>ML664179.1:509075-734512 GCA_007570785.1 Antilocapra americana
ACACACACACACACACACACACACACACACACACACACACACACACACATGTATATATTCTGCCTTAAAGAAATTTTGTCATTTGCAACAACATGGATGAACTTTGAGTATTGGAGTATATTATACTTCATGAAGAAACTCAGACAGAGAAAGACAAATAATATATGTTCTCACTTATATATGGAATCTGAAAAAAAATGAGCATAACAAATCGGAAACAGATTCATAAACACAAAGTTGTGGTTACCAGAGGGGAGACAGATGGGAAAAGATAACAATTGTGGATGGAGATTAAGAGTTTCAAACTACTACTTATTTTATTAAAAGAGATATGAATATGTAATATACAGCACAGGGAGTATGTTGTACACATGAATCAAATGTAAATATATAAATTAACTATACTTCATTTTAAAAAGAACCAATTTTGGTGACGGCCATAATTTATTGAGTTGTTCCCGTTATTGTGCATAGTACATCATGTTTCCATAATTTACTTGTATTTAACAGAGAAATAGCTGATCCTGGAAAATATTTCAGCATTGTCTACCCTCGTGGCGCAGTGGCAAAGAATTCGCCTGCAATGCGGGAGACCTGGATTCAATCCCTGGGTTGAGAAGCTCCCCTGGAGGAGGGCGTGACAACCCACTCCAGTATTGCTGCCTGGAGGATCCCCATGGACAGAGGAGCCAGTTGGGCTACAGCCCATGGAGTCGCAAAGAGCTGGATATGACTGAGTGTTTAAGCACACACACACACAGACACACACACCCAGGTGGCCCAGTAATAAAGAATCCACCTGCCAATTCAGGAGATGCAAGAGACATTGATTCAATTCTTAGATCTGGAATATCTCTTGGAGTAGGAAATGGCAACCTACTCCAATATTCTTTCCTGGAAAATTCTATGGAGAGTGGAACCTGGTGGGTTACAGTCCATGGGGCCAGAAAGAGTCTTAAATAGCTGAGCACTGATGTTGTTATTCAGTCACTAAGTCATGTCCAACTCTTTGTGACTCTGTGAACTGCAGCATGCCAGGTTTCTCTGTCCATCACTATCTTCCCGAGTTTCCTCAAACTCTTGGCATCAGTGATGCCATCCCACCATCTCATCCTCTGTCGTCCCCTTCTCCTCTTGCCCTCAACTTTTCCCACCATCGGTTTTTTTTCAATGAACCAGCTCTTCACATCAGGTGGCCAAAGTAGTGGAGTTTCATCTTCAGTCCTTCCAATGAATACTCAGAGTTGATTTCCTATAGTATTGATTGCTTTGATCTTAAAGTCCAAAGGACTCTCAAGAGCCTTCTTCAACACTGCAGTTCAAAAGCATGAGTTCTTCAGTGTTCAGCCTACTTTAAGGTCCACCTCTCACATCTATTCACAGCTACTGGAAAACAAACAAACAAACAAACATAGTTTTGACTCTACAGACCATTGTCAGCATGGCTTTTAAAAACACTGTCTAGGTTTGACATAGTTATTCTTCCAAGGAGCAAGGGTCTTTTAATTTCATGGCTACAATTGCTGTCTGCATTGATTTTTGAGCCCAAGAAAATTAAATGATACTGTTTCAAAATTTTTCCCATCTATTTGCCAAAAAGTGATAGGACTGGTTGCCATAATCTTGGTTTTTTGAATGCTGAGTTTTAAGCCAGCTCTTTCACTCTCCTATTTCACCTTCATCAAGAGGCTCTTTAGTTCCTCTTCACTTTCTGCCATTAAAGTGGTATCATCTGCATAACTAAGGTTGTTGATATTTCTCTCAGCAATCTTGATCCCCACTTGTGATTCACCTAGCCCAGCATTTTGCATGAGGTACCCTGCATAGAAGTTAAGTAAGCATGGTGACAACGTATAGTGTTGAAGTAGTTCTTTCCCAATTTTGAACTAGTCCATTGTTCCATGTCCCATTCTAACTGTTGCTTCTTGACCTGCCTACAGGTTTCTCAGGAGGAAGGTAAGGTGCTCTGGTATTCCCATCTCTTCAAGAATATTACACAGTTTATTGTGATCCACACAGTAAAAAATGATGCACAAGTGATGTCTTTATGGAATTCCCTTGCGTTTTCTATGATCCAGCTTATGTTGGCAATCTGATTGATTGTATTCTTTGCAGCCAAAAATGGAGAAGCTTTATACAGTCAGCAAAAATAAGACCTGGGACTGACTGTGGCTCAGATCATCAGCTCCTTATTGCAAAATTCAGGCTCAAATTGAAGAAAGCAGGGAAAACCACTAGGCCATTCAGTTATGACCTAAATCAAATCCCTTATAATTATATAGTGGTGATGATGAATAGAAAGGGACTAGATCTGGTAGACAGAGTGCCTGAAGAACTATGGATGGGGGTTAATAACATTGTACAGGAGGTGATAACCAAAACCATCTCCAAGAAAAATAAATGTAAGAAGGCAAAGTGGTTATCTGAGGAGGCCTTACAAATAGCTGAGAAAAGAAGTGAGAGAAAAAGGAGAAAGGGAAAGATATACCCAACTGCATGCATATTTCCAGAGAGTAGCAAGGAGCGAGAAGAAAACCTTCTTAAGTGACCAATGAAAAGAAACAGAGGAAAAAATAGAATGGGAAAAACTCTTTAAGAAAATTGGAGTTACCAAGGAACATTTCATTCAAAGATAGGCACAATAAAGGAGAAATATCAAGAACCTAACAGAAGCAGAATAGATTAAGAAAAGGTGCAGGAATACACAGAAGAACTGTACAGAAAAGCTCTTAATGACCCAGTTAAACAGGATGATATGGTCACACACCTAGAGCCAGACATCCTGGAGTTTGAAGTCAAGTGGGCCTTGAGAAGCATTACTATGAACAAAGTTAATGGAGGTGATGGAATTTCAGCTGGTCTAGTTCAAATCTTAAAAGATGATGCAATTAAAGTGCTACCCATTTAATAATATGTTCATGATTTAAAGTGAATTTTATTTATGCCATACCTTTACTTCACAAAAGAGGTAAAAATTGCTACCTATAATATGGAGCAATATGATAGATTACAAGTTTTGTAATATGTTATTTTCTCAGTGCTGTCCGATTCTTTGAAACCCATGGGCTTTAGCCAGCTTTTTCTGTCCATGGACGTCTCTAGGCAAGAATGCTGAAGTGGGTTGCCATTCCTTTCTCCAGGTGCCTTCCTGACCCAGGGATGGAACCTGGGTCTCCTGAATTGCAGGCAGATTCTTTACCATCTGAGTCACCAAGAGGGGAGAAGAAATGTATATCTTTTTTCTTCTGTCTTCCTAGGTTCTCCAGTGAAGGCTTTATAAATTAGATTGACAAAAGACAGATTAACAAGAGGAAAACAGAAATTTATTCAAATATGCTTGGAGACTTTTATCACTTCCTAATATGCAGAGTTGAGTAACTCAAAGGAGGTTTTAGAATTTGAGGTCTATATAACTAGCCTAATAGGGGAAAGAGAGGAGGAGAAAGGGCACTTATAGAAAAGCAAATGACTTTTGGAAGGATAACTGGGCCCTTGGGAGAATAGATGGGAGATATTAGTTTGTGACCATAGTCTGCCTATGAGTGTGGTACTGTTGCAAAGAGAAGACTGGAATTGCTAGGGGGGTCATAACAATTGAGTTCCCCAGTAAGACTATGCTTTTTGGCAGATAAGAGGTTTTGAGAACTCAAATTCATTCAGCCTAAAATAATTTTTATGCAAAGTGGCATAATTTGATTTGGCATGATTTGATTGCTATGAATGGTATCTATACTTCATAGGCTTTATGAAGTACAGTTCTCATGTATTATATAATATGGCATATAATTTAACCATGTCTGGTAGTCTGTGTGCTTACCCCTGAGGCCATATTTTATTTGGGTCATGGAAGGTGCCCAGTAAGTATACACTGAAATTTTTGGTTAGTGGTTGATTCATATTTACTGTATTTAATTTGGCCTAGGGTGACCAAAGTAGATAAAGTAAGAATATCCACAAATGTGGTTGTTATCATAGCTCCTATGAAAAAGACATACCTCCAGAAAAAGACAAGGGGATAATTCAGAATTTTACTGATTGAACAAAGTAATATCAATCACATCAAATGATTAGTACTTAACAGCAGACCAGCCAGCCTTCTACTTGAGTTTCCAAACTCCTTTTGGTATCTCATTTATATTTTATCACAGTTCTTGGAGCTCCTTCTGGATTGTCAGTTTATATCACTGAAACAAGTAGTCTCAATTCAATCCCCTATTCATACATGATATATGCACTGTCTATTGCAATACTCAAGGTCCACATAAGATGTCAACTACTGTATCTGCTATTGCTTGGCATAATGAATCACATCCTCTACTATTCTCGTCCTCTAATTTTTTCACAGTATTTTCCTGGATCCCTGACTGTCCCAGGATCAGTTCATTCTCCACCAGCATCAGGTCAATCTACTGAAAATTCTGTAATCCCATATACTGGAATAAACATCACAGCTATTATAATTTACCTATTAACTGTGAATATATAACATACTTGTTCATTTCTCTCACTTAATCTTCAGAACAACTTTCTGAAGTAGTCAAGGTAAGATATTAGAAGGCTATTATCACAATAATGCTGTTTAACAAAAATTACAATGCCATATAACAAAAAACTACAAAATTGTGGTGGTATAAACTTCTGCTGCTGCTAAGTCTCCTCAGTCGTGTCTGACTCTGTGCGACCCCATAGATGAAAGCCTACCAGGCTCCCCTCTCCCTGGCACTCTCCAGGCAAGAACACTGGAGTGGGTTGCCATTTCCATCTCCAATGTGTGCAAATGAAAAGTGAAAGTGAAGTCGCTCAGTCGTGTCCCACTCTTCACGACCTCTGCAGCCTACCAGGCTCTTCCGTCCATGGGATTTTTCAGACAAGAGTACTGGAGTGGGTTGCCATTGCCTTCTCCGTGTAGTATAAAACATACATGTATTTCTTGCTCATGGGCCTTCAGGTCTGCTGGAACAGGACTCACTGATGCTCCAAGTCAAGGTCAGATATATTCTATTACCCAGCCTGAAGTGGCAGCAACTAACTAGAGATCAAAAGTTTTCAGACAAAAAAGTAGAGCATATAATGCCACATAAGCCTTAAATGCAAAACTGGCCTACTCCGACTTCCACTCATATTCCCATTCATAGTTGAATGCCCATCCATAGTTTCCAACACATTCTCACCAGTGGGTGCCTTTTTTTTTGAGAAAATTTCACATAAAACAATTGAAAGTTAACAAGGTGATAAATTGAAGGACCACAACTTAACAAAATCTGCCCCCTTGCTCCAGTCACTAACATATTTAAGATTCATTTTGCTTTGTAAAACTCAAATTTATGAGCAATTTAGGGGAAATATCTACCCTTAAATTGCTGCTCGTATTTTGTAAAGGACATTGTGTCATTGGGTCTTCCTGAAGGAAACTCTAGGTAATATATTTATTTAATACTAACTGCTTGCAAAACTTTTCTTCCTCTGCTCAATTGATGTTCCTTTTTCCTCCATGAAAATTGTGTGATTGTGTTGTTCATTTCCCTTTGAGGGTCAAGATTTTCAGAACCAAATTTTTACCTGTTATAAAATTAGTGGAATTTTATAACCTGCTGAGTTCCTCTCTGGATCCTGCTGTTCTACTCTACTTTTTTGCTTTATTTGATTCTTTTGCTATTCATAATGTTATATACATTTTTCCCCTATAAATTATATTAAGTCTTTGTGGAATGAGGAAAGACAAAAGGAAGAACAAAGCAAATATTTAAATAAAGCTATGCATTGTCAAGGGTACCTAATTCAGTTCAGTTCAGTAACTCAGTCCTGTCCGACACTTTGCAACCCCATGATCTGCAGCACGCCAGGCCTCCTTATCCATCACCAACTTCTGGAGTCCACCCAAAACCATGTCCATCGAGTCAGTGATGCCATCCAGCCATCTCATCCTCTGTCATCCCCTTCTCCTCCTGCTGCCAATCCTTCCCAACATCAGGGTCTTTTCCAATGAGCCAACTCTTCACATGAAGTGACCAAAATTGGAGTTCCAGCTTCAACATCAGTCCTTCCAAGGAACACCCAGGACTGATCTTCATTAGGATGGACTTGCTGGATCTCCTTACAGTCCAAGAGACTCTCAAGAGTCTTCTCCAACACCACAGTTCAAAAGCATCAATGCTTCGGTGCTCAGCCTCTTTCACTGTCCAACTCTCACATCCATACATGACTACTGGGAAAACCATAGCATTGACTAGAAGGACCTTTGTTGGTAAAGTAATGTCTCTGCTTTTCAATATGCTATCTAGGTTGGTCATAACTTTCCTTCCATGGAGTAACCGTCCTTTGATTTCATGGCTGCAATCACCATCTACAGTGATTTTGGAGTCCCCCCCAAAATAAAGTCTGACACTGTTTCCACTGTTTCCATATCTATTTCCCATGAAGTGATGGGACCAGATGCCATAATTTTAGTTTTGTTAATGTTGAGCCGTAAGCCAACTTTTTCACTTTCCTTTTTCACTTTCAGCAAGAGGCTTTTCAGTTCCTCTTCACTTTCTGCCATAAGGGTGGTGTCATCTGCATATCTGAGGTTATTGATATTTCCCCTGGCAATGTTGATTCCAGCTTGTGCTTCTTCCAGCCCAGCATTTCTCATGATGTACTCTGCATATAAGTTAAAATAGCAGGGTGACAATATACAGCCTTGACATACTCCTTTTCCTATTTGGAACCAGTCTGTTGTTCCATGTCCAGTTCTAACTGCTGCTCCCTGACCTGCATACAGGTTTCTCAGGAGGCAGGCCAAGTGGTCTTGTATTCCCATCTCTTTCAGAATTTTCCACAGTTTATTGTGATCCACACAGTCAAATGCTTTGGCTGAGTCAATAATGCAGAAGTAGACTTCGTAGATCTGAATCATGAAGATCTTTTTTTGTACAGTTCTGTGTATTTTTGCCACCTCTTCTTAATATCTTCTGCTTCTGCTAGGTCCATAATATTTCTGTCCTTTATTGAGCCCATCTTTGCATGAAATGTTCCCTTGCTATCTCTAATTTTCTTGAAGAAATCTCTAATTTTCTCATGCTGTTGTTTTCCTCTGTTTCTTTGCATTGATTGCTAAGGAAATCTTTCTTATCTCTCCTTGCTATTCTTTGGAACTCTGCATTCAGATGAAAATATCTTTCCTTTTCTCCTTTGTTTTTCACTTCTCTTCTTTTCACAGCTATTTGTCAGCCCTCCTCAGACAACTGTTTTGCTTTTTTGCATTTCTTTTTTGGGGAGGATGGTCTTGTTCCCTGTCTCATGTACAATGTCACAAACCTGTCATGCACTGGTCATAGCAAAAACCCTCTTCCAACAACAGAAGAGAAAACTCTACCCATGGACATCACCAGATGGTCAACACCAAAATAAGATTGATTATATTCTTTCCAGCCAAAGATGGAGAACCTCTATACAGTCAGCAAAAATAAGATCAGGAGCTCACTGTGGCTTGGATTGTGAAGTCCTTATTGCCAAATTCATACTTAAATTGAAGAAAGTAGGGAAAAACCACTAGACCATTCAGGTATGACCTAAATGAAATCACTTATAATTATACAGTGGAAATTAAACTAAATCTTTGTAGACTTTTCCAGAAGAGCTGAAGGGTAAGATCAAAGGGGTTTCTGTGCATTGTTTCTAAGGCTCCCATCTGACACTATCCCCTCTATGTGCCTCCCTTCTCCCCTGCTTCCAGCCCAAACCCACAAAAAGATGTGAACTTTTCTTTCTCCTATTAATTCTTGTCACTCTGCTTCTGACTGGTAGATCTGGTTTAAAAACTTCAGTCACCAGAATTTGAAAAGAAAGCATAAAAAGTATCAGTGGAGCAGGTGGATTAAGCAAAGCAGTGCAACATTTTATTCATGTCTACAATTTCAAAATTTAAAGTGGAAAATATTCCCAGTTGCATAGAGAGTGGCAGAAAGTGCAATAGTTTCATAGACGCAGTGCAGTGAAAATGGAGGAGGGGGCTATGAGTTGCCCTCCTGGCTGTTGAGGAGAGGAATCTTTCTTATCACTCTTAGTTACCTTCTGTGTTTTTCATCAATGAGGTGAGCACATTGCACAAGAATGAATTCTGCAAATCTCAGGGGTACTGAATAGTCTTCTAAGAGAAGAATATTTTTTTTTTTTTTTTTTTTTTGTGAAGTCAGATTGTAGAAATCTGAGCCTCCAGGTGACTATTGAAGAAAAAACTATCAAAAAAGAAAATCTGTAGAAGATTTCCTGAAATGAGCTCGTTGTCCTTTGAGTGGATAATTGGAAATTGATAGGTTCAGTCTCATTTTAAAAGGTGTTGCTTTTAATTTCTAGTTTTGTCCATGCTTCTGAAGTGTCTTCCCATGTCTCAAAATAACTCAATAGAAAGAGAAGAGGACGCAATATTTTCCTCTTTTTAAACTGATAGTGTTTATCTCTGAATTTCACCTGCCTTGTGTGGCTTTCATTTCTTGAAATGAGGGTAAGGAGCTCTATGCTCAGTTTGGAGATAAATAGTTACTAATTCTGAAAACCTGACCTCTAGTTTCAGAGAAACCTTAACTTCCTACATTATAATTTTGCAAAACAGAGATGGCATACAGTCTTATTTAGTGTTGCTTTAACTGGAAAGTCAGTTTTGTCTAGCTTTGTTTTATTTTCTTTTTTACACAAGTCAGGAATGAGCTATCTTGGTACACCTTTTATGTTACTAGGAAATGACTACAAATATATACTGACTGTAGAAAGGACAGCATAGCTACTCTAAAAAATAAATAGTGTGTGCTTGTGATGCATTCACTTGAGTTATGGTCTTCCCTGAAATACAAAGTAAGCTGTATCTCTTGCTTTTTCAGAGAACCAAATGAAGTCATGTCAAAAAAATTGGTTATGAAATTCAAGGGCATTTTATTCAATGAGAGTAACCTATTTCACTAATGTCCTTGCATCAATATCAGATTAGGATAATCAGAGTTTAGGTCTGTCTGCATTTGGACAGATGCACAGCACATAGCTTTCCTAGTGATTTGGTAAAGTAGGGTTTTAAACACATCACTGGAAAATGATCTGTGATGCTGTGAGTTTTAATCCAGAAGATGCTACAGGAGTCATTTGGACATTACAACATCCTTCTTTAACCAAATAGGCTTTTTATTTAGTAACTAATTTTGCATTTCTCAGATAGTTTGGAATGGAGATATTGAATATAGTCAACTATTTCTATTGGCTTCCTCTCATTTTATTTTTGAATGGAGTTAGCTAATAGGAAAATTATCTCAAATGGAAGTCAAGAATAGGAAGACACAGAGTTGAACGCTCTCAGAGGAAAATTCAGTTTCCTGATGAAATCTAATCTAGGAGGCAGGAGTTGTCAACATGATAAATATTCTAGTCTTTAATATTGGTTTACTACCAGGGCAGAAGAAAGGGAAAAATTATTCACACACTCAAAATTTCTTAAAATGATGGTTGACTTCAAGTATCAGAGTCCCAAGGAAATTCAAAATTAAGATAGAAATCTGTCAGGTTGAGCCTGGGTCTAGATTCTCCAGGGACTTTCTGGTGTGTTTATGCCATCTAAGTAATTACACTGCCACACATGAAGTCTCCCAGGTTTGCCATTTGTGATGATGAGTTCTTTCCATTTACCCCTATACCTTAGCTAACTGTAAATCTCATCTAGCACCAAGCACATGCAGAAACAAAGGCAGTGTTTCAACTTTAACTGAGTTTCAAAGTTATTAGTTGGTAAATGCCTTCCCAGTAGTGTTTGTGAGGCAGAGAGCACTGGCTTTAAAATCTTACACAACTGTAAAAAAAAAATTAAAAAAAAAATCTTACAGAACTGGATCTATTAGCAGATCTACCACTTTATTCGCTTGGCAACTATCTATTGAACACCTACTGTGTTCCAGGCACTGTTCTCAGCTCTACATATAGCTGAAAACTGGATGGATAAAGTTCCATCACTGGTGGAGCTTATCTTTTAATGGAGGTGTCACTAGTCAAATTCTCCAAGAAAAGACTCTGAGATCAACATTTGTGTGCAAGAATTTTATTCAAGAGGGATCTCAAATTTAACTCTTATATGGGAAAGGAAGGAAGAAAGACTGAGTGGAGGGGGAAGATGGACAGTGATACTGTCTCAACAAAGGCTGAAGGTGAACCAATAGTGAGCTCTGAAGCTGAGAGGCCCTACAGAATGGCACCCCACTAAAGTGAGAGGCTCTTGCTTTTGTTTCAGTACATGACTGAGGGTTATCTAGGAAGGGAGCAAGACCTTGGACAGGAGCTCTCACCTACTAAAAGCAATTCTGGCAGCTGACGACCCCCAACAACTGTTCTCACAGCAGTTGTAGATGTAAAAATGTATGTGTATTAGAGAAGGAATGGTGATCAAAATAAGTTTTGTTTGTTTTCCAGACAGAAAAGCTTAAGACATATTTATATATTGATAGGAATAATCCAATTCACTTGTAATGCTAAGGAAAGATAATTTACCTGTAGGTTTCAAATTGTCCTGTAAGCCAAAGAAGGTGTGATTCAGTGTGAAAAATGAGGTACTAGCCATCAGTAGGTGAAGGGATAAATCACTCCCATGGCTGGAGAAATGAGAAAGTTCTAGGTGTGGATTGAGTTGGGGGAGAATGCAGGGTCATGGGAAAATAAAGAAACTTTATATCCGATTGTTTTATGTTTTGAGTCAAATAATCAAGGGTTTTACATCTGTGTCTTCTTTGCTGTCCTGTACATAGAATCATTAGTACCATCTTTGCAGATTCACTATGTATGCCAGTGGGAGGAGAGGGTGGGATGATTTGAAAGAAGAACACGTATAAAATAGATAAACATGTATAAAATAGTATACTACCACGTATAAAATAGATAAACAGTGTGAGTTTGATGTATGAAGCAGGGTATCCAAAGCCAGTGCTCTGTGATGACCTGGAGAGATGCCATGGGGAGGGCAGCGGGTGAGGGGTTCAGGATGCAGAGGACACACCTTTGGGCAATTCATATTGATGCATGCCAAACCATCATGATACTGTCAAGTGGTTGTCCTCCAATTAAAATTAAAAATAATCAAAGGAATAAACTGAGAGTGAAAATGGGAAGAATAATTTGAAGAGGGTGAGGATAGGGAATAAAATAGATATCCCTGAATACACCAGACCACCTTACATGCAGAAACCTGTATGCAGGTCAAGAAGCAACAACTACAACCAGACATGGAACAATGGACTGGTTCCAAATTGGGAAAGGAGTATGTCTAGGCTGTATATTGTCACCCTGCTTATTTAACTTATAAAGCAGAGTACATCATGAAAAATGCCAGGCTGGATGAAGGACAAGCTGGAATCAAGACTGCCAGGAGAAATATCAATAACTGCACATATGAAGATGACACAACCACTATGGGAGAAAGTGAAGAGGAATTATAGAGGCACTTGATGAAACTGAAAGAGGAGAGTGAAAAAGCTGGCTGAAAACTCAACATTCAAACAACTAAGATCATGGCACCTGGTCCCATCACTTCATGGCAAATAGATGAGGAAACAGTGGAAACAGTGACAGACTTTATTTGGGTGGCCTCCAAAATTACTGCAGATGGTGACTGCAGCCATGAAATTAAAAGATGCTTGCTCCTTGGAAGAAAAGTTATGACCAACCTAGACAGCATATTAAAAAGCAGAGACATTACTTTGCGACAAAGTTCTGTCAAATCAAAGCTATGTTTTTTCTAGTAGTCATGGATGGATGTGAGAAGTCAGTTCAGTTCAGGCACTCAGTCATGTCCAACTCTTTGCAGCCCCATGGACTGCAGCATGCCAGGCCTTCCTGTCCATTACCAACTCCCAGAGTTTACTCATACTCATGTCTATTGAGTTGGTGATACCATCCCACCATCTCATCCTCTGTCATCCCCTTCTCCTCCCACCTTCAATCTTTCCAAGCATCAGGGTCTTTTTAAATGAGTAAGTTCTTCACATCAGGTGGCCAAAGTATTGGAGTTTTAGCTTCAGCATTAGTCCTCGAATGAATATTCTGGACTGATTTCCTTTAGGATGGACTGGTTGTATCTCTTTGCTGTCCACGGACTCTCAAGAGTCTTCTCAACACCACACTTCAAAAGCATCTATTCTTCAGCATTCAGCTTTCTTTATAGTCCAACTCTCACATCTGCACATGAGTACTGGAAAAACTATAGCTTTGTTGAACCATAACGAAGGCCAAGTGCTAAAAAACTGAAGCTTTTAAACTGTGGTGCTGGCGAAGACCCTTGAGAGACCCTTGGCCCTCAAAGAGATCAAACCAGTCAATCCTAAAGGAAATCAATCCGGAATTGGCCATTAACGGAGTTGGTAATGGCCAATATTTTGGCCACCTGATGCAAAGAGCCAACTCATTAGAAAAGATCCTGATGCTGGGGAAGATTGAAGGCAGGAGGAGAAGAGGATGACAGAGGATGAGATGGTTGGATGATATTACTGACTCAAAGCACATGAGTTTGAACAAGCTCTGGGAGATGGTAAAGTATGGGGAAACCTTGTGTGCTTCAGTTCATGGAATCACAAAGAGTCAGACATGACTGAGTGACTGAACAAAAGCAACAATGCACTGACCAAAGCAATGTGAAAATCCCCACAGTGCTGAGCACACATTTATGGTACAAAAGAAAATATAGTTGTATAGTTATATTTGTATGAATCCAAATTCATTTGAGTTGGTGCAGGAACAATGTAGGCATAATGCTAATTCCAAACAGCTATAGGGTGTGCCAGGTGAACGTGATGAAAGGAGAGAGAAACAAAGGAATTGCGTTATGGGAACTGCACTGATTATGATGATGCACATTGGGTCCTAAGCAAGTAAGAAGAGAAGCCAAGGAGTAATAGAAATGCTACATTTTAACTATGTAAGCCTTTGATTCCTTTTGATAAAAGGGAAGATGAAGTCTGCTCAACTTAAGAGTGGTTAAGTGCTTTCTCTGTGTCCCATGCTTTTAGATCCATTCTTAATTCTCATAAGCCTGAGAGGTTGAGAGGAATTATCCCCATTTGAGACCTGATATTTGCTCAGATATTTCTAACTCCATATGCAAGCTCCATTTTCTAATTCTGCTGTTGTCTCAGTGCAAGAGGGAGGAGTCAACTGCAATTGCTGTTGTACTGATGAATAGCATTTTTGTTTCCAACCTTAGGGAAAATCTACAACCTTTACTTGCCTTAATGAAGAAAATATAAAGAAATTGCTTGCATCTTTAATTGTTGTAGTTCTTGGGTTTTTCATAATTATCTCTCATGGTGAAAATGGAAGCAAACCAAGCAGTCTTCTTGGAAGGTTGAAAGTGAAAGTGTTACTTGATCAATTGAATCTGACTCTTTTTTGGTCCCAGGAATGTATCCCACCAGGGTTCTCTGTCCATGGAATTTTTCAGGCAAGAATACTGGAGTGGTTTGGAACAGGTAAATATTACTTTTTAATGTTTTTAAGTCTCTATGGGTAACACAAAGTTTAGAGAGATGAAGTATTTCATCCAAACATATTCAACTAGCAAGCAGAAGAACCAGGATCTTAAAGTTCTGAACAGGCAGAGAGCACAAAATCCATGCAGTTTATATTACATTCATTGCTTTCTACAGCCATGAGAAGTGGAAGGAGCCTAGAATTGAGGCATCTTCATTAAGCCTGAAAATAATAGAGGCAAAGAGGGATTGGGGATTGGTTAGAGAAGGGCTTAACACTGTTAGCTATGCAATTAGTAAATAAGGAAACTGAACACCCACATACAACACAAGAGGAGACTCTACACATGGACATCACCAGATGGTCAAGACTGAAATCAGATTCATTATATTCTTTGCAGTCAAAGATGGAGGAGCTCTATATAGCCAGTAAAAACAAGACCATGAGCTGACTGTGGCTCAGATCATGAATTGCTTATTGCCAAATTCAGACTTGAATTGAAAAAAGTAGGGAAACCACTAAACCGTTCAGGTATAACCTAAATCAAGTCCCTTACTATTATACAGTTAAAGTGACAAATAGACCATCCTCAAGAAAAAGAAATATCAAAAGGAAAAATGGTGGCCTGAGTAGGCCTTACAAATAGCTGAGAAAAGAAGAGACATGAAAGGCAAAGGAGGAAAAGAAAGATATACCCACCTGAATGCCGAGTCCCAAAGATTAGCAAGGAGAGATAAGGAAGCCTTCCTCAGTGATAAATGCAAAGAAATGGAGGAAATCAATAGAATGGGAAAGACTAGAGATCTCTTCAAGAAAATTAGAGATGCCAAGGGAACATTTCATGCAAAGATGGGCACAATAAAGGACAGGAGTGGCATGGACCTAACAGAAGCAGAAGATATTAAGGAGAGGTGTCATAAAAACAGAGAAGAACTGTACTGAAAAGATCTTCATGACTCAGATAATCACGATGGTATGCTCACTCACCTAGAGCCAGACATCCTTAAATGATAAATCAAGTAGGCCTTAATAAGTATCACTATGAAAAAAGCTAGTGGAGGTAATGGAATTCCAGTTGAGGTATTTCAAATCCTATGAGATGATGCTGTGAAGGTGCTGCACTCAATATGTTAGCAAATTTGGAAAACACAGCAGTGACCACAGGACTGGAAAAACTCAGTTTTCATTCCAGTCCCAAAGAGGGGCAATGTCAAAGACTGTTAAAACTACCACACAATTGCACTCGTCTCACACACTAGCAAAGTAATGCTCAAAATTCTCCAAGTAAGGTTTCACATCACATAAGCCATGAGCTTCCAGATGTTCAAGCTGGATTTTAAAAAGGCAGAGGAACCAGAGATCAAATTGCCAACGTCAGTTGTGTCATACAAACAGCAAGAGAGTTCCAGAAAAACATCTACTTCTGCTTTATTGATTAAGCCAAAGCCTTTGACTGTGTAGATCACAAGAAGCTGTGGAAAATTCTTCAAGTGATGGAAATACCAGACCACCTTACCTGCCTCCTGAGAAATCTGTATGCAGGATGAGAAGCAATAGTTAGAATGGGATATGGAACAACAGACTGGTTCCAAATTGGGAAATGAGTACATCAAGGTGTATATTGTTACCCTGCTTATTTAACTTCTTTTCAGAATACATCATGTGAAATGCCCGGCTGGATGAAGCACAAGCTAGAATCAAGATTCCTGAGAGAAACATCAAAAACCGCAGATATGCAGATGACACCATCCTTATGGAAGAAAGTGAAGAGGAATAAAAGAACCTCTTGATGAAAGTGAAAGAGGAAAGGGAAAAAGTTGTCCTGAAACTCAGTATTCAAAAAACTAAGATCGTGGCATCCATTCCCATCACTCCATGGCAGATAGATGGGGAACGAGTGGAAACAGTAGCTGACTTTATTTTTCTGGGCTCCAAAATCACTGCAGATGGTGATTTCAGCCATGACATTAAAAGATGCTTCCTCCTTGGAAAAAAAGCTGCGACCGACTTAGATAACATATTAAAAAGCAAAGCAAATTACTTTTCCAACAAAGGTCCATCTAGTCAAAACTATGGTTTTTCCAGTAGTCATGTATGGATGTAAGAGTTGGACTATAAAGAAATCTGACCGCCCAAGATTCAATGCTTTTGATCTGTGTTGTTGGAGAAGACTCTTGAGAGTCCCTTGGGCTGCAAGGAGATCCAACCAGTCCATCCTAAAGGAGATCAGTCCTGGGTATTCATGGGAATGACGTGCTGAAGCTGAAACTCCAATACTTTGGTCACCTGATGCAAAGGACTGTCTCATTGGAAAAGATGCTGATGCTGGGAGGAGAAGGGGACAGCAGAGGGCAAGATGGCTGCATGGCATCTCTGACTCAAAGGACATGAGTTTGAGCAGGTTCCAGGATCTGGTGATGGACAGGGAAGCCTGGAACGCTGCAGTCCATATGGATACAAAGAGTTGGACATGGCTGAATGACTGAACTGAACAGAACTGAACTGAGATAGAACTTGCTGAATATATTGGGTTGGACAAAAGGTTGTTTATATCTTCTCATAACATTATTAAAGAATTCCAAGAGTACATTTTTTTTCCTTTGTTACTATTTTTTTTTTCTTAAAAAGCTCATTGGCTTATAGTTATTTAACAATGCTGTTAGTTTCTTGTGAATCGCAAAGTGAATCAATTATACATTAACATATATCCACCCTTTTTAAGATTTCATTCCCTAATATAGATTATTTCCTTTCTAATATAGGTTATTTTGAAGTATTAAGTAGATTGTCCTATGCAATGTCATGTCATCGTTAATTATCTATTTAATATGTTATTGTGTTTATATATCATTCCTAAACTCTCAACTTATTTTCCCTCCTTTTCCCCCTAGTAACCATAAATTTGTTTTCTATGCTTGTGATTCTACTTTTGTTTTGTAAGTAACTTTATTTGTTGTATATTCTAGACTCCTCATATAAACTATACCATATTATGTTTATTTTTCTCTGTCTGATATATTTCACTCAGTATGACAATCTCTAGGTCGATCCATTTTGCTGAATCAAAAATTATTTCATTAATTTTTATGGCTGAGCAATATTCTACTGTATATCTGTACCACCTGTTTTTCATCCATTCTTCTCTTGATAGGTCGATTTCATATGCTGGCAGTGTAAATAGAACTTCAGTGAACATTTGGGTGCATGCATCTTCAAATTATGATTTTATCCATATATATGCCCAGGAATGCAATTGCTGGATAACATGGTAGCTCTATTTTTAGTTTTTTAAGAAACCTCCATACTGCTGTCCATAGTGTTTGTAACAATTTACATTCCAACCAGCAGTGTAGGAGGGTTTTATTTTCTTATCTCCAGCATTTATTGTTTGCAAACATTTTGATTATGACCATTCTGACTGGTGTGCAGTGTTACCTATTTTATTTGCATTTCTGTATTAGTGATGTGGAGCATATCTTCATGTGCCTATTGGCCATCTGCATACCTTTTTTGGAGAAATGTCTTTTAGGTTACCATACCACTTTTTGGATTGGGTTGATTTTTTTTTTTTTTCATTTTGAGTGGCACCAGCTATTTGTGTATTTTGAAGATTAATATCTTGTCAGTTTCTTCATTTAAAAATATTTTCTCCCATTCTGAGGGTTGTCTTTTCATTTGGTTTATGGCTTCATTTGCTACATTTTTATTTTTGTGTTTATTTTTATTACTCTAAAAGATGTGTCAAAGTTTTTTCTTTTTGTGATTATGTCAGAGAGTGTTTAGTCTATGATTTCCATGTTTGCCCAGTTTTCCCAGCATTGCTTATTGAAGAGGCTATCTTTTCTCCATTGCTATATGCTTACCTCCTTTGTCAAAGATATGGTATCTGTAGATGTATGGGTTTATCTCTGGACTTTCTATCCTGTTCTTGTGATCTATATTTCTTGGGTTGTTTTTCTTTTTTTGGAAATGTCGAACTTTTTTTTTTTTCTTACTGTAGCTTTATAGTATTGTCTGACGTTAGGGAGTCTAATTTCTCCAGCTTCATTTTTCTTTCTCCAGTGCTTTGTCTATTGATAGTCTTTTGTATTTCCACACAAATTGTAAAGTTTTGTTCTAATTCTGTGAAAAAATGACATTGGTAATTTGATACAGATTGCATTGAATCTGTAAATTGCTTTGGGTAGTGTAGTCATTTTCACAATATTGATTTTTCCAATCCAAAAACATGCTATATCTCTCCAACTGTTTAAGCCATCTTTAACTTGTTTCATCAGCATCTTATAGTTTTCTGAGTGCAGGTCTTTAGTCCCTAAGTAGATTTTTTCCTGGGTATTTTGGTATTTTTCATGTGATGATAAATGAGATTGTTTCTTTATTTTCTCTTTCTGACCTTTCATTGTCAGTATATAAGAATGCAAGTAAATTTCTGTGTATTAATTTTGTATCCTGCAACTTTACCAAATTCATTGATGAACTTTAAAAGTTTTCTGGTAACTTCGTTAGAATTTCCTATGTATAGTATCATGTCATCTGCAAACAGGGACAGTTTTATTTCTTTTCCAATTTGAATTCCTTTTATTTCTTTTTCTTCTCTGATTGCTGTGGCTAAGACTTCCTTAACTATATTGAATAAAAGTGATGAGAGTAGACATCCTTGTTTTATTCCTGACCTTGTAGGTAATGCTTTCAGTTTTTCACCACTGAGAATGATGTTTACCATCTGTTTGTCACATATGGCTTTTATTATATTGAGATAGGTTCTATATGCCCACTTTCTGGAGAGTTCTGTTGCTGCTGTTGTCATAAATAGGTACTGAATTTTGTCAAACCTTTTTTCTGCATCTACTGAGATGATCATATGATTTTTATTCTTCAATTTGTTAATACGATGTGTCACATTGATTGATTTGCATACATTGAATACTTTCATCCCTGGAATAAATCCTACTGGATCATGTTTTGCATCTATATTTATCAGTGATATTGGCCTGTAATTTTCTTGTTTTGTGACCTCTTTATCTGGTTTTGGTATCAGGGTGATTGTGGCCTCATAGAATGAACATGGAAGTGTTTCCTCCTTTGAAATTTTTTGGTAAGAATTTTAGAAAGAAAGATATTAACTTTTCTCTAAATGTTTATTAGAATTTCCCTGGGAAGCTGTCTGGTCTTAGACTTCTATTTCCTGGAAGTTTTAAAATCACACAGTGTCAATTTTAGCACTTGTGATAAGTCTGTTCATATTTTCTATTTCTTCCTCGTTCAGTTTTGAAAGGTTGTACTTTTCTAAGAATTGTTCCATTTCTTCTAGGTTGTACATTTTATTGCATATACACAGTGCATATGGTAGTCTCTTATGATACTTTGTATTCCAGTTGTGTCAGTTGTAATTTTTCTTTTTTCGTTTCTAATTTTATTGATTTGAGTACTCTTTTTTTTTTCCCCTTGATGAGTCAGGTTAAACATGTATCAATTTATCTTCTCAAAAGAGTAGCTTTTAGTTTCCTTGATCTCGCTGTTTATTTTCTTCATCTCTGTTTCATTTATTTCTGCTCTGATCTTTATGATTCCATTCTTTATATCAACTTAGGGATTTGTTTGTTCTTTTTTTGCTAGTTGCTTTAGGTCTAATGTTAGGTTCTTTATTTGAGGCTTTTCTGATTTCCTGTGGTAAACTTCCTACTTAGAACTTTCTTGTATTCCATAGGTTTTGGATCATTGTATTTTGATTGTTGTATCTCTCTAGTCGTCTTTTTTTATGTTTCCTCTTTGATTTCTAAAGTCATCCATTAGTTGTTTAGTAACATATTTTTTAGACTCCTTGTGTTTTTGGTTTTTACAGTTTCTTTATTTCTAATCTCATAATGTTGTGGTTGGAGAAGGTGGTTGATATTATTTAAATTTTCTTAAACTCATGGAGGCTTGATTTCTGATCAAGATGTGATCTATCCTTGAGAATGTTCCATATGCATCTGAAGATAACTATTATTCTATTGCTTTTTGATGAAACATCCTATGAATATCAATTAAGTTTATCTGGTCTAATATATCATTTAATGTTTACATTTCCTTATTAATTTGCTATCTAGATGATCTGTCTATTGGTGTAAATGAGGTGTTAAAATCCCCCATTATTATTGCTTTGCTGTTGATTTGCTCTTTATGACTGTTATCATTTGTCTTATATACTGAAAGGCTCATATGTTGGGTGCATAAATATTTATAATTGTTTTGTATTATTCCTTGATTGATCCCTTAATCATTATGTAGTGTCCTTCCTTGTCTCTTTTAACAGACCTTATTTTAAAGTCTATTTTGTCTGATATGAGTATTTCTAGCCTAGCTTTCTTTTGATTTCTATGGAAGATCTTTTTCCATCCCCTCACTTTCAGTCTATGTGTTTCCCTAGGTCGGAAGTGGATTTCTTGTAGATAGCATATATGCAAATCTTATTTTTGTATTCATTCAGCCTGTCTGAGTCTTTTGATTGGGGCATTTAATCCATTTACAATTAAGGTAATTATTGATATGTATATTCTTGTTGCCATTATCTTAATTGTTTTGGTTTGTTTTTATAGTCCTTTTCCCTACCTTCCAGTGATCACTTGAAATATATAGTGCCTCTCCCTTCTGCCTGGCAGAGTTTCTGCTGGAAAATCAACTGATAACCTTAATTATCAGAATTCTCGCATATAGTATTTGTTGCTTTTAATATTTTCTTCATATTTAATTTTTCTTAGCTTGATTAATATGTGACTCATTTTATTCCTCCTTGGGTTTATCCTGCAATGGACTTTCTGCTTCATGGACTAAGATGACTATTTCCTTTCCCTTGTTAAGGAAGTTTTCAACTATAATCTCTTCAAATATTTTCTCAGGCTCATTCATTCTTGTCTTCTGGGACCCCTATAATGTGACTGTTGATGTATTTAACATTGTCCCAGATGTCTCTGAGACTGTCCTCATTTTTTCATTCGTTTCCCTTTATTCTCTTCCATGGCAGTTATTTTTATGTTTCTGTCTTCCAGTTCCCTTGTCTGTTTTCCACCTCAATTATTCTGCTATTGATTACTTCTAGAACATTTTTCGTTTCAGTTATTGTATTGTTTATCTTCCTTTGCTTGTTTTTTTAGTTCTTCTAGTACTTTGTTAATCATTTCTTGTATCTTTTCAATCTGAAACTTCATTATTTTTCTGAGATTTTGAGTCATCTTTACTGTCATTACTCTGAGTTCTTTTTTAAGTATACTGCCTATCTCTTCTTTATTTAGTTGCTCTTATGGCTTTTAATGTTGCTTCTTTGTCTGCAACAGATTTCTCTGATGTTTTCATTTTGTCTATAAGTTTTTGTGTTTGTGGTCTCCTTTTCACAGGCTGCAGGATTACATTTCCTCTTGCTTCTGGTGTCTGTTTCCTGGTGGATGGGGGTGGTCCTCAGGCTTCCTCATGGTTGGAACTGGTGTCTGCTTTTGGTGGGTGGAACTGAGTCTTGTCCTTCTGGTTGGAAAGCCTATGAAAAGACTTGAGTTTTGAGATGGCTGCAAGCTCAAGAAAACTTTAAACAGCCTGTAATCTGATAGATGAGGCTTTCTTCCTATCTTGCTACTGTTTGGCTTGAGCAGGATCCCGTTTACAGCACTGGATCCTACAGGTTGTTGGTTGTGACTGGGTATAGGTGCCAAAATGGGGACCACTGTGAGAGTTCACTCCAACCAATATTTCCTTGGGCCTCTGCTGTCAGTGTCCTTCCCCCAGTGAGATACAGTTGACCTTCACATACTCAGGAGAACCTTTAAGACCCCTCAGTATATCCAGGCAAGATTCCTATGAAACTACTGCTTTGTACTGGGTCCCAGTGCTTGTGATACTTTGTGTGCACCCTCCAAGAGTGGAATCTCTGTTTTCCCAAGCCCTGTGGAGCTCCTGAACTCAAGTTCTTCTGGCCTTCTAGGCTAAATGCTCTGGAAGTTCTTTCTCCCAGTGCCATACTTTTTGCAGGCTGTCTTGCTGGGCTATTTTTATGTAGGAATATCGCTGTGTAGCCTTTGTTCTTTTTTGCTGTGAGGGCTGTTTTATGATGGATGATTGCCACTGCCTTCCTCAATGTATGGCCATTATCCCATTGATAAGTGGTTTGACTGGTGTTATAATGACCAGAGACTGTTCTGGATGTTGAACAGGGCTTCCCTTTTGCTCTTTGGGTGTCTGCTCCATAGTTATTGCAGTTGATGCTCCTAGATATGTTTCTTAGCAGTTTCTGATCTGCCACAGGGGCTAGGTGGGATTGGTACACTCCTAATTGGAGAGGAGACACTGAGTACTCCTCTTCTTGAGCTGTTTACCTTTGAGTATGCTTTGTGTGTCACCTTTCACCTGTTCTCCAGGCTCACTCTCTGTGCCACCTTAACCATAGGTATGCCAGCAAGTGACCCTGATGACTCTCAGGCCTTGTTTTCACCATGTCACCAGCTCAGATCCACTGAAATCAGGTCTCAGGATGGCAGTAGTCCTGCACCTATACCCACTGTGGAAGCTGTGGAGGCAGTTCAGACTCTGGCCTGACACAACTCCCATGTGTACATGTCCACAGAGCCTACAGTTGTTAAAGCTAGACCTGTCTCAGCTGCAGGAGCACTTTTTGTCCATTCAGATGTTCTTCAGGTGCTAAATCTAAGAAGCCATCACTGGAGGTGTCCCTGTGTGTTTTGTGCAGCCATGAGGAGAGATTTCAGCTCTTCTTCCATACTCACGTGGTCCCTAGGCCTCAGCTGTGTTTTTTAGATCCTCCTCTGCATGTGGGTCATGCACTGTCATCTGCTCCCAAGACTGCTGGAGCATACAAGCCTGTCATGTAGGAGGAGGTGAAAGCAACAATCAGGGTGTCTGGATTGTCTAGGTGGGGCAGTGCCAGGATGGCTGTTGGTATATGCAACCCCATCACACAGGAGGGAGCCAAGGTGGTACTTGGGGCAAGTGGGCCACCCAGGCAGAAGGGGGCAGAGGAGATGCTGACCAAGGGCTTGCAAGCTACTCCAGCATGAACCCTGTCTGATGCCCTTGGAGAGAGTGGCCTATGATTAAGAAGAGAACCTGCAGTGGTGGCCCTGTCCTTTGTGTGTCACTCAATAAAGGCACTTTGCTTCTGTGGAGATCCAGATTTCCTCCCCAAGAATTCTCAGTTGCAGAGATGTGCACATCCCATCTCCATCACCTCACAACCAGTTGCAGTCCTCTCCCTGGGTCTGCTCTCCAAACCCACATTCCAGCACCAAGCCCCCATGTACACCCATGATCACACATCTCAGGTTGGGGTATTGCAGGGCTGTGCATGGACCATCTGTGTAGGTCTCACTCTGTCCTGCCTACCACAGACCAGTTGATGCGCTCTTCTGATAGCCCTGAAGCTCTCCTTTTGTCTCATCTGATTTCCCTGCCAATGAGAAGGCCTTCCCATAATCGGGAACCACTTCTCACTTTCACCTCCCCCCACCCAGGGGTGCCACTCTCATCCTACATCCTCTCCACTTCTTTTTCCTTTCCTCTTTCCTTCATCCTGCCTGATTGCATGGGATCTTTCTTGTCCTTTTAGGTGGCTCAGTTCCTCTGTTCATGCTTAGCAGATCCTCTGTGGAAATTTTCCATTTGTAGATGCATTCTTTTTTTTTTTATTGTTTTTGCCATACATTGTCATGATATCACCATGGGTTTACATATGCTTCCCCTCCGGATCCCCCCTCCCTCCTCCCTCCCCCCCGGGAAATCTCGCTGCACCAGTCCCGAGCATCAATCCTGGGCTGGCGATTGATTAGACACATGACAATTAACATGCTTCAATGCCCTTCTCCCATATCATCCCACCCTTACCCTCATCCACAAAGTCCACGAGTCTATTCTATACATCTGCGTTCCTTTTGTTGTCTCCCATGTTGGGTTCTCGTTACTGTCTTTCTAAATTCCATATATATGCGTTAATATACTGTATTGTTGTTTTTGCTTCTGGCTTACTTCACTCTGGATAATGGGCTCCAGTTTCATCCATCTGAGTAGAATTGCTTCAAATGAATTTTTTTTTAATGCTGAGTAATATTCCATTGTGTATATGCATTCTTGATGTGTTTGTGGAAAGAGATGAATTACACGACCTCCTACTCCTCCAACATCTTGACTGCTCCCTTCATTGCTCCAAATGTACATTTAATATTGTGAGATTTTTGAAGTCTTTTTTGACACTTGAAAGTTTATAATCCCTAAAAATATTAAATCACTATGTTGTACACCTGAAAGTAATGTAATATTATAAATCAACTATAGTTCAATTAAAAATGTATTTCATTTTTTCCTCTGTCTTCTGGTTAAAAAAAAAAAAAAAAACTCTAGAAAATGTAAAAGGAGCTCTGGGCCTGCTTCATGAATAGAGAATCGATGAGCCAGAGAGACGCTTCTCTGCTGAAGTGAATAATTGACTGCATTCACCTCAGAAGCAGTGAGGATGTAAACATGGTAGCTAAGATGTAATAAGGATCAGAGTCAGAGGAGAAGAAAGATGGTGAAAGAGAAGTAGTGGATTTGCACTAATGAGCCACTTTATAAAAAGAACTATCTCTGATGTTCCTATGAATAGTTAGCCTCTTCTTCTACAATGGTCAAAGAAGAGAGTGTAGTCAGTTTTTAATTTCTTCTAATGTCAGTATCCTAGTGTCATCTGTTTCCTTCAGTGGAAGATGCTTCAGGTTAGGTGGTAATGCTTTATTATGAATAATATGGATATAATTGCAGTTTTATATTTAGGAGTATATTTGTGACTTATTAGGAAAAGAGGAACAGTCCAAATTTATACTCCATTCATAAACTGAGGACAAGAGGATAATCATTTACTATACAAAATGGTGGGGAAGGAGAGAATAAAGTCACAATATCATAAATAATAATGAATCTATCAAATTATTATAATAAACATAAAAGCATTACAAATCAGACTACTTCCAATCAGCACCTGAAAACTATCCTCTGAATGTCCAAGCCTTTGAGGGAATAGAAAATTTCACAATTTCCATTAGAGTGTTGCAAACAAACTCTCCTTTGAATAAAAAGTATAAATCGTGTTCTTTATACAACACTAATTAACTACACTTTGTCACATTTATCACACTTCTGTTTTAGTATAAGTCTGCTTTAAGTCTGTTTGATTCATTCTGTCATCTCCATTAGATGATAATCCTTGAAGATAAAGATCAAGTGTTCTTTACTGTGTTTCACCAGAATCTAACACAAGGCACGGCAACAAGAAGGCACTTGGTGATTATTTGTTGAAGGAACAGTGGATGAGTGAGAAGCAACATGTCCCTCTTCTAAGTGTCTATGACACCTCATTATGTCTGTTTCACACTACTCTTCCCACACTATTATACTTGTAGATTTAATTCTCTGTTTCTCCACTATAGGCTTCCTGAAGGCCACCACCACAAAATCCCTAAGATTTTCATAGTATTAATACTTGGTATATAATGAGTGGGTTTGCATGAATAGCTGAATAAAAGAATGTGATACAACTGGTATTCATGTGATATTGCTGAGAGTTGTAATATACCAGATTTAGAGTAGGCATTATACAGGACCTCTACCCACTAATATTTTAGGCAGCTGATAGCCTGATAAGCTTTTGTTCCCTTCCAGGAGTAATCAGAATTCTACATAGAGAGCTATTGTCATTGAAGACAGCACCGAATTAAGAGCTAAGATTAGAGTCCATTGTCACATATTAACTAGCTCATGGTGTGATATTTGTAGGTCACTGTTCTCATTGTCCCTGATTTTCATGGGCATTAATAATGCTTGATATCCTAATCTCTTAAGACTCTTGTGAAGAACAAGTGAAAAACATTGCAAATACAGTTACTGAGGAGTGAATAAATAACTATGGATACCAAAGGTGACTTATTTCCTTACTTTTTTGATTCACCAGAGGCATCTTTCTATTTCTGAGAAGTCTGTTCCTTTTTTGGTGAATGATGAAGTAGGGACTCTAAGAATGAACTTTTATGAAATCACTTTTTACCTGATGAAGAACAAAACCTAACCTATGTTTTCTGTTGCTCCTAAAAGGCCTTTTGAGAATAAACATTGCCTAGTTATCATTTCCAGAAAAAAAAGTCCACATTGCTTATTTTAAATAAAATTTTGTGTTTTTTATAGTAAAATTAACAAGGGTTTATAAGAGACAATCAAGAAATAAATAAAAACAAGTAATAAAAAAGTACCGAGTTCCATCTTTGAGAATCAGCCACCTTTTAATATTATTACTATATCGTGTTTCTCTCCAATTTTGTCAATAAATAGTTTTTGTCTTACAAATGATAATTTTAAAAATCTTACTTTTTTCATTTATTCCCTTTATTTTAAACTCTCAATATTGTCATCTTATACTGAATGTATAACTCAGCTTCAGATTAACTCAGATTTTTTTGTTTATTTTTCTTTTATGTTTTTATTGGAGGAAAATTGTTTTACAATATTGTGTTCATTTCTGCTGCACAACAGTGCAAATCAGCCGTAATTATACATATACAACCTTTGTCTTGAGCCTCCCTCCTCTCACCCTAGCCTACTCCTCAAGGTCATCACAAAGTGCAATCTAGACTCCCGTGTGTTATATAGCAACTTCTTATGAGCTGCTTGTTTTACATATGGTAGTGTATATATGTCAATGCTACTTTCTCCATTCATTCAACTCCCTTCTTCCCCCACTGAGTCCACAAGTTCATTTTTTATGTCTATGTTTCCATTTCTTCCCTGCAAATAGGTTCACCAATACCACTTTTTCTAGATTCCGAATATATATATATATATATATATATATATATATATATATATATATATACACATATACATTAATAAGTAATATATGTTTCTCTGCTTCTGCCTTACTTAACTCTATATAACAGATTCTTGATTCATCCACCTAATGAGAACTGACTCAAATTTTATCATTTTTATGGTTTAGTAATATTTCATTATGTGTATGTATCACATCTTCTGTATCCATTCATCGTTGGATGGACATCTAGGTTGCTTCTATGTCCTTTGCTATTGTTGTTCAATTGCTTAGTCATGTCTGACTCTTTGTGACCCCATGGACTGCAGCACACCAGGCTTCCCTGTCCTTCACTATCTCTCAGAGCTTACTCAAACTCATGTCCATTGAGTCAGTTATGTCACCCCACCATCTTGTCCTCTGTTGTCCCTTTCTCCTCCTGCCTTCATTCTTTCCTAGCATCAGGGTTTTTCCTAATGAGTTGGCTCTTCACATCAGGTAGCCAAAGTATTGGAACTTCAGCTTTAGCATCAGTCCTTCCAATGAATATTCAGGACTGATTTCCTTTAGGATGGAGTATTTTGATCTCCTTACAGTCCAACAGGCTCTCAAGAATCTTCTCCAACACCACAATTCAAAAGCATCAATTCTTTGAAGCTCTACCTTCTTTATAGTCCAACTCTCACATCCAACATGACTACTAGAAAAAACATAGCTTTGGCTATCTATACGGACCTTTGTCAGCAAAGAAATGTCTCTGCTTTTTAACATGCTATCTATGTTTGTCATAGCTTTTCTTCAAAGAAGCAAGTATCTTTTAATTTCATGGCTGCAGTCACTGTCTGCAGTGATTTTGGAGCCCAAGGGAAAAACAGTCTGTCACTGTTTCCATTGTTTTTCCATCTTTTTGCTATAGAGTGATGGGACTGGATGCCATGATTTTAGTTTTTTAATGTCTTAGTTTTATAAATCATGCTATTATGAACATTGGGGTGCATTTGCTTTTTTCAATTATGATTTTATCCAGCTATATACCCAGTAGTGGAATTGCTGAGTCATATGGTAGTTTTAGTCCTATTTTTTTTTTTAACAGAATTTCCATGCTGTTCTCCATAGTGGCTGTATAAATTTACATGCCTACCAACAGTTCAAGAGGGTTTCCTTTCCTTCACATCCCCTCCACAATTTATCATTTTTAGATTTTTTGATGATAGCCATCCTGAATGATGTGAGGTGATAATCTCTTTATATTTTTTATTTGCATTTCCCTAATAATTAGTGATGTTGAGCATCTTTTCATATGTTTATTGGCCATCTGTACGTCTTCTTCGGAGAAATGTCTATTTAGGTCTGCCCATTTTTTGATTGGGTTGTTTGTTTTCCTGATATTGAGCAGTATGAGCTACTTATATATTTTGGATGTTAATCCTTTATCAATGGTTTCATTTGCAATTATTATCTCCCATTCTAAGGGTTATATTTTAGTCTTATTCACTGCTTCCTTTTCTTTGCAAAAGCTTTTAAGTTTAATCAGTTTCCATTTGTTTATTTCTGCTTTTATTTCCATTACTATAAGAGGTGAGTCAAAGAGGATCTTGCTGTGATTTATGTCAAAGAGTGTACTGCCTATATTTTTTCTAAGAGTTTTATAGTTTCTGGACTTATATATGAATATTTAATCAATTGAGAGTTTATTGTTGTGTATGATGCTAGGACATATTCTACTTTCATCATTTTACATGTAGTTGTGCAGTTATCCCAGAACAACTTATTGAAGAGGCTGCCTTTACTCCATTATGTATTCTTTGCACCAGTGTCAAAGATAAGTTGCCCATAGGTGTGTGGGTTTGACTCTGAACTTTCTATCTTGTTCAATTGGCCCGTATTTCTGTTTTTGTGCAAGTACGATGGTGTCCTGATGCATGCAGCTTAGTAGTGTAGTCTGAAGTCAGGAAGATTGATTCCTCCAGCTCCATTTTTTTTTTTTTCCTCAAGATTGCTTTGAATTTTGGGGGTCTTCTGTGTTTCCATACAAATTGTGATTTTTTGTTGTTGTTGTGCCTGTCCTGTGAAAAATACCATTGGTAGTTTGATAGGGATTGCATTGAATCTAGGTTGCTTTGGACAGTATAGTCATTTTCACAATATTGATTCTTCTAATCTAAGAATATGATATATCTCTCCATCTGTTTGTATATTCTTTCATTTCTTTCATCAGTTTCTTATCATTTTCTGCATACAAGTTTTTTGTCTCTTTAGGTAAGATTACACCTAAGTAATTTATTCTTTTTCATGCAATGATGAATGGAATACTTTCCTTAATTTCTCTCTGAATTTTCATTCTTAATATGTAAGAATGCAAGGAATTTCTGTGTATTAATTTTATATCCTGTGACTTAATGATATTCATTCATTAGCTCTAGTAATTTTCTTGTGGCTTCCTAAGGGTTTTCTATGTATAGTATCATGTCATCTGCAAATAGTGAGAATTTTACTCCCTCTTTTCCAATCTAGATCCCTTTTATTTATTTTTCATTTCTGATTGTTGTGGTTAAAACTTCAAAAACTATGTTGAATAATAGTGGCAAGAGTGGGCGTGCACTGTTGTTGATGATCTTAAAGGAAATACTTTCAGATTTTCACCACTGAGACTAATGTTTGCCTTGGGGTTGTCGCGTATGGCCTTTATTATTTGAAGTGTGTTCCTTCTATGCTGATTTTCTAGGGAATTTTTATCACAAATGGGTGTTGAATACTGTAGAAAACATTGTCTGCATCTATTGTGGTGATCATGTTTTTTGTCTTTCAATTTGTTAATATGTGGTTAATTATTGTTAATATTTGTTAATTGATTGATTTGCACATATTGAAGAATCCTTGCATCCCTGGGATAAAGCCCACTCGATCATGATGTATTAGCCTTTTAATATGTTGCTGAATTCTGTTTGCTAGGATTTTGTTGAGGATCTTTGCATCTATGTTCATCAGTGATATTGGCTGCTAATTTTCTTTTTTTGGTATCTTCATCCCATTTTGGTATCCAGTTAATGCTAGGCTCATAGAATGAGTTTGGGAGTTTTCTCTCCTCTGCAATTTTCTAGAAAATTTTGAGCAGGATAGGTTTTAACTCTTCTCTAAACTTTTGGAGAATTCGCCTCTGAAGCCAGCTGGACATGAGCTTTTGCTTTTTGGAAGATTTTTTATTACAGTTTCAATTTCCATGTTTGTTATTGGTCTATTCATATTTTCTATTTCTTCTTGGTTCAATTTTGGAAGGTTATACTTTTCTAATAATTCATCTGTTTCCTCAAGGTGGCCCATTTTATTGGCACACAATTACTCATAGTAGTCTCTATTGATCCTTTGTATTCTGCATTGTCTTGTATAATTTCTCCTTTATAATTTTATTGATTTGAATCTTCTTTTTTTATCTTCTCAAAGAAGTATCTTTTAGTTTTATTAATATTTGCTATAGTTTCCTTCATTTCTTTTTCATTTATTTCTGTTCTGGTCTTTAGAACTTCTTTCCTTTTACTAATTTTGGAATGTTTTTTGTTCTTTTTCTAGTTGATTTAGGTGTAAGTTCAAGTTTTTATATCATGTTTTTCTTGATTCTTGATGTAACGTTGTATTGCTTACTGAATCCCATATGTTTTGGGTTGTCATGTTTTCATTATCATTTATTTCTATGCATATTTTGATTTTTTAAATTTCCTCAGTAATCTGTTGGTTATTTAGAAGTGTGTAGTTTAGCCTTCACATGTTTGTGTTTAATTTTTCCTGTAGTTGATATTGAATCTTACAGCACTGTGATCAGAAAAAAATGCTGAAATGATTAAATTTTTTTTTTAATGTTCCAAAGCTAGATTTGTGGCTCAGGATGTGATCTATCCTGGAGAATGTTCCATGTGCACTTGAGGAAAAGGTGAAACCCTTTGTTTTTGGGTGATATGCTCTGTACATATCAATTAGGTCTAACTGGTCCAATGTATCATTTAAAGCTTTTGTTTTGTTGTTAATTTTCTGTCTGGATGATCTGACCATTGGTGTGAGTGAGGTATTAAAGCCCACCACTATTATTGGGTTGCTGTCAATTTCCCCTTTAATAGCTGTTAGAATTTGCCTTATCTATTGAGGTGCTCTTATTTTTGGTGTATATATATTTATAATTGCTATATCTCATTCTTGGATTGGTTCCTTGATCATTAAGTAATGTTCTTCTTTGTCTCTTATAACAGTCTTTATTTTAAAGTCTATTTTATCTGATACAATACAAAAACGATCTTCACGACTCAGATAATCACGATGGGGTAATGACTCACCTAGAGCCAGATATCTTGAAATGTGAAGTCAAGTGGGCCTTAGAAAGCATCACTACAAACAAAGCTAGTGTAAGTGATGGAATTCCAGTTGAGCTATTTCAAATCCTGAAAGATGATGCTGTGAAGGTGCTGCACTCAATATGTCAGCAAATTTGGAAAACTCAGCAATGGCCACAGGACTGGTAAAGGTTAGTTTACCAGTCTCAAAGGTTAGTTTTCCAGTCTCAAAGAAAGGCAATGCCAAAGAATGCTGGAACTACTGCACAATTGCACTCATCTCACACGCTAGTAAAGTGATGCTCAAAATTCTCCAAGCCAGGCTTCAGCAATACATGAACCGTGAACTTCCAGATGTTCAAGCTGAATTTAGAAAAGGCAGAAGAACCAGAGATTGAATTGCCAACATCTGATGGATCATCAAAAAAGCAAGAGAGTTCCATAAAAATCTCTACTTCTGCTTTATTGACTATGCCAAAGCCTTTGACTGTGTGGATCACAATAAACTGTGGAATATTCTAAAAGAGATGGGAATACCATACCATCTAACCTGTCTCTTGAGAAACCTGTATGCAGATCAGGAAGCAACAGTTAGAACTGGACATAGAACAACAGACTGGTTCCAAATAGGAAAAGGAGTAAGACAAGGCTGTATATTGTCACCCTACTTATTTAACTTATCTGCAGAGTACATCATGAGAAATGCTGGGCTGGAAGAAGCACAAGCTGGAAGCAAGATTGTCGGGAAAAATATCAATAACTTCAGATATGCAGATGACACCGCCCTTATTGCATAAAGTAAAGAGAAACTAAAAAGCCTATTAATGAAAGTGAAAAGAGGAGAGTGAAAAAGTTGGCTTAAAGCTCAACATTCAGAAAACTAAGATCACGGCATCTGGTCCCATTATTTCAAGGGAAATAGACGGGGAAACAGTGAAAACTGTATCAAACTTTATTTTTGTGGGCTATAAAATCCCTGCAAATGGTGACTGCAGCCATGAAATTAAAAGACGGTTATTCCTTGGAAGGAAGGTTATGACCAATCTAGATAGCATATTGAAAAGCAGAGACATTACTTTGCCAACAGAGGTCTGTCTAGTCAAGGCTATGGTTTTTCCAGTGGTCATGTATGGATGTGAGAATTGGACTATAATGAAAGCTGAGCATTGAAGAATTGATGCTTTTGAAACTGAGGTGTTGGAGAAGACTCTTGAGAGTTCCTTGGAATGCAAGCAGATCCAACCAGTTCATCCTAAAGGAGATCAGTCCTGGGTATTCATTGGAAGGACTAATGCCAAAGCTGAAACTCCAGTACTTTGGCCACCTCATGCAAAGCGTTCACTCTTTGGAAAAGACCCTAATTCTGGGAAGGATTGGGGGCAAGAGGAGAAGGGGATGACAGAGAATGAGATGGCTGGATGGCATCACTGACTCGATGGACATGGGTTTGCGTAGACTCCGGGAGTTGGTGATGGACAAGGAGGCCTTACGTGTGACCCCATTCATGGGGTCACAAAGACTCGGCCATGACTGAGCGACTGAACTGAACTCCCTCTTTCTGTCTCCATTTTCTTGAAATATATTTTCTCAGCCCCTCACTTTCAGTCTTTATGTGTCCCTTGGTTTGAGGCAGGTGCCTTTTAGACAGCATATATAGGGATTTTGTTTTTGTATCCACTCAGCCAGTCTTTGTCTTGGTTGGAGCATTTAACCCATTTGTGAATGTCACTCAGTCGTGTCCAACACTTTGTGACCCAATGGACTATATAGTCCATGGAGTTCTCCAGGCCAGAATACTAAAGTGGGTACCTGTTCCCTTCTCCAGGAGAATCTTGCAAACCCAGGGATCAAACCCAGGTCTCCTGCAATGACTGCAGATTCTTTACCAACTGAGCCACTATGGGAGCCCTGTGATCCTGTTACCATTTACTTTATTGTTTGGGTTCATTTTTATAAACCTTTGCTATGTTTCCTATCTAGAGAAGAACCTTTAACATCTGTTGAAGAGCTTGTTTGGGGGTGCTGAATTTTTTCAGCTTTTGCTTGTCTGTGAAACTTTTGATTTCTGCTTCCAATCTGAATGAGGTTCTTGATGGATAGAGAAATGTTGGTTGTAGCTTTCTCCCTTTCAACACGTTAAGGATACCTTGTCCTTCTCTTCTAGTCTGCAGTTTCTGTTGAAAAATTAGCTGTTATCCTTATGGTAATTCTATTGTATGCAATTTGTTGCTTTTCCCTTGTCACATTTAATATTTGTTCTTTAGGCCTAGTTTTTGTTTGATTGATTGATATGTGTCTTGGCATGTTTTTCGTTCAGTTTATCCTGTATGGGACTCTCTGGGCTTCTTGGACTTGGGTGGCTGTTTCCTTTCCCACGTTAAGGAAGGTTTTTTTGTTATCTCCTCAAATATTTTCTCATGCCCTTTTCTTTTGTCTTCTTCTGGGATTTGAATGTGGAGGTATTTAACATTGTCTCAGAAGTCTCTGAGGCTGTCCTCATTTCTTTTCATTCATTTTTTTTTCTTGCTTTGCTTTATGTATTAACAACATTCTATCTTCCAGCTCATTTATCCTTTCTCTGCCTCAGTTACTCTGCTGGTGACTTCCTCCAGTGTTTTTAATCTTAGTTATTGCACTCATAATTACTTATTGACTATTCTTTATTTCTTCTAGGTCCTTGTTAAACATTTCTTCCATCTTCTCAATACATGTCTCTAGTCTGTTTATCTGTATCTGCATTTTGTTTTCAAGATTTTGGATCATCTTTACTGTCATTATTCTGAATTCCTTTTCAAGTAGACTCCCTATCTCCTCCTCTTTTGTTTGGTTTGGTGTATTTTTATCATTTTTCTTCACATGTTGGCTATTTCTCTGCCTTTTCAGTTTGTTTTATTAGCTGTGTTTGGGGTCTCCTTTCTGGAGGCTGGAGGGTCATAGTTCCTTAAAGTGTGAAATCTGCTTCCTATAGGTGGGGATGGAGCAGTGTCTTGTAAAGGTTTTCAGGTTTGCAGAATTTGTATCTGTGTTCTGATGAATGAAGCTGGATCTCATCTCTCTGGAGAGCAGTGTCTTGTCTGGTAATGAGTTTTGCAGTGTCTTTGGATTTGGTATGGCTTTGGGCAATCTGTCTTTAATGTTCAAGGTTGTGTTCCTATTTTGGTGGAGGATTAGAGTGGCGTGTCTTGCACTGGAGCTTAGTGACTTTTCTTTAAATTAATTTAATTATAGAATAATTACTTTACAATACTATGATAGTTTTTGCCATACATCGGCATGAATCAACCATGGTTACACACCTGTCCTCTCCATCCTGAAACCCCTCTCCCTCCTCCTTCCCCACCCCATCCCTCTGGGTTGTCCTGGAATACCAGTTTTGGGTGCCCTGCTTCATATATCAAACTTGCTCTGGTCATCTATTTTACATATGGTAATATACATATTTCAATGCTATTCTCTCAATTCACCCCAACCTCATCTTCTCCCCCAGACTCCAAATATCTGTTCTTTTCCTCTGTGTCTCTTTTGCTGCCTTGCATATGCAATCGTCATCACTGTCTTTCTAAATTCCGCATATATGCATTAATATACAGTATTTGTATTTCTCTTTCTGACTTGCTTCACTCTGTATAATAGGCTCTAGTTTCATCCACCTCATTAGAACTGACTCAAAGGTGTTCCTTTTTATAGCTAAGTAATATTCCATTATGTATATGTACCATGGTTTCCTTATTCAGTCATCTGCTGATGGACATCTATGTTGCTTCCATGTATTAGCAATTATAAAGAGTGTTGCAATGAAATTTAGGGTACATTGTGTTTCTTTCAATTCTGATTTCCTTGGAGTGCCCAGCAGTGGAATTTCTGGGTCATGTGGCGGTTCTATTCCCAGTTTTTAAATGAATCCCCACACTGTTCTCCATAGTAGCTAAACCAGTTTGCATTCCCACCAACAATGTAAGAGAGTTGGCTTTTCTCCACACCCTTTCTAGCATTTATTGTTTGTAGACTTTTTGATGATGTCCATTCTGACTGGCATGAGACAATAACTCATTATGGTTTTGATTTGCAGTTCTCTAATAATGAGTGATGTTGAGACTCTTTTAATGTGTTTATTAGCCATGTATATGTCTTCTTTGGAAAAATATCTGTCGACGTTTTGATTGAGCTTTCTGACTTTTGGTTGGAGCTTGATCTCAGTGCAGGTATGGGGGCTTTTTGGTCGGCTCTCGTCTATTAACATTCCATCGGTTCAGGAGTTATATGATGGTCCAACATTCTGGAAATGAGCCTCCTGTCTCTGGGCTTTGGCCCAAAACACTTACAGAAGCATCAAGACTTTATCTGTCCGCACAGCACAGAAGACAAAACCCCTAGGTTAATGGTGGAATAACTCTCCACAGCCAGGAACACCCAAAGAGATTCACAGTTATATAGAGAAGAGAGGAGGGAGGGAGGAGATAGAGGTGACCATGAGGAGAAAGGGGAGAGTCAAAAGGAAGAGAGTAATCAAGCCAGTAAGCATAGCCCTAAGTGAAAATGGATATTAAAAATTAAACTCTTCAAAGTACAAAATTAATGGCAAAAGATCAAAAAGCAAACATTTAAAAAACCTAGAATAAAAATTAGATTCTCAAAAGTTCAATATATAAGAAAACTAAATCAAAAATAAAGAACCTTATTAGAAGGGTATGAGGGAAAAGGGAAAATAATGAAGAATTAAAAGACATTTAAGATATAATAAAGTCATTTAAAATTAAAAATAATAAGATAGAGAAATACATCTAGGAATTTCTCTGGAGGTGTTGAGTCAGTGTGGGGGTCATTTCAATATCAGATAATCTCTTGTTCTGGCTTGTACTTGTTCTCAAAGTCTACAGTTGCCCCTCAAATGCACAGTCTCAGCTTAACAGCAGAATTTTAATCTGTTACACCTGCCTCTTCTAGGATGGTTCCCTTTCTTTTCTTTGCTTAAAAGCCTATCTGTGTGTCAGTCAAGTTTCTAATCTCTGTCCTGGCGTGAGGGAGTGAAAGTTCCCACTTATTCAGGCTCACTTGCTCAGTTGTGCTGTGGAGAGGAAGGGACACTGCAAACAAACTCCATTGAGATATGTGGCACTTGCTCCACGGAAGAAAAGCTATGACAGACCTAGCAGCATGCATGAGACAGGGTGCTCAGGGCTGGTACACTGGGATGACTCTGAGGGATGGGATGGGGAGGGAGGTGGAAGGGGGGTTCAGGCTAGGGAACACATATACATGCATGTCTGATTTCATGTCAATGTATGACCAAAACCACTACAGTATTGTAAAGTAATTAGCCTCCAATTAAAATAAATTAATTAATTAAATTAAAAAAATAGAACAGAGACATTACTTTACCGACAGAGGTCCATATAGTCAAACTATGATTTTTCCAGTAGTCTTGCATGGATGTGAGAGGTAGGCCATGAAGAAGGCTGAGCACTGAGGAACTGATGTTTTTTAAACTGTGTTCTTGGAGAAGACTCTTAGAGTCCCTTGTACAGCAACAAAATCAAGCCAGTCAATCCTAAAGGAAATCAACCCTGAATATTCATTGGAAGGATTAATGCTGAAGCTGAAACTCTAATACTGTGGCCACCTGATGCAAATAACTGACTCACTGTAAAAGACCCTGATGTTGGGAAAGATTGAAGGCAGGAGGAGAAGGGGACGACAGAAGATGAGATGATTGGATGGCATTACTGACTCAATGGGCATGAGTTTGAGCAAACGCTGTGAGTTGTTGGTGGACAAGGACGCCTTGTGTGCTGCAGTCCATGGGGATCACAAAGAGTCAGACAGGAATGAGCGACTTAACTGAACTAAGATATGTGGGGAGTGGTTGGAGTGGATGGACCACTTTGGGGTTTCTGTGGTCCAAGAAAATGTGCACTTCCCCGGCCCACACCACTCAGGCTTCTGTGCTTCATGAGAGGACAGCCGCATGTGGATCACGTGTCTAATGCCCTTCCAAGATCCAAACTGCTCAGGTCCCTGGGTGCACCCCGAAGGCATGATTTCAGTTGGGCTGTGCATCTCTCCATGGGAGCCGGTCTCAGGCTGTGACATTCTGGCAGATATGAATCATCCAGGATCCCAGGAAGATGTGGTTAGTGACTGGCAACCTGCTCGCAGCTTAGTGGGAGATGAAGCCTCTGGGGCCAAGATTGCAGTTGCCCCTTGCCTTCCTCTTCTGGCTCTCCCACACCTACCTCTCTGCCTCCATGGAGGGCTGTAAATAGCAGCTGGCTTGCTCTTATTTGGTATTCACTAGGGAGAAATCCTTTATTCTGTGAGTGTGCCAGGGGTCACAGAGTGGCATTAGAGCCTTCCCACGGGAAAGGTCTCTTGTTTTTCTTTGTCTCTGTGGCATTCCCTCAGTTTGGATTGCTGTTGGGTTGCTATTTGGGTCACATTAGTCCCCTCAAAATGTCTTTGGGACATTCAACTCTTGTCCTTTCCCTAAGGACCAACTATGAAGTCCATGCCTCCACATCCAATCCCCACTTGCTGTTGGTGAATGCAAGCAAGTGAGCCACTTTTTGACTGGTAATTTACTTTCAGTGAAAAGTCTGTGGTGAGGTTTTTTTTTTTTTTTCCAGTTATGCTCCCTACTGACCCTGCCTGTGAGAAGGTTTCCTCAGGTCAGTTCAGTTCCGTTCAGTCGCTCAGTCATGTCCAACTCTTTGCAACCCCGCAGACTACAGTATGCCAGGCCTCCCTGTCCATCACCACCCTCAGAGTTTACCCAAATTAATGTCCATTGAGTCGGTGATGCCATTCAACCATCTCATCCTCTGTTGTCCCCTTTTCCTCCTGCCTTCAGTCTTTCCCAGCATCAGAGTCTTTTCCAATGAGTCAGTTCTTCGCATCAGGTGGCCAAAGTTTTGGAGTTTCAGCTTCAACATCAGTCCTTCCAATGAATACCCAGGACTGATCTCCTTTAGGATGGACTGGTTGGGCTGCCTTGCAGTCCAAGGGACTCTCAAGAGTCTTCTCCAACACCACAGTTCAAAAGCACCAGTTCTTCAGCACTCAGCTTTCTTTACAGTCCAACTCTCACATCCATACATGACTACTGGAAAAACCATAGCCTTGGGTAGATGGACCTTTGTTGGCAAAGTAATGTTTCTGCTTTTTAATATGCTGTCTGAGTTGGTCATAACTTTCCTTCCAAAGAGTAAGCATCACTTAATTTCATGTATGCAGTCACCATCTGCAGTGATTTTGGAGCACTGTATGAAAAGTTTCCCTTCATGACTCCCTCCCCAGAGCAGGTTTTCATCCCTAAATCCTTTGTCTCTCTTTTCATCTTCATCTTTTGTCCTACCTCATTTCAAAGAGATTGGTTTACCTTTCTGGATATCTAAGGTCCTCTACTGGGTTCAGAAGTTGTTTTGTTGAATTTGTTCCACATGCTGATGATGTTTTGATGTATTTTTAGGGGAGAAAGTGACCTCCCCATCCTATTCTTCTACCATCTTGTAACGACCCCTTCGTGTGTGTGTGTGTGTGTGTGTGTGTGTGTGTGTGTATACACACATACAAGTTCATTGATCTTCCCCAAATAAAAGCAAATGAAAGTTTAGTTATTTCAAAAAGCCTTGGAATAAAAATGACAGTAATTATTTAAACTTCCATTCCCCACCTTCCCATAATAGTTTGATGTGGATCCTTCCAGATCTTTAGTATGTATATAAAATCTATCCCATCAATGAAATGTTCTCAATACCTTAACTTTGATAAGATGGCCTGAAAAGAATTACATTTGTAGGGAGTACACCTCTCTTCTAAGAGAAGTGTCAAACTAATATTTTGTTCCATGAAAGTAGAATAAATAATGATATCTGAGGTTTTTAAATGAAAATTTGCTGGATCCACTTTGTGGATTACCTAAAGATGGAGGATGGTGTCAGCACTGGATATCTGAGCTGGTAGATTCCAACTTTGACTCTGTTCTTTCCTTTGGCATGGGCCTGGACCTTTACTGAGAGAGTTGTGCATGGATAGCCACAGTCTGAGCAAATCTGAGTTTGAAAGGGAAAGGGAATATCCTTCATTGAGTACCAAGTATAGCAATCTAGGTCAGGGACATCATTATAGACATGTATAACCATCATTAAACTAACTGGGAGAAGTTAGTCTTAACAGCCTCATCTTGTTAAAGTCAGCCATATTTAGTTGTATCATTTGACACTGGAAACTAGATTGATATCCTTTCCTCCTATTTACACATACACAAACACACACACACAAATGACACAACACGCACATGCACAATTCACATTTGGCATTCATGAGGCTCTAAGGTTTTAGGACAACTTGGGGGATGGGCAACCAAAAGTGAAAGAGATCTTGGATTTCCTTGCACTAAGATATATGATCTGGGAAATTTTATTTTTGTTATAATAAGCTGGGAAAAATAGAGGTATGATAATATAATACTATGAATTTATGAAAGCTTTTTATTCATTTATTTATACTTTTATGTGTGTATACATAAAATACAGACTTCTTTATGCATATATAAACATATCTTTACATATATAAAATATATATGCACATTTATAACATAGTTAATTCTGTTTGTGTCATTTTATTTTGCAACTTTCTTTCATTCTGTTTTTTTCTTTTCTTTTCGCCAAAAGCATAAGATAGGTACCTATTTTAAAGTCAGGCCATATATGTCTATTCTTTCTTTTCAGTCACTGTGAAAGTATTCCACAATGTTCAACATGTCCCTATTAACGAGCCTTCAGAATACATCTGCTTTATTAATACAAACAATATTTCTCCTAACATTTTGCATTTGAGCAAGCATCCCAATAGAGCCAAAAAGTCACAAGCTTGTAATTGTGATGGATTCTGCTGAATTGTTCTTCCCTGAGCTGTCTCTCAGAATCGTATAAGATGTTCCTTTTCGCCTTGCCTTGCCAGCCTGAATATTATAAATTTTAAAATTTTTGCTAATCTGGTATTTAAAAAACGCTGTCATTGTTGACTGAATTTGCCTTTTCCTGATTGCTAGTCAGGTTCTTCACCTTTTCATATGTTTATTTGGTTTTTGTATTTTCAATGACTCATCTATTCTTATACCTTGCTCTATTTTTCAATTAGATGAGCCTCTCATGTTGATTGTTTATCAGTTTGTTATACATTATGAATATTAACCATTTTTCCATTTTAGATGTTGCAATTTTTTTCTATTTTATCAACTTTGAAAAAATATATTTTTAGTGACATTTGCTGGCATACAGAAACTTCCTCTTTTAAGATATAGAATCTGTAATTCTTTTCCTTAATGGTTTCTGATTTTGTCCTTGCTTGGAAAGCCCTCTTTAGCAGTAGATTATAAGAGCATTATTCTATTCATTTAGTCATTGTGTTTTTTGTTTCTTTTTTTTTTTTTAACATCTCCTAATCTGTCTATTTCATGGTGAAGTAATCTGCCTAACATTTTCCAGTTACTTAGTTTATTGAGTGAATTATGCATCACCACTAATTTGAAATGCAACTAAGTGCCTCTATTTATGTGGGTCTGTACTATGCTTTCTGTTTTAGTTTCTCTCTTCATCTATTCATTCACCAATATTATGGGATTACTTGTTGCTGTCTTATCATTTGATATGATTTTACCTCTAACTTTTTAAAACTCTTGCTTCTACATAGGTATTTTAACCTACTTATTTATTTTTTGTTACCTAAACCTACTGGACATGTCAAGAAGGGCTTTCTATGGGAGATTAAGAGTCCAATTTTCTGCAGAAGTTTGGGAGTCAATTTCAGATCACCAGGAGTACCACAGTAAGAAAGTTTTCTGACCTAAAAAATGATGTATTAATAGAAAATTACAGTAAAACCAACTGATCAGAAGTCAAACGCCATTGAAAAGATAATTTATTATTCACAGTTCTCAAGGGAAGTGGGCATGCCACATAATAGGGGGCCACATGGGAGAGCACCAAGGTCTATCAGGAACTTAAAAAAAACATACTAGTTATGTGTTTTGAGTTAAATTTTATTGGGGAAAACTAAAGACTTCAGCCTGGGAGACAGCACCTAAGATGCCTCTGAGAAATTGCTCTAAAGAGGCAGGAGGGAAGGTCAGTATATGTGATTTCGGTGAAGAGGGAATGCATGCAATCAAGCACATATTTTACAGAAGGCTTCTGCAAGTCTTATGAAGCTTTTAATAGTCATGGGGAATAGTTGGTACCATGAAGGATTTTGGTGAGGAAATCCTCACCAATGAGGAAATATAAGAATTGGGCTCATAAAATCAGCTTCTGATAATATCTAACTATCTTAACACCTGTTCTGCCAGTTTTTCCCTGAGTACATAGTGTTTCATTTCTGCTCTCCACCCTAAACTCCTTTCTGTGTCAGGAGGGAGGGGGACATTGAAAATCAGCAACTGCAACAGCATGTGATTTAATCCTTGTAGAGGTACATGGTAACACCCCATGGTAAACACCAATTTGTAGTTGATAAGGAGGCCAATAGGATGGAGGGAATTATGGGCAAAAGCCCTTTTTATTGTTTTTAGGACTGATCCAGGGAGTCAGGGTAAGACTGAAGTTGGGCCAGTTTGAATAAAATCAGCAGGCTGTTGGTCATAAGAGTTAATTCCTAGTTTCCTGCTATTTGGCAATGTGATGATTAGAGCAGAGGTATGGTGACACTGATTGTGAGAATCTAATAAAGGAGGTAGTTGAGATATAAACTCTGAGGTAGTTAAGTTGCATATGAAAAGCACACTCACAGGCAAGTTGTTTACTACCTAGGAATTGACTAACCTTGGAAGATCAATAAGGGCCTAGATATCAAAGCATCAGAATACAAAATATAAATAATATAGTTAGTGCACCATTACTCAAGGAGTGCCAACCTCAGTGAATTTCATTCCTCTACATATTTCACTGCCTTTATTTTTTAAAAGAATTAATGTCTCTAATATGAAGTTTGGGAGATTCACTGTATTCCATTCCTGCTGCTCATACTTGATGTCCATGTGGAATTCCTCCAGGATCCTTCTGGAAGCAATTGGCTCTCCTCTATGCAGGGAGATTTCCTTTGGTCTCCTTTAGGCCTCGCTTTTCTCTAGTCTTTACTTTCTGCTGAACCTATTTTATTTATTTATTTATTTTATTATTCAGAAATTTCTCAAGATTTCTGTTCATTACAATATTCCAGCATTTTAATGTATTTAATTCTTTGCTTTATACCCCCTTTGCTCATTTTAATAATATTGGGATATTGGGATAAGTAGAGGTGTGCTATTTTTTATGTTCTTTTTTCATTTATTTATTTTTTTATTGTTATTGCCATACAATGTCATGATGTCACCAAAGGTGTGCTCTTTAACATGTATGATCTTATACAGGGATCCCACCATAGGTTTAGGCAAATGGAAGAGGGAAGGGATAAAATTGATGTGTTAGGATGACAGTATTGACAGAAGTAAGGGAGATGAATAGAGGAAAGGGAGAAAGGAGATCATTTAGAAGTTGCACTTGTGCAACGTTTTGTAATGTTTGTTCCTAATGACTTCAATTCTAATGGTCTGTCCTGAAAAAAAAAAAGCAGACCTACAAGTAAAAATATATGTAAAAACAATATTCTTCATAGCATGAATTTCAAAACTGAGTGTGACTCTCACTCAGGCAGAGTGTTTGTCAGTGAATGAACAAATTTGAAAAACATTTATTGGGCCCATATCATGCACTAAAACCCTGCTTTAGTAAAAAGCAGAAGTTCCTCAACTCATGCAACAATCTTGTCAGGTAATCAAGGAAATCTTTGAATTATAGAAGATATTGGATCAAAGACTTTTGTAAGTAGAAGCCCAACTCACACTAAGTCCTAGGCCTTACCCTGACTTTATGGCTTTGAAATCTCAGTGGGTTTAGGTCTTGGTATCATATTTTTCAAATTTCTGCAGATAATCCTGATGGACCATCAACTTTGGGGACCACTGTGTTTTTATACCTTGGTATCTCTCTGCATTCTTGGGAAATGGACAAGTACTGGACAGTAAATATGAAAAATTTAGCTAACTAATTAAAGACCTTCACAACAGACAATAACTTGTAGGAGGCAGGCTTTTAAATGACACAATATCATTGTCATTCAAATCAATGTATTTGAAGCATCACAGTTAATGCTGTGTCCTGAGCCCTGGATGATGTATCACCACACCTGAGGGATAGGTGTCCAGTGAGATATTCACTTGCTTCAGTCTGATTCTTTGAGAGCAGTCTATTCTCAGGGTACCTTGAAGGACCTGAAGTGGTTCTGGTAAGTGATTACAGAGAATAAAACCTGTGATTTTATAAATGAAAGAATCACTATGCAGTAGTATGGTCAAGGAAAGTAAATACTTATAATAATAGAAGTCATTTACTGAGCATTTATTCTGAGCCAAGTACTGTGTTTAAGTGCATTAACCATACATATTTCATAAATGCTTACAATGAACCCATAGGAACTGGTTTTAGTCAAGCTAGGCTAGATATGATGAGTAGCAAACAATCCCAAAATAGCAGTGGCTTACAGTGACAAATGATTCCTGTGTTGGGAAGATCCCCTGGAATAGGGGAAGGCTACCCACTCCAGTATTCTGGCCTGGAGAATTCCATTGGCTATATAGCCCATGGGGTTGCAAAGAGTCGGACACGACTGAGTGACTTTCACTTCACAATGACAAGGGTTATTTCCTTGCTAATACTTCATTTCCACTTGACGTTTGGCAGGGGACTCTTCCATGTATTCTCACTCAAAGGCACTGGCTGATGAAGTCCTCACAATTTGAAATGTAACAGGTTGCCTAAACTTAAAGAATGGAAGACAGAGAAGAGTACATTAACTATTCTTTGTGGCTACCTTGAAGAGACCCTCCTCACTTCTGCCTTTTGGCTAAGACAATTAACATAGTCAAATGCAATTTAATGGGAGCAGGAAATGAAATTTTCTCAAGTGATAAGAGTCACAGAAATGGGAATATTTGTGAGCTGTACTAATATCTGCCATAGTATTGTGTTGTTATATTTATTTTAAAATGAAGGAAGAACCCAACTATTAGAACAGTTAAAATTTCAGAAACCTGCTAATACGAAGTGCTGACAAAGATGTGGAGCAATTAGAACTTTTATTCATTCCTGGCAGAAATGCAAAATGATCCAGAAAAATATCCTTGAAAAAATATTATAGTTTTTTTTACAGTTAAACATATGTTTTCCATATTGACCAGAAATCACTTTTATGAGATTTTACCCTAGAACTTTGTTTTTCAACTGGAGGTGATATTGGCCCCAAGAAGCATCCACCAATGTAAAGAGACATTTTTTGTTTTAGGTTGATGCACTGGGTCAATGGACACTACTACTATCTAATAGGTAAATCCAGCAATGTTGCTAAATGTCTGCAATGAGCAGGTCACCTCTTATATTAAACCTCTTAATAAAAGCCTCAAATTACCCAACCTAAAAATCCACTTACTTATTAGTAGTATGGTAGTTGAAAATGTCTGCACTAAAGAAGTAAAAACATACTCACACAAAAATGTAAGTGAGTGCTTATCAGAGCATTATCCATAATAACTGAAAACAACCTAATGTCCTTCACTGGATAAATGGATGAACAAACTGTGCTACATCCATAAAATGGGATGCTACTTGGAAATAAAAAGAAATGAACTGCTTACTCTTTCAACAACATGTAAGAATCTCAAATATGTTCTGCTTAGCAGAAGATACCAGTATCAAAAATTTGTTTATTGTATTTCATTTATATTACATTATGGAAAAGACAAGACTATAAGGATAGAGAGCAATAGTTGCCAAGATAAAAACTGACTGACACTAAGCAGGTGAGTGCCAGTACAAAGGAAAGTATTGGAGACAATGGAATTGTTAATTTATCTGTATTGATGGTGGGTACACAAAGTCAGACATGTGCTAAAATTCAATGTACTTTATACACCCCCCAAAATGGAGTTTTATTGTACATAAATAATTTTTAAGTGGAAAACATTTTGAAAAGTAAAAATAACATGAAGGAAGACACAGAGATTTTTCTGTGACACAAACCTTGAGGTGATGGTGTTGCTCAGTCACTGAGTCATGTTTGACTCTTTGTGACCCCACAACTGAAGCACATCAGACCCCCCTGTCTTTCACTACCTCCTAATGGTTTCTCAGATTCAATTCCATTGATTCAGTGATGCTATCTAACCATTTCGTCCTCTGTCGCCCCTTCTCCTTCTGCCTTCAATTTCCCAGCATCAGAGTCTTTTGCAGTGAGTCAGCTCTTTGCATCGGGTGGCCAAAGTATTGGAATTTCAGCTTCAGCATCAGTCCTTCCAGTGAATATTCAGGGTTGATTTCCTTTAGGATTGACTAGTTTGATCTCTTTGCCATCCAAGGGACTCTCAAGACTCACTTCTAGCACCACAATCTGAAAGCATCAATTCTTCAGTGCTCAGCTTTCCTTATGGTCCAACTCACACATCCATACATGACTACTGGGAAAACTATAGCTTTGACTAGGCAGACGTTTGTTGGCAATGTGATGTCTCTGCTTTTTAATATACTGTCTAGGTTTATCATAGTTTTCCTTGCAAGGAGCAAGTGTCTTTTAATTTCATGGCTGCATTCATCATCCACAGAGATTTCAGAATCCACGAAAATTAAATCTGTAACTCTTTCACTTTATCCTCTTCTATTTACCATCGAGTGATGGGACTTGATGTCGTGATCTCTGTTTTTTGAATACTTAGTTATAAGCCAACTTTTTCATTCCCCTCTTTCTCCCTCATCAAGAGGTTCTTTAATTCCTCTTTACTTTGCCATGGTATCATCTGCATATCTGAGGTTGTTGATATTTTTCCTGGCAATCTTGATTCCACCTTGTGATTCATCTAGCCCATCATTTTGCATGAGGTTCTCGGCATATACATTTAATAAGCATGGTGACAATATACAAGTTTGTTGTACTCCTTTCCCAATTTTGAAACAGTCTTTTGTTCTATGTCTGATTTTTACTGTTGCTTCCTGACCTTCACACAGGTTTCTCAGGAGACAGGTAAGGTGTTCTGCTATTCCCATCTCTTTCAGAATTTTCCACAGTTTATTGTGATCCACAAAGTCAAAGGCTTTGGCATAGTCAATAAAGCAGAAGTAGATGTTCTCTGGAAATCCCTTCCTTCTTCATGACATAATGAGTGTTGGCAATTTGATCTTGGGTTCCTCTGCCTTTTCTAGATCCAGCTTATACAGTTAGAATTTCTTGGTTCATGTACTGCTGAAGTCCAGCTTGAGGGATTTTGAGAATAACCTGACTGGTGTGTGAAATGAGCCTGATTGTACAATAGTTTGAACATTCTTTGGCATTACCATTTTTGGGGGATTGGAAGAAAACACCTTTTCTAGTACTGTGGTCACTGCTGAGTTTTCCAAATTTGGTAATATATTAAGTACAACACTTTAACAGCATCACCCGTTAGGATTTGAAATAGGTCAGCTGGAATTCCATCACCACTCCACTGCTAGCTTGCTTTGTAGTAATACTTCCTAAGGCCCACTTGATCTTGCACTCCAGATGTATGACTCTAGGGGAGTAGCCACACCTTCGTGGTTATCCTGGTCATTAAGACATTTCTTGAATAGCTCTTCTGTGCATTCATGTCATTTCTTAATCTCTTCTGCTTCTGATAGGTCCTTACTATTTCTGTCCTTTATCATGCTGTTCCTTGCATGAAATGTTCCCTTGATATCTCCAATTTTCTTGAAATGATTGAAGTCTTTCTCATTCTTTTGTTTTCCTCTACTTCTCTGCATCGTTCACTGAAAGGCCTTCTCATCTCTCCTTGCTATTCTTTGGAACTCTGCATTCAGTTTGGGTATATCTTTCCCATTCTCCTTTGCTTTTCACTTCTATTCTTTCCTCAGCTATTTGTAAAGCCTCCTCAAACAACCACTTTGCCTTCCTGCATTTCTTTTTATTTTGAATGATTTTGTTCATGGGCCTCTTGTACAGTTTTATGAACCTCTGTACATAGTTTTTCATACACTTTGTCTACCAGATCTAATCCCTTGAATCTACTCATCATATCCATATAATAAATAAATAATAAAATAAATAATTAATAAGTAATAAAATTTATAAATGAATAATAACATAAGTGATTTGATTTAGGTCATACTTGAATGGCCTGGTGATTTTCCCTATTTTTTTAATTTGAAGTCTGAATTTTGCAATAAGGAACTCATGATTTGAGTTTCTGTCAGCTCCAGTTCTTGTTTTTGCTGACTATATAGAGCTTCTCCATCTTTGGCTGCAAAAAATATAATTAGTCTGATTTGATATAGATCATTTGTTGACATTAGTGTGTAGAGTTGTCTCTTCTGTTTTTGGAAAAAGGTATTTGCTATGACCAGTGTGTTCTCTTGACAAAACTCTGTTAGCCTTTGTCCTGTTTCATTTTTGTATTCCAAGGCCAAACTTCCCTGTTACTCCAAGTATCTCTTGATTTCCTACTTTTGCCTTCCAATACTGTAGGATTAAAAAAAACATCTTTTTTGGGTGTACTTCTAGAAGGTCTTCATAGAAAGGATCAACTTCAACTTCCTCGGCATCAGTGGTTGGGACATATACTTGGATTACTGTAACATTGTATGGTTTGCCTTGGAAACTAACCAAGATCATTTATTGTTTTGAGATTGCTCCTTCTGTTGTTTTTGAGATTGCACCCAAGTACTGCATTTTGGACTCTTCTATGTACTGCGAGGGCTACTCCATTTAATCTAAGGGATTTGTGCCCACAATAGTAGATATAATGGTTATTTGAATTGTTATAAATGTGTCCATTTTATTCCATTTTACTTCACTGATTCCTAACTTGTTGATGTCCATTCCTGCTATCTCCTGCTTGACCGTGTCCAACTTACCTTGAGTCATGGACCTAACATTCCAGGTTACTATGCAATAATATTCTTTACAGCATCAGACTTCACTTTCACCACAAGACACATCTGCAACTGTATATCATTTCCATTTTGGCCCAGCTGCTTCATTATTTCTGAAACTATTCATATCTGCCCTCTACTCTTTCTGAGTAGCATATTGGACACTTTCTGACCTGGGAAGCTCATCTTACACTATCATATCTTTTTGGCCTTTTCACGCTGTTCATGAGGTTCTCCTGACAAAAATACTGAAGTGGTTTGCCATCACCTCCTCCAGTGGGCCACATTTTGCCAGATCTCTTCAATATGACTCACCTAATCTGAGTGGCTCTGCATGGCATAGTCATAGTTTTATTGAGTTACACAAACTCTTCAGCCATGACAATGTTATGGTCCATAAATGGGAGAGGTTAAGTAAGCAGTAGAACGTAGATCCATTCAGCATTCTTCTCTATTACATAAAGCTATCTCACAGGGACAGTGAACTATGCACAGAGCTTAAATGCCTTTTAGGATCAAAGATATTTGTTGTTCCATTATGTTTACTGTTCTGAGTATTAAGTTTATTCATAGTAAGCTGTATACTTTTGTAGTAATATTGTGGCTCTGTCTGAAATACAGGCCCAGGTTAAAACGACTCTCCTTATTCTGACTACTACTCACCCCACTCATACAGGATTCCCCAGGGTAAGTGTGGAGACATGCAAGCAAGGGAGTGATCCAGTTCAAGATGCAGCATCCTTAGGTATAGCAGACAGGCTGTAGGAGTAATAGGAGCACCAAGTTTCATGTTTTAGTGTTATTTCAACTCACATCTGCATTTTATTTGCCAGGCCTTTGGTTTGTAATACTCTTACAACTTTTAGCTTCAACAGTGAACCTATTATAATAGGGAACCTATTATAGCCTGAGGTGCCATAAACAAAACAAGGAAGAGCTGAATGACAATGTTTTCAGCATATTTTACTTTTGGAGCAAGGTTAATGTAATACACCTTGCTGATAATGATGTGATATTCAAGAATCCAGCTCTCTCTCATTCACTTGACACTTTTGGTACATATGATCAGGGGCTAGGCTAATCAGCTCTGTTCACTTCCTGATATTTTGATTATTGAAACAAATATTATTGCTTAGGAAATAACTTGGAAAGGCTTTGAGTAAAAGAACACAGAAAGGAAAAGGGATTTGGGGGTATTTGAAAATAATTACTCCCAGAATAGGTGCTAAGATGGCAGTTTTAAAATGGAATTAATAAATAAATGTTGGAATTCTATGCTGCCTCCACTGGGACTAATCATAAATGAACACAAAATTGAATCTTGGCATTCAAACAAAACTTTTCCAAGCAATGTCATCTTCTCTCAGTTTATACAAGAAATGGCCTTACCTCCCAAGTTCAGCAGCTACTGGGTAATTCTGTCCATGAAAGCCACAGTCCTGTAAAATTGTTTAACATTCTTTGAGAATTTACATATGTGGAAACAGACTTAGAAAAGTGCTCTGGCTTTTCAGGAATGAATATAACTTTCTCTCACAGTATGCACAGAAAAATCATAAAACAAATTATTCTAATTGCAAGCCATTGTGAGCTGGGTCTTTCTCTTCCACAGAGAAAGGGGGGTTGATGAATATGAAAAGAAAAAAAAGAGATTCACGTTTATTAAGTAATTATTTCATGCCAGACACAATACTAGATATTTTAGACTCACTGTACTACGTTCCTGTAAATTCCTCCTCAAACCTTGCTCATTAGTCATGATTCAGTTGCAGAACACAAACAACTGCTTGGTCACTTGAAGCTATTTAACACAATTTGAAACATCCCTAGAAGGTCTGGAGGAGATCTGTAGGCTGAGCTTTCAGGAACAGCATTGTGGACACCAGGGGAGATTCTCCTGCTGCACAGAAAGAAAGAATGTAATCAGAGATACACTGCATCCAGCACAATTGCCTCTTAACATCCCCCCCCCCCAAGCCAATTATGAACACTGGAACTTTGCTGCAGAAAAGCCCAGTGTCTCCACAACCATACTTAACAACATGCTCCAAGGAATTAAAAATTGGTCTCTGCCTTGCATCTGCATTCCAAGTCCTACACAGGTGCATCTTATTGATAGAATATAATATATTTCTGAATGCTAGCTGCCAGAATGTCTGGTAAGTATAGTTTTGCCTTGTACCCTCTGCAATACTGAGAGCAGAATGATCCAGAGTTCTGACTACCAAATTCACTACATCCTGTAAAGTATCAATACTGCTAGACGAAGAAAAAGAAGATCAGAGAAGTTAGTAATTTGAGCAAGATATTTGAAAGAATGAAGATGGTGAGGCCAAAATGAATACAGTGCCCAGTGGTGGCTGTGTCTGGTGGTGAAAGTTAACTCTGTTGCTGTGAAGAATGATACTGCATAGGAAGCTGGAATGTTAGGTTCATGAAACCAGGTAAATTGGAAGTGGTCAAACAGGAGATGGAAAGAATGAACATTGACATGTTGGATATCAGTGAACTAAAATGGATATAAATGGGCAAATTTAATTCAGATGAGTATTATATCTACTAATGTGGGCAAGAATCCATTAGAGGAAATAGAGTAGCCATAATAGTCAGCAAAAGAGAATGAAATACAGTACTTGCATACAACCTCGAAAATGACAGCATGATCTTGGTTAGTTGTCAAGGCAAATCATTCAATATCATAGTAATCCAAGCCTATGCCCCAAACATTAATAGAAACTGAAGTCGGATGGTTCTATAAAGATCAATAAGAGTTTATAGAACTGACACCAGAAAAAAAAAGAAAAAAAAAAGATGTCTCTTTCATCATAGGGGATTAGAATGCAAAGTATGAAATCAAAAGTCACCTGGAGTAACAGGCAAGTTTGGCCTTGGATTACAAAATTAAACAGGGTGAATGCTAACAGACTTTTGCCAAGAAAACTCACTACTATAGCAAACGCCTTCTTTCAAACATCTCTTCCAAAAGAAAAGAAATACCCATCTGAATGCAGAGTTCTAAAGAATAGCAAGAAAAGATGAGAAAGCCTTCTTAAATGAACAATGCAAAGAAATAGAGGGGAACGACAGAATGGGAAAACCTAGAAATGTCTTTAAGAAAACTAGAGATTCCAAGGGAACATTTCATTAAATGATGGTCAAAATAAAGGACATATGCAGTGTGGACACAAGTAGAAAATATAAAGAAGAGGTGGAAAGAATACACAGAAGAACTTTATAAAAAAGTTCTTAATGACCCAGATAATCACGATGATGTGATCACTCATCTAGAGCCAGACATCTTGGAGTGTGAAGTCAAGTGGACGTTAGGAAGCATTACTACAAATAAAGCTCATGGAGGTAGTGAAAGTCCAGCTAAGCTATTTCAAATTCTAAAAGATGATGCTGTTGAAGTGCTGTACTCAGTATGCCAGCAAATTTGGAAAACTCAACAATGGCCATTGGACTGCAAAAGTCGGTTTTCATTCCAATCTCAAAGAAGGGCATTGTGAAAGAATGTTCAGACTACCACAAAATTGCACTCATTTTATATGCAAGCAAAGATAACCCTCAAAATCCTTCAAACTAAGCTTCAACAGTCTGTGAATCAAGAACTTCAGAGGTACAAGCTGGATTTAGGAACAAGAGATTAAATTGCCAACATCATTGCTCAGATATGCAGATGACACCACCCTTATGGCAGAAAGTGGTGGCCAAAGCATTGTATTCTGATGTGAAGAACTGACTGATTGGAAAAGACTGATGCTGGGAAAGATTGAAGGCAGGAAGAGAAAGGGACAACAGGAGATGAGTTGGTTGGATATCATCATTGACTCAATGGACATGAGTTTGAGCAAGCTCTAGGAGTTCATGATGGACAGGGAAGCCTGTAGCGCTGCAGTCCATGGGGTCCCAAAGAGTCGGACAGTACTGAACTACTGAACAACTACAGCAACAAGATTATGCAAGCTGGGAAGCAGTAGTACTAACATTTGAACTTACATTAGTCTGTTACCAAAGTTATTTATTGGTTGCTTATTCTGTTCTATGTGGGCTTTCCTTGTGGCGCAGATGGTGAAGAATCTGTCTGCAACATAGGAGACCCAAGTTCAATCCCTGGTTCAAGAAGATCCCCTGGAGAAGTAAATAGCATCCCACTCCAGTATTCTTGCCTGGAGAATTCCAGGGACAGAGGAATCTGGCTGGCTGCAGTCCATGGGGTCACAAGGAGTTGGACGCAACTAAGAGCCTGACACTTTTACTTTTACTTCATTCTATTCTATACATTATTCTGACATATCATCCTATTTAATCTTTATATCTCTGTTACATATATATCAAGATCCCTATTTTTCAGATGAGAACAACAAAATACAGAGACATAGACAAACAGACATAAATAAACTTCTGTAAAGCACATAATCAATTAGGAATAGAGCTAGTATTCTTGGAGGCTGTACTTCAATGCTTCTACTCTTTCCACTGCAGCAGGCACAGGCTTGACTAGTACAGTAAGCTTTTGACTAGCACTGGTGTTGATATCCATTTACCAAGGAACTTCTTTGGACACCAACATTCCATTCATCATAGAATATGGTGATAATCCTCTGAAAGTCTTTGTGTGCTTATAGCTAACTGATGTGGCATATTTGGGGACTCTTAAAAAGCCAAATATTCAGCAGGGTATGGTAAACATTTAACAAATTGCCCTCTGAAAATAAGATTGAAAAGCTTGGAGCCTTTGCCCATTTCCATACTATAAATATTCCCACTCTGATCAATTTGAATGTACCACTATAAAGTAACAAGCTCACAAAATTTCTACTTAACTATTAATTCCAGCAATTCCAGAATGAGCCAGATCCAGATAACACCACAAATAGTCTTTATTATTCAGAATTCAGGATACCCTTGCAAGAAAACTTAAATCCTTTTCTGCATTTGAATTTCTGACATGTATTGAGGCATCTTAAATGCTGAAGATGTTCTGATAGATGGGGGATAGCAAGATAGCAAGTAGAGACTAAGAGATCTCCAAGGGAAAAAAAAAAACAAGCATGAGCCCATCTGGATGGACTTGATAATATATGAGGGAAGAATGATTTAGGTGCTATTTTTTAATTACTCTGGTTTAATTCTGTTGCTTTAACAAGCACTGGAAAGGAAATAAAATGGAACTTTTAGGTTTTCAAGACACTTTCTAGGGGAGTAGATAAGTGATGAAGCTGACAAAGTTCTATGACTAAGGTTCCACGTCACTGTTTGGACTAGCTTCTATCATTTTTGCTAGAAGGAGGAGGAGGTAGTTCCATTCCAGAAACTCATGTGAGCACCAGCAATGCCACAGTGCTTCACAGAGAAGACTGAGTACAATCACTGCCTTTCTCTTCTTCAGGTCTTTAACATGCTATTTCCTAGCTGGATTTTTTTTTTTTCTATTTCCTTACTGGTGAAAATTCTATCTCTCAAAGTTCAAATGACATCTTGTACAGTATACTTTCTCAAAGTCTTTAGAGTTGAAATTAGTCATTCTTTCATTTGCTTATATTCTTTTTTAAATGTCACATTTTGTTCTTACTGACATTTGTATTAACTGCCTACATGTGATTTTTTATAGTAGTTGGTGAACTCTAAGAGCAGGGGTGGTAGCTCATTTGTATCTGCAACTCTGCTTACATAAGCAAATGCTCACTAAAAATGCTCCTAAGAATGAGTAGGAGCATCTAATGCACTTTCCAAAAAACAATCTGGGAGGAAGCTAAAGGGCAGGAAACTAAGGAGGGGAAGAAGGAAGGGAGAGAGGCCACGATGATAGGAAGGAAAGAGGTCAGGATGTTTACCTCCCAACTCATTCATTATTTGGCTCAAACTTGGGGGTACATTTTGCCCCATGATCTGAGATCAAAAACATGGTTTTAGAGGAAAGCAAAAAATCCATTTAGAACATCTTAGAGCTATTTACCTGAAAAGCTTTTTTTCATGATATAAGTGTATCTCTCTATATTTCTTATTTGTGAATCATCTTTCTAGTGATATGCATGTTCTCCATGAAAAGTATTCATCAGAAGGATTGTCCTTAGGAAAGCCATTGACTAGAGGCTAAAGCATTGTTTCAGTCAATGTGCCAATCACTCCTTGATAGAAAATGCTTCTATGATGCAAACATCTTCATCACTTTGTGTTTCTCTGAGTACATCAATAAGTGTTCATTGTATAATATATGTGTGCTTACAGTATTTATAATACATTGGATGTATGTGGTTGGTTTCACATGCCTGAAAGAACAGCTGATTTATTTCATAACTTTTATGGAATATTTTGGGCATCCCAGGTGGCATTGAACCCACCTGCCAATGCAGGAGACTTAGAGATGTGGGTTTGATGCCTGGGTCAGAAGATCCCCTGGAGGAGGGCATGGCAACCCACTCCACTATTCTTGCCTGAAATCTCTTGGATAGAGGAGCCTGCTGGGCTACAGTCCACAGGGTCACAAAGGTGGACACACTGAAGCAAGTTAACATGCATGGACTATTTTATTATTCTCAACATCACATCTGTTCTCTCTGCATGTATATTTTATAGCACCTTGATGGATTTATTTGATTTGACCTAGTGTTTTAATGACTGAGAAGGTCATGTCAACCCACCCTAGGTCTTTTGCCAAGAGAGTCCCATGGACAGAATAGCAGGCTGCAGTCCATAGTGTTGTACAGAATCAGATACAACTGAAGCGACTAAGCAGCAGCAGTGTTTTAATGACAGCATGGCCATAGGAATAGCATGTTAACTTACAAAAAATCATTTATTCAAGTCACTTCAGAGTATGATCCTGCCCTCAGATGATTTGTGAACTGCCAGCCCTTTCATTATGGGCAAAATAACATAGCATGGACTATAAAGCTATAGCTCAAGAGAAGCTAGTGGTGATTCCTAAATCAGCAGGCCAATCTCTTGAAGAGACTGCTAATTGTATAAATATAGTCAGTCATTACCATAACTGTACCACTGGATTCAATTCTATGTGATTCTTTTCTTCTGAATTTCAACTTTCTTATAGGGATAGTGTAAGACAGAGCATAGTAACGGTAGGTCAGATCCTAGAATACTAAAGTTCATGCACCAGTGGAATGGTCTAAATAAATACTAATGAAAGAATGATATGCATAGGAAGCTCTGAGTATTCATTTTGGATAACACGTGATATCTTCTTCCCTCTCAGTTTTGGGGGACTCACTCCTAAACTCCAAAGTTTTACATCCTTATCTTTTTGGTGCCCTAGTTTTTAACTGGTTAAGAGGAATGATCTTGTAACCTAAGACAAAGCATAATTATTGTAGTAGTATAACCACCCATCTTTCTCACCATGGTGTCACCTCAGATTATCTTATCTGATGGACACTCAGAAGGATAGGGTGAGGAGGGAAGACGTAGGGGGAAGAGGGTGGGGGGACATATGTACACCCATGGTTGATCCATCTCAGTGTATGGCAAAAGCCATCACAATATTATAAAGTAATTATCCTCCAATTAAAATAAATTAATTAAAAAAATAAAACATCTTTGATATAGAGAGAGCCTTTGGAAGTTTGCCTGATTCCCAGAGTCAGTTCAATTCAGTTCAGTCACTCAGTCATGGCCATCTCTTTGCGACCCCATGAACCACAGCACTCCAGGCCTCCCTGCCCATCACCAACTACCGGAGTCCTCCCAAACCATGTCCATTGAATCCGTGATGCCATCCAACCATCTTGTCCTCTGTCGTCCCCTTCTCTCCTGCCCTCAATCTTTCCAGCATCAGGGCCTTTCCCAATAAGTCAGTTCTTCACATCATGTGGCCAAAATATTGGAGTTTCAGCTTCAACATCAGTCCTTCCAGTGAACACCCAGGACTGAATTCCTTTACGATGGACTGGTTGGATCTCCTTGCAGTCCGAGGGACTGTCAAGAGTCTTCTCCAGTACCACAGTTCAAAAGAATCAATTCTTCTTTGCTCAGTTTTCTTTATAGTCCCGCTCTCACATCCATACATGACCACTGGAAAAACCATAGCCTTGATTAGACAGACCTTTGTTGGGAAAGTAAAGTGTCTAATATGCTATCTACGCTAGTCATAACTTTCCTTCCAAGGAGTAAATATCTTTTAATTTCATGGCTGAAATCACCATCTGCAGTGATTTTGGAGCCCAGAAAATTAAAGTCAGCCACTGTTTCCACTGTTTTCCCATGTATTTGCCATGAAGTGATGGGATCGGATTCCATGATCTTAGTTTTCTGAAAAGTTGAGCTTTAAGCCAACTTTTTCACTCTCCTCGTTCACTTTCATCAAGAGGTTCTTTAGTTCTTCTTCACTTTCTGCCATAAGGGTGGTGTCATCTGCATGTCTGAGGTTATTGATATTTCTCCTGGCAGTCTTGATTCCAGCTTGTGCTTCCTCCAGCCCATCATTTCTCATGATATATTCAACATATAAGTTAAATAAGTAGGGCGGCAATATACAGCCTTGACATACTCCTTTTCCTATTTGGAACCAGTTCGTTGTTCCATGTCCAGTTCTAACTGTTGCTTTTTGACCTTCATATAGATTTCTCAAGAGACAGGTCAGGTGGTTTGGTATTCCCATCTCTTTAAGAACTTTCCACAGTTTATTGTGATCCACACAGTGAAAGGCTTTGGCATAGTCAATAAAGCAGAAATAGATGTTTTTCTGGAACTCTCTTGCTTTTTCAATGATCCAGAAGTTACTGGCTATTTGATCTCTGGTTCCTCTGCCTTTTCTAAAACCAGCTTGAACTCCTGGAGGTTCACTGTTCACATATTGCTGAAGCCTGGCTTGGAGAACTTTTAAGCATTACTTTACAAGTTTGTGAGATGAGTGCAATTGTGCGGTAGTTTGAGCATTCTTTGGCATTTCCATTCTTTATGATTGGAATGAAAACTGACCTTTTCCAGTCCTGTGGCCACTGTTGATTTATCCAAATTTGCTGGCATATTGAGTGCACCACTTTCACAGTGTCTTGTTTCAGGATTTGAAATAGCTCAACTGGAATTCCATCACCTCCACTAGCTTTGTTCCTGATGATGCTTCCTAAGGCCCACTTGACTTCACATTTCAGGATATCTGGCTCTAGGTGAGGGATCACACCATCATGATTATCTGGGTTGTGAAGATCTTTTTTGTACAGTTCTTCTGTGTATTCTTTACACCTATTCTCAATATCTTCTACTTCTATTAGGTCCATACTATTTCTGTAACTTGTCCTATTAAGGTCTATGTTTGTGCTAGATTGCAGTATCTGGAATGCAGATATATTCAGTATATGTTTTAGCATTCTTTTTCAGTGATCTAGTAGGTGCCAGACACTTGATAAGACATGTACTCTCTTTCTAAAACTTCTTTAACATCAGTGCATGTCAGAATCACCCGTGGGTGATTACACAATATAAGATATGGGAATCTCTAGAGAGAGGGCTCAAATGGGCACTAAACCTCAAGTGGGCTGCTTTATGAAGCTTCTGATCTTTCCAGAGATGCTAAATGGGTTCTCATAGGCATCACTCTAAAGTGATAGAGGAGCCCATGCAGCACAATAACAAACTTCATCTGAGGTAGTTGAGTCCAGTTTCCCAAAGATTTGACATCCAAACTCTTTCTCATCCCTTGATTTTTTTTCCGACTCTATCAGATAAGCTCTTTTCCACATCCTGAGTCATAACAGCTGTCCAGGATCCTGTAACCTGCCTTCTACATGGTAATCATATGAAATAATACCAAGGATCTTGAAAAGAGACTCCCGTTTAAGTTCCAGGTGAGTTTTTCACTGTTTCCTGATAATCCCTTATATTAACCAAACTTGAATGCCACACAAGTAAACTTATACAGTTTATAAGTGTAAACTGAGGCCCAAAAAGATCACAAAGAGTTCATGGCAGGACTAAGACCAGATTCCAGGCTTTCTGATCCTAAAGCACTTAGTCTTCCCATGACAGTTGGTTCCTTCCCTCTGATCTCCTTTCTTTGCCCTCAAAGATTCTGCTTGTGCATTTTAAGTGGTTTGTGGTCATCAAAGGGGTATACATGAGAATTCATTGTTCAAGACTGAGATTTTACAGTTTAATTTCAATAGAGATGAACTTCTTAACCTTATGACTGTATTAATTTTTTATACCTGACCTTAATTATTAATAATAGCTTTATGATTAACTATTAATATTGGCTAATTAATAATAGTTTTCTTTTTGTGTAGAGTTTCTTTTTGACTTTTTTCACTATTACATTTTAGGTTTAAAAACTAATGTATTATAAGCATTAGCATCATTCTCTGTCACTATATTTTGAATGTCTTTAGAGGGGTATAAGTCTTTTTTTTTTAAGTAGTGTTTTCCTGTTAAATGTGATTAGAACAAATTAGACATTATTTTACTTTCAATTTTGTATATATATATATATACGTTTGTGTTTCTGTATGTATAACTTTTAATAAAAAGTCTTAGGCTTCAGAGCTAACTTGTAATTTCTTCCTATAAGATTTCTTTGAGAATGATCATTAATGTCCAACATCAACCTTCTTGTGCAAGACCTGAGAAGGATGAGTGATTATATAAACACTGAGCTGTGTCCAACAGACCTGCTTATGAGTGTTGTTTGGGAAGGGGAGGGGTGTCTTAAGGTCGAACAGGAGATGTCAAGATACCAGGTGGTTAGGCTGAGTGGTGCTGGGCCAGGAAAAAAAAAAGGAAATTAATATTTTAGTTGTAGATTAGAGATGCAGCTAAATCAAGGCCACAACTCTGTTGAATTTGTTAAAAGGGAGGCTAGATGATCAGGAGTTATATCAACAGAAGTTAGACAAAGATTGGGTAGGGCTCATAGTGTGGAATAAGGTCAGTTCAGGGATGAATCTCATATGTTAGCGACTTTAGTGCCTTTTACTGGTGACTTGGCACCCTTATACTGGGTGGGGCAGGAGATAGCTGCTTTAGGCCATAAGCACCTTTTTAAATAGTAGGTCAGTTTCTTCCAGGAGCAGTGCCATACTCATGCATTTGTAACTCACAACAATAAAAATAATTTGAGCATTATGAGAAAAAGTAGAAGAGATCCTAGTGCTTCATGTAAAAACCTTTAAATTCCCATTTCATTAAAAATTCCTCTCTGCAGCTAGTAGCAGAGAATACCATGATTCACCATCTGTGCAGATTAATGTATAATAAAAAAGAAAGAGAAGGAAAGAGCAGCAGATAAGATGAACACTTTCCCAGATGCAGCAGAAATAAAAAGTAGAGTAGAGTTTCTTTCCATAATTTTTTCACATCTCATCTTACACCTGTTTTATTTGAATCTTGATATAGTTGTTTAAGGAAAACTCAAATTTATTTGTATTTAAAAGACTAGATATGTAGAAACTGTGGGTCATTATCAAACACTTATGCATCATTCACATTGGAAGGCTTTAATAATTTGTTGCAAATAATTAGGCAACCTTGGCATTTCACTTTTGCATTTCCTTTTCTGGGAAGATTTTCTCTACTATTTCCAGCTTGAGTTCACAGGGCAGAACCTCAGAATATGCACTGGGGAACCACAGATGCCAGCTGCATCTAAATATGAATCTGATCAGTCACAAAAGTGCATCTCATTCATAGGCTGACTTTACTTCAGTGGACCATTGGATGATTGTCTTCTAGTAACTAGAGTTTCTGCTAAACTAATAGAACCGTTTTTGTTTGTTTGTTTGTTTGTTTTTTGAGCATATGAAGTATGAGAGACACAAACTTTGCTTTACTTGAATTGTCTCTTTTAATCATCACAATCAGCTAAAGAAGTAAACACTATTGGCATTCCCACTTTATTATAGAAGAGACAGTGACAGATTTTGAAGAACTTGTTACGTGTCAGCAAATGAATACATATTAAAATTTATCTTAGAAGTCAGCTCTGTCTCCTTCTAAAGCCCATGATCTTAACTATTACACTCTACAATCTCATTCAATAATTAGGTTATTTGCTATTCAATTTGGGTACTTATAGATCCAGTCTTAGTATCGGGAATCCCATGTCCCTGCAAATCATACTTTTCACTCTCAACATGCCACATTCCCAGTAACAGAGAGCATCTTACTGCAATTACAGTTGCTAATCAATTATGCATCAATGCTTACTTACATTCTATGTAGACATGTGGACTCATTTCTTACCAAAATGGTCAGTAGTCTCAGTTTTACAGAGACTGTAAATAATGGCATCTTACCATTATTTTCAAATTTCCTCTTTAATTTTTCTACTAACACTTCTACTAATAATTTACCTTGCATTAAAAATATTTTCAGTGCTTATTCATAGGATTTAAAAACATTAAATGAAGCTACATTTCTACTAAAATTCAAAAAGTAAACATCATATGTCACATGACATATGATTATGTGACTATGTTAGAAGACATTCTGGAATCAATCCCATGCTCTCTGGCTGGCCCTCCTGAAGGTGGTTTGATACAGGCTGAGAAATGAATGAATCAAAAAGGATGTCTTCCTGTTATCTCTAAAATCATAAAGTCCAGGGGGTAACCTGAGTGTCAGTCATATGATTTTGCGGGTGCAGAAGGAGTTAAGACTCTGCTTCTGCTCTAGGTCCAGAGAAATCTGGTAGCTGGGGATATGCTAGAAACATGGTCTAATCTTAGAAAAAGCCAGATAAAGTGTATACAGGAGAGAAGTATAGTAAAAAATAATCTTGCAGGAGGGAGAAGGAGAATAGCTACATGGAGAAGCCATTACATGAACTCCAGTCTTTAAGCAAGGCATGGAGACAGCATAGTAATTTCAGAGCCCTCTCCCTGTTAGAGAAGTGCTTCAGGGGCCTCACCTAGTGGCTTATTGTGGCTTTCTTAGCTCCTATCTGGAAAGTGGGAGCTTTGTTCCTTTGATCTTTCATGACAGTAAGTGTCCAGGGGCACAGTCAATATTCAGATGAGGGAAGCCAATAGATCATTCACGGCAGTATGTTAACATCTGCCCTGTCCAGAATTCTGTGAATGGTGCAAAGGGGCATGTAACCCCACCCTTACACATCATAATGTCTTTTTCCCTTAATTAATTAATTTATTTTTAATTGAAGTATAATTACTTTACAATATACTGCTGCTTTCTGCCATGTGTCATCATGAATCAGTCATAGGTATACATATGTCTCCTCCCTCTTGAAACTCCCTGTCACCTCCCACCCTATCCCATCCCTTTAGATTGTCACAGAACACAGGTTTGAGCTTCCTGAGTCATACACCAAATTCCCACTGGTGTATATGTTTTTGTGCTACTCATTCCATCAATCCCACCCTTTCCTTCCCCGCTTTGAGTCCACAAGTATGTTCTCTATATTTGTGTCTCCACTGATTCTCTGTAAATAGGTTCATCAGCACCATTTTTCTAGATTCCATACATACGTGTTAAAGTAGTTTTTTTTTTTTCTCTTTCTGACTTACTTGACTGTATAATAAGCTCTAGCTTCATTCACCTCATTATTACCAACTAAAATGGGTTCCTGTAAAAGGAAAATCCCATTGTGGACTGGCCCCATGGTGGCCAGCGGCAATGGTGATGCTGGGGAGCCCTCCATTCTCCACATCTCCTGGGCTTCAGACCAGCCCCAGGGCAGCCAGTGACAGCAGAGAGGGAAGGAGCCCTCCGCTTCTGGGAATCCCCAGTATCAATTGGCTCCAGCCAACAACTCCAGCAGGGCCTTTGCCCAGGACCCTGGGTGGCACGTTGGCCAGCACCCAGTGGTCAGTGAAGCTTTACAAACTGAAGAGCACCGGCAGTGGGACAGCCAAGGCTGAGGTATGTCCTGTGGCTGTGTGGAGCAGCTGAAGTGCATGTCCCTGATAGTCAGGGCCTGACAAAACATGGTCCAGTGGAGAAGGGAATGGCAAACCACTTCAGTATTCTTGAAAACTCTATGAAAAGTACGGAAAGAAAAAAAGACATGACACTAAAAGAAGAAGCCTCTGGTTCAGTAGATATCCAATATGCTGCTGGGGAAGAGCAGAAAATAGCTCCAGAAAGAATGAAGAGGCTGAGCCAAAGCAGAAAGGAAGTCTAGTTGTGGATGTGTCTGGTGGTGAAAGTAAATTCCAATGTTGTAAAGAACAATATTGCATAGAAACCCGGAATTCATTAGGTCCATGAATCAAGGTAAATTGCAAGTGATCAAACAGGAGATGATAAGAGTGAACCTTAACATTTTAGAAATCAGTAAACTAAAATGGATAGGAATGGGGGAATTTAATTCAGATGACCATTTTATCTACTACTGTGGGCAAGAATCTCTTAGAAGAAATGGAGTAACCCTCATAGTCCAAGGAAGAGTTCAAAATGCAGTACTTAGGTGAAGTCTTAAAAATGACAGAATGATCTCAGTTCATTTCCAAGGAAACCATTCAACATCACAGTAATCCAAGTCAATGCCCCGACCACTAAAGCAGAAGAAACTGAAGTTGAATGGTTCTAGGAATACCTACAAGACCATCTACCACTAACACCAAAAAAGATGTCCTTTTCATCATAAAGGAATGAATGCAAAAGTAGAAATTCAAGAGATACCTGAAGTAACAGGCAAGTTTGACCTTGTGGAAGAAAATTAAGCAGGGCAAAGACTAACAGAGTTTTCCCACACTAACACACTAGTCATAGCAAAACCCTCTTCCAAAGTACAAGAGATGACTCTACATGGATACATTACCAGAAGGTCAATCCTGAGAGCAGATTGATTATATTCTGGGCAGCTGAAGATGGAGAAGCTCTATACAGACAGCAAAAACAAGACCTGGAGATGACTGTGGCTCAAACCATCAGCTCCTTATTGGAAAATTAAGGCTCAAATTGAAGAAAGTAAGGAAAATCAATAGGCCATTCATGCATGCCCTAAACCAAACCCCTTATAGTGGAGGTGAGGAATAGATTCAGGGATTAGATCTGATAGACAAAATGTCTAAATAACTACAGACAGAGATTCATGACATTTTACAAGAACCAGTGACAAAAACAATGCCCAAGAAAAAGAAATTCAAGAAAGCAAAGTGAAATGGCCTATAAGCACACACATGCACAAACATACACACGCATTAGGCAAAGTGGTTGTCAGACAAACTCTTAAAAATAACTGAGACACTAAAAGCAAAGGAGATAGGGAAAGATATTCCCAAATGAATGCAGAGTTCCAGAGAATAACAAGGAGCGATAAGAAAGCCTTCTTAAGTGAAAAATGCAGACAGATAGAGAAAACAATAGAGTGGGAAAGACCAGAGATCTATTCAAAAAAACTAGATATTCCACAGGAACATTTCATGCAAGATAGGCACAGAAAAGGGCCGAAACAGCAGGGACATAATAGCAGCAAAAGAGACTAAGAGGTAGCAAGATACACAGAACTGTGCAAATGACCAAGATAACCATGGTGGTGTGGTCACCCACGTAGAGCCTGGATTGTGAACTCAGTGGGCCTTAAGAAGCATTACTACAAACAAGCTCATGGAATTCCAGCTGAATTATTTCAAATCCTAAAATATGCTGTTAAAATGCTGCACTCAGTATGCCAGCAAATTGGGAAAACTCATCAGCTGCCACAAGACTGGAAAAGGTGAGTTTTCATTTCCAACCAATCTCAAAGAAAAGCAACACTAAAGATGGTTAAAATTCCTTCACAAATGCATTCATTTCACATGGTAGCAAGGTAATGCTCAAAATCATTCAAGTTAGGCTTCAGCAGGACATGAACTGAGAATGTCCAGATGTACAAGCTGGATACAGAAAATGAGGAAGAACCAGAGATGAAATTTCCAACATACATTGGATCATAGAAAAAGCAAAGGAATTCCAGAAAAACATCTACCTCTGCTTCATTGACTATGCTAAAGCCTTTGACAGTGTGGATCACAAGAAACTGTGGAAAATTCTAAGAGATGGGAATATCAGACCACTTTACCTGCCTTCTGGGAAACCTGTATACCTGTCAAAAAGCAACATCTAGAATAGGACAAGGACAGACTGGTTAAAAAATTGGGAAAAAAGTACGTTAAGGTTATATATTGTCAACCTGCTCATTTTTATTTAGAGTATATCATGCAAAATTCAAGGCTGGGTGAATCACAAGCTGGAATCAAGATTTCCAGGAAAAATATCAATATCCTCAGATATGCAGATGACACCACCCTAATGGCAGAAAGTGAAGAGGAACTAAAGAGCCTCTTGATGAAGCTGAAATGAGAGAGTGAAAAAATTAAAAAAAAAAAAAAAAACAGGCTTAAAACTCAACATTCAAAAACCAAAGATCATGACATCCAGTCCCATTACTTCATGGCAAATAGATGGGAAAAAAATGACAAATCTAGACTCGTTATTAAAAAGCAGAGACATCACTTTGCTGATGAAGTTTTGTATAGTCAAACTATGGCTTTTCCAGTAGTCTGTAAAGAAGGTTGAGCACTGAAGAATTAATGCTTTCAAACTGCAATGCTGGAGAAGACTCTTGCAAACCAAGGATATCTAACCAGTCAATCCTAAATCAACCCTGAATGTTCATTGGAAGGACTGATGCTGATACCGAACTGCCAATCATTTGGCCTCCTGATGTGAAGTGTTGACACTCTGAAAGAGACCCTGATGCTGGCAAAGTTTGAGAGCAGTAGCAGAAGCAGGTAACAGAGGATGAGATGGTTGCATGGCATCATTGACTCAATGGACATGAGTTTCAGCAAACTGAGGGAGGAAGTGCAGGACCTGGAAGGTTGGCATGCTACACTCCATGGAGTCACAGAGTCCCACACAAGTGAGGGACTGAACAACAACAATATTCTATTGTATATATGTACCACAGCTTCTTTATACTTTCATCTGTTGATGGACATCTAGGTTGCTACTGTGTCTTAGATGTTGTAAATAGTTTTACAATCAACGTTGGGCTATTTGTGTCTTTTTCATTTATGATTTTCTTAAAAGAAAAAAGAAAAAAAAAAAAAAAACACAAAAAACAAAAAAAAAAAAAGCAAAAAAAAACTACAGAACAAATAATAATAATAATAATAATAATAATAATAAATATTTGTCTTGGATCTCAGCTGTCAGCATCGTTTTCCTCGGTGTGCGTCACAGTCCATCTCTATCTTCTAGGATGCCCTCCAGTAGTGAGCTGGTCTCTGGATCTGCTGTTGGGACAGCTCAGACTCTAATTTGGCCCTGCTTCTGAGTGTTTTTGCTGCAGTGTCTGTAGCTGTCAGAGTTAGTGCATTTCTTTTTGGGAACTCTCTTTGCCATTTTATATATTCCATAAACACAGAGTCTGACAAGTTGATTGTGTGGATTTGATATACCACTTATGCAGCTGGTGGGAAGGCTTACAACCGTCTTCTTTAGCCACACTGCCCCTGCGGTTCAATTGTGGTTTTATCCCCACCTTTGTATATGGATCGCCCATAGGGGTTCACTCCTCATGCTGCCCTGGAGGACTTGGGTCTGCCCCAGTGAGGATGTGATACAGAGTAGGTACTACTTGGATCATGGGATCCCTGGCAATGCCAGGTATGCAGGGTATCTGGTGGCGACAGGCACCAGTAATTTGGTGCAGTTGGGATTTTTTCTAGCCTCCAACACCTTTGCCCAAGTACGGATTGAGTGTGGAAGTAACACAGCTGCTTGCGCCATGGGGACCCTGGCAGTGTTAAATGTGCAGGGATACTGGTGGTGTCAGCCATAGGAGGTGTGCCACTATTAGTCTTTATTTCTTCAGCATTTGTCAGCTGACATTCAAAGGGCCTCTTTGGCTGATCCTCTTCTATTGTTTGGTGCATCAGGCACTTAAAAGGCACACCCCCTGGTTGCAGTCTTTCTCTGTATCTTGGAACACCAGTCATTTAAATGACCACCCTCTCTGGGGTCTTTCTGTATTGCTCAGCTGCTGTCACTGGTGAGTGGGGAGAGAGAGGCCACAGTGATGGCTCCACCCCCTGCTAATGACTCAACAGTATTGCCTCGCTTCCATGGCTGCCCAACTTTCCTCCAAAGGCACTTCACACCACAGTCTCCTCCCCATATCCCACTGGACCATCTCACTGCTGTTAATAGCAGACTTCACCCTGAGGTTGCTCTTGAAGCACACTATGTTCCAGCTCCCAACTGCCATGCATTCCAGGGGGCCTGTTTCTTTGTCCAGGATACAAAGGTTGTGTCCAGGATTGTCTGTGTGGTTCTCACTCCATTCAGACTGTCACAGATCTGCTGCTTCACTCTCCAACAGATTCAGATTCTTCTCCACTGTCCCAAGTAATTGCCCTGATATTGGGATCTGGCTCCTTATTCAGCTCTCAACTGAAGGATGGAACCAATCCTACTCGCTTTCCTCTTTTTCCCACTTTCCTTCATCCTACCAAGTGTTTCATAGATCTGTATATTCCTTTCCAGTGGTCAGGAACTCCTTCCCACTATCAGGTGTTGTTTTGTGAGATCCTCTATGTCTGAACGTGTATTCCTGATCAGCATTTTTTTTTAAGCATGGTTTTATCCATGTTAGTCTGTCAGTACCTGCAGTGGAGTGAATGCATCTTGCTCATTTTTTATGTTCATCAAGACTTGGTGTAGATAGCCTAATGTCATAGATAGAAGAACGTGGAACATGAAGTCTTGTGTTTTGTTTTATTTTTAGGATGGTATTTTTAAATTGAAGTATAGTTGACTTACAAGGTTGTAGTAGTTTCAGGTCTACAACAAAGTGATTCAGTTACACATATAATCTTTTTTAGATTCTTATCTATTGTAGGTTATTATATAGGCTTGTGTTTAGAGTTCAGTTCTGGCACTGATAAGATGTGGGACCACAGGCAAGCTTGTGACCACTCTCTATTTCCTCGTTTATGAAACGAGGACAGTAAACCTTATCTCACAGTGTTAAATGATACAACAAATACAAAGTATACACTAAAGCTTTTAGTTTTCACACTACAGTGTCTGACTCTGAGTACGTATCGGCTCCCCTTCCCCTTCTCTCTGTGGCCTGGACACTGTACCCATCAGCCTAGGGAACACCTCCAAACTGTCTAAAGGGACAGTCTTGTCATAGCCACATCTTTTAAAATTTTTCATTAAGAGAGAGGAAGCTTCACCAGTTGGAGAAATGAAAAGCCCTTGTTCAGTAGATTTGTTTATACATTCATTCATTCAAAAATGTTCTTGAACACCTATTTGAGGCATAGATTTAGGAACTGGAGATACAGCCTTCCTTGAACATAGACAAAAACCCTCACCTAGATGGAGCTTACATTCTAGTGGAAGGAGGCAAACAAATAGGCAAATTACATAAAAGTGGTGATGAATGTCATGGAAAAAGCTAAATCAGGGAGGTGAGATGAGAAATGCAGGGTTTGGTGTAATAATTTGTATCTTAAATAGTCCAATCACATCTCAGAGGATCACACAGGGAAACTGAGAAATTTCTATTGAGTTGAAAGATCCTAAGAAGGAAAATACATTCTGCCCTTTCCTAGTCTTCATGATCCCCTAGACATTAGGTTCCTCAAGACAAGAAACTGTCTTCTTACTAAGTATTCCCAGGTCCCAGCAAACTAATTCAGTCGCCCAGTCATGTCCGACTCCTTGTGACCCTATGGACTGCAGCATGTCAGACCTCCCTGTCCATCACCAACTCTTGGGGTTTAATTCAGACTCACGTCAGTTGAATCCGTGATGCCATCCATCTCATCCTCTGTCTTCCCCTTCTCCAAACTTTAATCTTTCCCAGCATCAGGTTCTTTTCAAATGAGTCAATTATTTGCATCAGGTGGGCTAGTATTGGAGTTTCAGCTTCAGCATCAGTCCTTCCAATGAATATTCAGGACTGATGTCCTTTAGGATGGACTGGTTGGATCTCCTTGCTGTCCAAGGGACTCTCAAGAGTCTTCTCCAATACCCACAGTTCAAAAGCATCAATTCTTCAGTGCTCAGCTTTCATTATAGTCCCACTCTCACATCCATACATGACTACTCGAAAAACCATAGCCTTGACTACATGCACCTTTGTTGGCAAAGTAATATCTCTGATTTTTAATATGCTGCCTAGAATGGTCATAACTTTTCTTCCAAGGAGTAAGTATCTTTTAATTACATGGCTGAAGTCACCTTCTGCAGTGATATTGGAGCCCCAGAAAATAAAGCCTGACACTGTTTCCACTGTTACCCCATCTATTTGCCTTGAAATGAAGGGACCAAATGCCATGATCTTAGTTTCCTGAATGTTGAGCTTTAAGCTAACTTTTTCACTCTCTTCTTTCACCTTCATCAAGAGGCTCTTTAGTTCTTCTTCACTTTCTGCCATTAGGGTGGTGTCATCTGCATATCTGATGTTATTGATATTTCTCCTGGCAATCATTATTCCAGCTCGTACTTCATCCAGCCTGGCATTTCTCATGATGTATTCTTCATACAATTTAAATGAGCAGGTGACGTACAGCCTTAATGTAGTCCTTTCCCTATTTGGAAGCAATCTGTTGTTCCATGTCCAGTTCTAACTGTGGCTTTCTGACCTGCATACAGGCTTCTCAAGACACAGGTCAGCTGGTCTGGTATTCCCATCTGTTTAAGAAGTTTCCAGTTTGTGGTGATCCACACAGTCAAAGGCATTGGCATAGTCAATAAAGCAGACGTAGATACTTTTGGAATGCTCTTGCTCTTTCAGTCATCCAGTAGATGTTGACAATTTGATCTCTGGTTCCTCTGCCTTTTCTAAAACCAGCTTGAGCATCTGGAAGTTCACAGTCCATGTACTGTTGAAGCCTGGCTTGGAGAATTTTGAGCATTACTTTACCAGCGTGTGAGATGAGTGCAGTTGTGTGGTGATTTGAGTATTCTTTGGCATTGCCTTTCTTTGGGATTGGCATGAAAACTGACCTTTTCCTGTCCTGTGGCCATGGCTGAGTTTTCCAAATTTGCTGGCATATTGAGAGTAACACTATCACAACATCGTCTTTTAGGACTTGAAAAAGCTCAACTGGAATTTCATCACCTCCACTAGCTTTGTTCATAGTGATGTTTCCTAAGGCCCATTTCACTTCTCTTTCCAGGATGTCTGGCTCTATGTGAGTGATCATACCATCGTGATCATCTGGGTCAAGAAAATCATGATCTGGGTCATGTATAGTTCTTCTGTGTATACTAAGCACTCAATAATATTTTGTTTAACCAAAGTGAGCCTCAGACTTCTCTCAGGAGCCAATGTGCCCCTTGGCACCTGAAATATCTGTTTGTGCTATCCACTCCACCTAAATGCTTCAATTTAGTAGGTAGTAAGCACCAAGCCTGCAGACTGTTCATTAATGTGATTAATAATAGTAATAGCATGGCAACTGAAGTGACAGTCATATAATGTGGAGGAAAATGAACACCAGAATTGAAATGTTCTTGTGTATATAGACACTTTTGCTACTGAAAGAGGAATTTGGTTTTCTTGCAGTGTTTTCTCTTTTTGTCTTCCTCAATAATCAACACTAAGTCCATTGATAAGGTCTGAAAGGCAAAGGCATAATTTTAAAGAGGAACTTTGAGTCTCTTTTACAGTAGCAAGAAATTAGATGCTAATTTGAAGAACTCAGTGATACTAGAAGAAAGTAGAAGAGAGAATAGAATAAATGATGTGTGAGCTTCGTATGCAAGGAATAAATCTACCCTAAAAATCAAGATAATTGGCCAACTCTCTCTTTCCATCTGGTTAAGATGGTGGCATTGTTTTAACTTCTCTTATTCATTCAGTAAATAAGGTATTATCATTTATTCAGCAAGTATTTATTGACCACCTACCATATACTCTACTAAGCACTCAAGAGTGCATAATCTTTGTTTCTGTGAAATTAGAGATTTGGCTGACCCTTGTCCCTGGTTTGGGGGAGATAATTACTTAGCCATTGAGATTTCCTGAGTGACAGCAGTGTCTTTCTTATTCATAACAGGCCTTTTAGACCACAAACCTAATAGTTTATGCTAAGGAGGTGGCTCAAGACAGGAGCAGCCAGGCCAGAAAACCAACCATGTGATTAGAGGATTGGAGATTTGAGGCATCTCATATTTCCTGTGGAGTGAAGAAGGGCTCAGAATTGAATTCAACCGTGTAGCCAATGATTCAATCAGGGAGCCCTAAGGAAGCCTCAGTAAAATCTTTGGACACCAAACCTAAAACATGTTTCCCTGGTTGGCTGCACTCTGTGTATTGATGCAGACTGATGTACCATGAAGGTAATTCATACCTGAAGATGATGAAAGCTTCTCATTTGGAGCCCTCCCAGAGTTTATCCCAGTGTCCATTTTTTGATTTGTTCTGAATTGTACTCTAATAATAAATGTAGCTTCTCCCTGAATTCTGTGAGTTGATCTAGTGAATTATCAAGACTGAGGGAGTCCACAGAGACCCCTGATTTCTAGACAGTTAGTCAGAAGTGAGGGTGGCCCCGGGGACCCTGAACTTGTGACTTGTATCTGAAGTAGTGAGGGCAGCCTGGTAAAGAGCTGTATCCTTAACTGTGAAATTTGGCCTAACTCCAGGTAGTCCCTCAAGTACCTCAGACTCTAGCTAGGGTAATGAAAAAATCATATTCACAATACAGTGAGAAAGCTGTTTGTTCACAGTGTTACTGAGTCCAAGCTCACTCGACTTGGCACATGACAGGCCAATAAATCTGAGAAACCAGGTATTGAGGCAAGGAATAAGACTTTATTCAGAAAGAGTGCTGACTTAAGAAGGTGGCAGACTAATTTCTCAAATTCACCATCTTACTGGGATCTGGATGCCTGGTTGTTTCATAGAGCAGAGATGGCGAAGTGAGGAAATAAAGTAAAAAAAGGCAGAATGGAGAGGGAGAGGCAGTGAGGAAGTAAACATGACCATCAGTCTTGCAAAACACATCTGGATGCCCAGTCTTCTGGAACGGATGTGTTAATTTCTTATTTTCTGCAGCCATTCACAGGCAAGCAGGGTCAGATTATCTCCCTGTGACCTGAGCAAGGGCATATTAGTTTAACAATCAAGTAGAGGGTTTGGGTTCTCAGAGACAGGCCACTATGTATGTTATAATAACAAAAGCAATGAAAAATAAGTCAGAGCTCCAACATGGAGACAGAATTGACTCTTTTCTGCAACAACAAATGTAGTCTTAGTCATGGAGAGCAAAGTAGGTACCATCCAACTCATTGAGGGCAATCAGAGGTAACCTTCAGGACAAAGGGAAATTTTAGCTGCATTCAAGGGCAAATAGTAATTAGTAAACAAAGCAAAAACAGAAGATCATGAGACAACTTTCAAACATCCTTTATTATCTGATAATGATAATAATAACATTATTAATAATAACAACTAAATTTTCTTCGACTATTTTAATTTGAAAGTACTTTATGTTCATTGACTCATTTAATCCCCACAACAACTTCCTCAGGAAGGTTTTGCTGGGGTTTCTGTCTTCTAGTGAAGTCTGTGAGACTTCGGTATACCATTTGGCCAAACTTGTACAGAGGAGTAAGTTGGCATACATTTACTTCACACTTTGATTTCTGTTTAGAACTCAATGTTTATGTGGGCTTCCCTGGTGACTCAGATGGTAAAGAATCTGCTTGCATTGCAGAAGACTCAGATTCAATCCCTGAATTAGGATGATACCATGGAGAAAGGAATGGCAACCCACTCTAGTATTCTTGCCTGGAGAATCTCTTGGACAGAGGAACCTGGCAGGTCCATTCAGTCACAAAGAGTAGACACAACTGAGCTACTAACACTATAACACTACAAATTCCCTATGTTGTATCCCTAATCCCCAAGGTGATGATATTTGAAGGTAGGGCCTTTGGGAAGTAATTAGGGTTAGATGAGCACATGAGGGTGGAGCCCTCAAGATGGGATTAGTGCCCTGATTAGAATAAATATGACAGAGTTCTCTCTGTAACTTTCTCTTTTTTTCTCTTTCTCCATGTATATGCACTGAGGTAAGCCTACATGAGAATTTACCTGTCTGTGTTTTCCACTCCTTGACTCTGGCTCCATGTGTGAGAGTAAATTAAACAAGAAACAGTGTTAATAGAAATAAGGTAGCTTCTATATATGGTGGACCATGCAAGAAGTCTTGCAATTATGCTTTGAACGAATTCTAGTGTTGACTTAAAAAACATATATAGTCACAACTTATTATGTTGTATTTGGTGAGAATTTCCAAGACTTCAAGCCCAGCAAACAGAATCTCAAGTATGCTAAGAGAACTGTTCTGAGGAGGTGATAGGAGGTATCAGGTTATATAGACATTTGCAATAAGGGGCAAGTTGTCTGAAAATCAAAAGATTATTGTTAATTAAGGAAAATCAGATATCTCCAAGTAAGGAATTTAGTGTTTTTTCTATGTATAGGAAGAGGCAAGAGTCTGGGCTTACTGGAATAATTCCTCTAAAATGCATTTCAGTTATCTGGAGCCATCATCCTGTGGTAGCTTATGGTGAATGGTGTCAGATTTGTGGTCTCTAAAGAGTTCACTTTGGACCCAGGGACCAGGATTGATTACTCAAGAGCTTTTGTGCAGCAGAGTTTAATTAAAGTGAAAAAGGGACAGAGAAAGCTTCTGACATAGACATCAGAAGGGGAGAGTGCCCCCACTCACTAGTCTTATCAAGGCCTTATATACTTTGACCAGACCCACTCCCAACATACATACATCTTAAATTAACAAGATTAGAACTAACAATAGAAAGGTTGTGGGCAGCTGGGACAGTGCACAAGCGCAGCGGAGAGGAGCTTCCCCACTCCCGAGGTCAGGGGCGGCAGCCGGGAGTAGCTATCACATGTTCAAGGTAAGGAGCAGCAGCTGTGCTTTGCTGGAGGAGCTGTGAAGAGATACCTCACATCCAAGGTAAGAGAAAACCAAGTAAGACTGTAGGCACTGAGAGAGGGCATCAGAGGGCAGACAGACTGAAACCACAATCACAGAAAACTATCCAATCTGATCACACGGATCATGACCTTGTCTAACTCAATGAAACTAAGCCATGCCATGTGGGGCCACCCAAGACGGATGGGTCTTGTGAAGAGGTCTGACAGAATATGGTCCATTGGAGAAGGGAATGCAAACCATTTTAGTATTCTTGCCTTGAGAACCCCATGAACAGTATGAAAAGGCAAAAATAAAGGACACTGAAAGATGAGCTCCCCAGGTCGTTAGGTACCCAATATGCTACCAGGGATCAGTGGAGAAATAACTCAACAAAGAATGAAAGGATGGAGCCAAAGCAAAAACAGCACCCAGCTATTAATGGGACTGGTAATGGAAACAAGATTTTCTGGTGTAAATAGCAATATTGCATAGGAACCTGGAATGTTAGGTCCATGAATCAAGACAAATGGGAAGTGGTCAAACAGGAGATGGCAAGAGTGAAGGTCGACTTTCTAGGAATCAGTGAACTAAGATGGACTGGGATGGGTGAATTTAACTCAGATGACCATTATATCTACTACTGTGGGCAGGAAGCCCCTAGAAAAAATGGAGTAGCTATCACAGTCAACAAAAGAGACCGAATGCAGTTGCTGCTGCTGCTGCTGCTGCTGCTAACCTGCTTCAGTCGTCTCCAATTCTGTGTGACCCCATGGACTGCAGACTACCAGGTTCCTCCGTCCATGGAATTTTCCAGGCAAGAGTACTGGAGTGGGTTGCCATTGCCTTCTCTGCCAAAATGGAGTACTTAGATGAAGTCTCAAAAACGGCAGCGTGATCTCTGTTCATCTCCAAGGCAAACCATTCAATATCATGGTAATCCAGGTCTATGCCCTGACCAGTAATGCTGAAGAAGCTGAAGTTGAACAGTTCTATGAAGACATTCAAGACTTTCTAGAACTAATACCCAAAAAAGATGTCCTTTTCATTGTAGGGGACTGGAATGCAAAAGTAGGAAGTCAAGAAACACCTAGAGTAATACGCAAATTTGGCCTTGGAGTACAGAATGAAAAAGGGCAAAGGCTAATAGAGTTCTGCCAAGGGAAAAAACTGGTCCTAGAAAACACCCTCTTCCAAGAACACAAGAGAAGACTCTATACATGGACACCACCAGATGGTCGACAACGAAATCAGATTGATTATATTCTTTGCAGCCAAAGATGGAGAAGCTCTATACAGTCAGCAAAAACAAGGCTGAGAGCTAACTGTGGCTCAGATCGTTAACTCCTTATTGCCAAATTCAGACTGAAATTGAAGAAAGTGGAGAAAACCACTAGACCATTCAGGTATGACCTACATCAAACACCTTATGACTATACAGTGGAAGTGAGAAATAGACTTAAGGAAGTAGATCTGATAGACAGAGTGCCTGATGAACTATGGACAAAGATTCATGATATTGTACAGGAGGCAGAAATCAAGATCATCCCCAAGAAAAATGCAAAAAAGCAAAATGGCTGAGGAGGCCTTACAAATAGCTGTGAAAAGAAGAGAAGTGAAAAGAAAAGATATTCCCATTTGAAAGAAGATTTCCAAAGAATAGCAGGGAGAGATAAGAAAGACTTCCTCAGTGATCAATGCAAACAAATAGAGGAAAACAATAGAATGGGAAAGACTAGAGATCTCTTGAAGAAAATTAGAGATACCAAGGGAACATTTTATGCAAAAATAGCCTCAATCAAGGATAAAATTGGTAGGGACCTAACAGAAGCAGAAGATATTAAGAAGAGGTGGCAAGAATACACAGAAGAACTGTCCAAAAATATCTTCATGACCCAGATAATCATGATGTTGTGATCACGTATCTAGAGCCAGACATCCTGGAATGTGAAGTCAAATGGGACTTAGGCATCACTATGAGCAAACCTACTGGAGGTGATGGAATTCCAGTTGAGCTATTTCAAATCTTGAAACAATCCACAGCAGATTCATGTCAATATATGGCAAAATGAATACAATAATGTAAAATAAATAAATATATGTATTAAAAAATAATAAATCCTGAAACAAGATACTGTGAAAGTGCTGCACTCAGTATGCCAGCAAATTTGGAAAACTCAGCCATGGCCACAGGACTGGAAAGGTTAAGTTTTCATTCCAATCTCAAAGAATGGAAATGCCAAAGAATGCTCAAACTACCAGACAATTGCACTCATCTTATGTGCCAGTAAAGTAATGCTTAAAATTGTCCAAGCGAGGCTTCAGCAATGTGAGCTGTGAACTTCCAGATGTTCAAGCTGGTTTTAGAAAAGACAGAGGAGTCAGAGATCAAATTGCCAACATCGGCTGGATCATTGAAAAATCAAGAGAGTTCCAGAAAATCATCTCTTTCTGCTTTATTGATTATGCCAAAGCCTTTGAATATGTGGATCACAATAAACTGTGGAAAATTCTTAAAGAGATGGGAATACCAGACCACATGACCTGCCTCTTGAGAAACCTGTATGCAGGTCAGGAAGCAACCGTTAGAACTGGACATGGAACAACAAACTGGTTCTAAATAGAGAAAGAAGTAGGTCAAGGCCATATACTGTCACCCTACTCATTTAAAGTATATGCAGAGTACATCATGAGAAACACTGGGCTGAAGTAAGCACAAGCTACAATCAAGATTGCTTGGAAAAATATCAATAACCTCAGATATGCAGCTGACACCACCCTTATGGCAGAAAGTGAAGAAGAACTAAAGAGCCTCTTGACGAAAGTGAAAGAGGAGAGTGAAAAAGTTGGCTTTAAGCTCAACATTCATAAAATTAAGATCATGTATCCAGTCCCATCACTTTATGGCAAATAGATGGGGAAAGAGTGGCTGACTTTATTTTTCTGGGCTCTAAAATCACTGCAGATGGTGATTTCAGCCATGAAATTAAAAACAAAAAACAAAAAAACCACTCCTTGGAAGGAAAGTTATGACCAACCTGGCAGCATATTAAAAAGCAGAGACATTACTTTGTCAACAGAGGTCCATCTAGTCAAGGTTATGGTTTTTCCAGTGGTCATGTATGGATGTGAGTGTTGGACTATAAAGAATGCTGAGCACCAAAGAACTGATGCTTTTGAACTGTGGTGCTGGAGAAGACTCTTGTGAGTCCCTTGGACTGCAAGGGGAGACAAACAGTCCATCCTAAAGCAGATCAGTCCTGGGTGTTCATTGGAAGGACTGATGTTGAAGCTGGAACTCCAATTTTGGTCACTTCATGTGAAGAGTTGGCTCATTGGAAAAGACCCTGATGCTGGGAAAGATTAAGAGCAGGAGGAGAAGGGGACAACAGAGGATGTGATGATTGGATGGCATCACCAACCAATGGACATGGGTTTTGGTGGACTCCAGTGTTTAATGTTGGACAGGGAGGCCTGGTGTGGTGTGGTTCATGAATTCGCAGAAAGTCAGACACAACTGAGTGTCTAAACTGACTGACTGACTGACTGACCAGACCCACTCCCACAATATACAGTTTAAGATAACAAGATTAATCAGAAGGTTCTTGTTAAGGAGAAACATGTCCTCCAGCAAGATACATTTTTATACTGACTAAGACAAACCAATGTAGAAAAAAACGTTTATCCTTTTCTCCTTGAGGGCCCCAGACCCCTATTTCCTTCTCAAGTGCTCCGGAGCCCTTTTCTGTCCTCAGGGACCCTGAACTTATTTTCAACCTGCCTAGGAATTGACTCTCTCACCTGCATCGTTTGTCCCCTTAGTTCCTCAGAGCTCACAGTAGGGTGAGCTGATGGATAGCAAGCATTGTTTTTCATGGACATTCTCCAGGCTCATAAATTAATATTTGGAAGATCAGAATGGCTGATGGCTGTGGCATCCTTGATTATCATTATGGCAGGAAATCATTTCATAGTCCATCCACAGGGTAGAAATTTGACCGCTATTTGGGAGACATTGCATGAACATTTTTTGTCTCACCATGCTGGGGGACTTCAGGATGTCTGGCTCTAGGTGAGTGATCACACAATCGTGTTTACCTATGTCATTAAGATTATTTTTGTATAGAACTTCATTGTATTCTTGACACCTCTTCTTAATATCTTCTTCTTCTTCTTTTAGGTCCATACCATTTCTGTCCTTTATTGTGCCCCTCTTTGCATGAAATATTCCCTTGGTATCTCTAATTTTCTTGAAGATATCTCTAGTCTTTCCCATTCTATTGTTTTCTTCTATTTCTTTGCATTGATCACTGAGGAACTCTTTCTTATCTCTCCTTGCTATTCTTTATAACTCTGCATTCAAATGGATATATTTTTCCTTTTCTCATTTGCCTTTCACTTCTCTTCTTTTCTCAACTATTTGTAAGGCCTCCTCAGACAACCATTTTGCCTCTTGACATTTCTTTTTCTTGGGGATGGTTTTAACCACCCCCAACAAATGTTCGTATAATCAAAACTATGGCTTTTCCAGCAGTCATGTATGGATGTGAGAGGTGGACCATAAAGAAAGTTGAGCACCAGAGAATTGATGCTTTTGAACTGTGGTGTTGGAGAAGAGTCTTGATAGTCCCTTGAACTGGAAGGAGATCAAAGCAATGAATCCTGAAGGAAATCAGTCCTGAATATTCATTGGAAGGACTGATGCTGAAGCTGAAGCTCCAATCCTTTGGCCACCTGATGCGAAGAGCTGAGACTTTGGAAGAGACTCTGATGCTTGAAAAGATTGAAAGCAGGCGGAGGAGGGGATAACAAATGATGAGACGTTTGGCAGCACCATTTCGACATGAGTTTCAGCAAGCTCTGAGAGTTTTTAATGGGCAAGGAAGCCTGACATACTGTAGTCCATGGAGTCTCAAAGAGTTGTACACAACTGAGTGACTGAACTAAACTGCTGGGTGACTCATCTCAGATCAAATTAAGGTTCTCGTTGATATGTCACTCTAAGGTGTTAATTTCTGAGTTAGATCTGTTGATAGATAATAAAAGATTCTCTAGGTCCTCTATTTTCTAACCTATTAGGATCCAGAAGATATTTCCCTTATTGTTGCTTCCCATACTTAGAATCACACTATTAAACAATTATTTATTTATTTTTACCAACATAATAATGTAAAGAAAATAAATAAAAAGCTCTAAACAATTATTTATTTTATATAAAACTATATAGCTCATCAATTACTTTAAGTAATTAAGTCACCTAGTCAACATTATACTTTTTGGAGGTCTGCTTACACAGTATAAGAGACAACAATCTCATAAAATAGATATAAATAATATAGCTGGTAATACTGACAAAGTCAAACTGTGCCAGAGGGACAAAGGCATAAACAATTTGGAAACAATAAAACTATTATTAGTATAACCAGTTGTAATCCAGTTGTAGTAAATCATCAAGTTCAAAGGAGAACCAGCTGGAGAAGCCAAATTTTGGCAGAATCAGTAGAAAGAAAATGATAAATGCTTCATCTTTGTTTACAAAATCATACATTATCAACTTGTAGGTCACAGCATGACAGAAAAAAACATTTACTGGAAAATGGACTTGAGTTAGTATGTTTTTTAAAGTCAAGTTATAAATCATTTATATCAGTTCATCCAGTCCCAGGTAATTGATTCCTGCTCATCCACATGAAATAATCCGATTTTTTTTTTTTTTCATTACAGTTTGTCATTTGTTAATCAGTTCAGGGGCATTACCTAAAGGCTATCAGAAAGATGATTATTTAAAAGTTCTTTTTTTTTTTTATTATTGTTTTTGCCATACATTGTCATGATATCACCATGGGTTTACATATGCTTCCCCTCCGGAACCCCCCTCCCTCCTCCCTTCCCCCCGGGAAATCTCGCTGCACCAGTCCCGAGCATCAATCCTGGGCTGGCGATTGATTAGACACATGACAATTAACATGCTTCAATGCCCTTCTCCCATATCATCCCACCCTTACCCTCATCCACAAAGTCCACGAGTCTATTCTATACATCTGCGTTCCTTTTGTTGTCTCCCATGTTGGGTTCTCGTTACTGTCTTTCTAAATTCCATATATATGTGTTAATATACTGTATTGTTGTTTTTGCTTCTGGCTTACTTCACTCTGGATAATGGGCTCCAGTTTCGTCCATCTGAGTAGAATTGCTTCAAATGAATTTTTTTTAATGCTGAGTAATATTCCATTGTGTATTATTTTATGAGTCTTCCTGAAAACCTTCATTTTGTAAAAATAGTGTAAAATTATGATGGTCTATAAAGGACAAAACAAAATAGCATTATTAAAGATTTAAGTATGGCGGTTCTATTTCCAGTTTTTTAAGGAATGTCCACACTATTCTTTATAGTGGCTGTACTAGTTATACACAATGGAATATTGACCAGCCACTAAAAAGAATACATTTGAATCGGTTCTAATGAGGTGGATAAAACTGGAGCCTATTATACAGAGTGAAGTAAATCAGAAACAAAAACTGGAGTTTTTGTTTGTATATATCAATACAGTATACTGATGCATATATATGAATTCAATTTAGAAAGATGGTAATGATAACCCTATATGCGAGATAGCTAAAGAGACACAGATGTAAAGAACAGTCTTTTGGACTCTGTGGGAGAAGATGAGCATGGGATGATTTGAGAGAATGGCATTGAAACATATATATTACCATATGTGAAACAGATCGCCAGTCCAGGTTTGATGCATGAGACAGGGTGCTCAGGGCTGGTGCACTAGGATGACCTTGAGGGATGGGATGGGGAGGGAGGTGGGAGGGAGATTCAGGATGGGGAACACATGTACACCCATGGCTGATTCATGGCAATGCATAGCAATAATCACTACAATATTGTAAAGTAATTAGCCTCCAATTAAAATAGATAAATTAATTTAAAAAATTAAGACTTAAGTAAAATGCAATTAGGAGAAGACTTGGATATTTCTGTAACATATACCATTTTAGGATAATCACTAGCACTATAACTGATAACATTTTATCAGGACATATTAAATGTTAAGGTTTCCATATAAAGTTTGGTAGTGTCTATATTAATGACATTTATCCATACATTACATCCCTAAATTAACTTCCAATCATTTGACAATACTTCTGAATTAAAAATACCAAATAAACTTAGTTTAACATCCCTCTGTCAGATGTCTCAGAACTGTTTTATCCAAACATCCATCCCTGAGTTAGCTGAAAGCTCAAAGAGTCTAGTTAGATTTTTTTTTTATTTGGGAAGTTTGTTAGAAACATCAAAAAGGTTTTAAAACACCACAGGATCATAGATCACTTAAACAATGCTCATTTAACTAAAATCATAAAACAACCAATGGAAACAAATATAGATCACTTAAGGGTGCAGAAACTCACACAGTTTGTCATCAAAATGTGCACTTTCAACAGAGAAACCAAATTCCAATCGTTCACTAGCTCACTTTACAAAATATACCTAGTCATGTTCACTCCAAATTCATTCAATCTTAACTATACAGAAAACTCTCCTTCAGGGTTCCTCTCCATTCTCTCATCATTTTCGGTATCCAGTCTGTTTCTCATTTTCCATCCAAATACAATCAACAATTCTTTTTCCTCAATAAACTGTAATTCAATTCTTTTTACTTTCTTTACTGAAAACATACCTTCTACTTTTTATTGTATACTGAAATGTTACTGCTTTATTCCTAATCATTTTAATCATATGTTTAAATTAGAATCCTCAACTTTTGAAACCTTAATTTTTAGTAAAGCTAAGAAGTAAGCAATTATGAGCTAGCTTTACATTAACATTGTTTGGTGAGCATAAACCACAGTGATACTATTTTCATTAGTATTCCCAAATATCTTTAGTTTTTCTAATTAGCAATTGATGCCTCAGTATCTTTTAGCTACTTAATAAATTTTCATCACTTAAATTAACACCGCTCTGGAATTTGAAGTTACCAAATATCTGGAGATATCATTTTAAGTGTATGTTTCTAAAATATAATTACTTTAAAGATTTTATTCCAAAGTTATTTCATGTACATCTACTTTAAAATTTCACCATGTTATTTTTATTGCAAGTTACCTAATAAGGCCTTATTTATTAAACCTTGTATAATAATCTTAACAACATGTCACATTAATTAGATCAACAAACTTAAATATTAGTGACAGGTGTAAACTTAATGTTGAATATTTCCCAGTTCACATGAATCTGAAAGCCATTTTGGCCAGTTTCTGTAAATGCAGGCAATTTTTATTAAAATTGAATAGAGCTCTTTATAAACTTAATTTTGATAGTACTTTTTAGAAGTAGAGGTATCTCATGTATATAATGCATGAAACTTGCTCAGTCGTGTCCAACTCTTTGTGACCCCATGGAATTTTCCAGGCCTGAATACTGAAATAGGTAGCCTTTCCCTTCTCTAGGGGATCTTCCCAACCCAGGGATCGGATCCAGGTCTCCCACATTGTGGGTAGATCCTTTACCATATGAGCCACAAGGGAAGCCCAACAATACTGGAGTGGGTAGCCTATCCCTTCTCCAGCGGATCTTCCCGATCCAGGAATTAACCGAGAGTCTCCTGTATTGTAGATGGATTCTTTACCAACTGAGCTATCAGGGAAACCCTACCTGTATATAGACATAAACATGCAAACTAGAGATCGCATGGGTTAATTAAAGATTATATATGAATCATATATTACAATATAAATTTACTAGTTTACAAACAGAGTGAATTAAGGTCGCTTGCAGGATGACTAAGACTTACAACCTGTAGTTTTGACTAAGGAACCATTTCTAGTGGTTTGAATTTTAATACTGCTTTTGTTTTCCCCTTGGCTTCAGTGTTTGCCTTTTTGAGCTAATTCAGGTCCCTGTGGCCAGCATTTATATTTCTGGTTTTCAGATACTTGCAAGACAGAGACAGTTGCTGTTAGTTTCCCAGAAAACAGTTCTAGTTCTGAAGTTACCAAAATCAGTGACAAGATTTTTAACTAGACTGAAACTTATTATATGAAGTGTGGGTTCTAGAAATCTAGAGTTTGGTTTATCATGCCTTTAAAGGTTTACTTGAGGCATTCAGCAAAGATCTTTCTCAGTTTACAAATTGAATTAAAGCAAAATCACTTTTTATTTTTATTGGCCCTTGCATGTTAGTTCTCAGTTTTTATGTATTTTTATAACTCAGGTAACCTATATGTTTCCTCAGTACATTTAATTAATATTTTATGTGTTTGCTCAGTCGCTAAGTTATGTCCGACTCTTTGCAACCCCATGGAAATCAAGCCAGTCAGTCCTAAAGGAAATCGGTCCTGAATATTCATTTGAAGGAATGAAGCTGCAGTCCATGGGGCCACAAAGAGTCAGACATGACTGAATGACTGAACTGAACTGAACTGATATAAAATTGGTATATTTAAAATGGGCTTTATATAAGATGATCGCTGCGCTTGTTGAATTATATTGTTGGATCAGTTCAGTTCAGTCACTCAGCCATGTCCAAGGCTTTGCGACCCCATGGACTGCAACCAGTCAGGCCTCCCTGTCCATCACCAACTCCCAGAGTTTACCCAAATTCATGTCCATTGAGTCATGAGATGCCATCCAACCATCTCATCCTCTGTCATCCCCTTCTCCTCCTGCCCTCAATCTTTCCCAGCATCTTTTCAAATGAGTTCATTTCTTCGAATCAGGTGGCCAAAGTATCAACATCAGTCCTTCCAATGAACACAAAGGGTTGATCTCCTTTAGGATGGACTGGTTGGATTCTTGCAGTCCAAGGACTCTCAAGAGTCTTCTCCAACACCACAGTTCAAAAGCATCAATTCTTCGGTGCTCAGCTTTCTTTACAGTCCAACTGTCACATCCATAAATGACTCCTGGAAAAACCATACCCTTGACTAGATGGACCTTTGTTGGCAAAGTAATGCCTCTGCTTTTTAATATGCTGTCTAGGTTGGTCAAAATAGTTTTGCCTAAATTCTATTAAAGTTCAAATCTTTACACTAGGTTTTCATTAGCATCCTATCCACAAGCTTTAGTCTTAGAAGAGGGGTTTTCGAAGATTTTATTTGTTTGTTTTGTTCACTGTCCATTTTACTTAGTTTATATAAAAAGCTCTGGAATAACCAGAGTGAGCTTGAGCCAAGAAGGTCAGGCCCTTTGTCTCAATTGTCTCAAATAACTTCTGGTCAAATATCTCAGTATAAATTTTTCATGCTTCTTAAATATGTATTTTTAAAAACTGTAGTAAATAGAACAGTCTCATTTGGTTTTTATTGTTGGGGACTAGTAAGAGGCCTTTTTTGGCCCATTTAACCTTAGGTAGTATAGTAATATCAAATCTTGCTTTAATTACATAAATGTCTATTTATCCCATTCTAAATAACTGTTCAAAGATTATTTTATTCATTTGAGATAACTCCTTTTAAAATGTACCTCTTTGGAAACTCTAGCCAGACTTTCCATTCAAGTTTTTCCTATTGACATTAGAATTATTCTAATGTTCTTATTAGCATCTGTAAGACCCATTGAGGGGAAACAAAAACCACAGATGAAGCTTCTCAAACCAGGTTTTCCTTACTTGTTTTAAAACTATGGAATTTTTCCCAGTTAATTATTATAATTTTCACAACTTAATTTGACTTTTGTTTTATACGTACCATTTACATAGTCGTTTACAATGAGCGTGCTCTAGATTGAACAATTCATTAGTCTCTCCAGTTTTAAAAAAGCATCCATCATTTGGCCACCAGTGGCATATAACTCTTGAGAAGGGCATGGCAATACACTCCAGTACTTTTGCCTGGATGGACAGAGGGGCCTGGTGGGCTAGAGTCCATAGGTTTGCAAAGAGTTGGACATGACATCACTTTTGAAGTGACTTAGCACACAAAATATATTTCAACAGAGATTGAAACTATTAAGATGCAAATTGAAGTGAAAGTCTCTTAGTTGTGTCCAGCTCTTTGCAGCCCCATGGATTATGCAGTCCATGGAATTCTCTCTAAGTATTCTTACTGGAGTAGGTAGCCTTTCCCTTTTCCAGGGGATCTTCCCAACCCAGGGACTGAACCTAGGTCTCTTGCATTGCAGGTGGATTCTTTACCAGCTGAGCCACAAGGGAAGCCCTTAAGATGCAAAAGTCTGACCCCTAAGAGAGTCGGGGGAGGATTTAATCTAAATTCAGAGAGTCTTACTTTCAAGGACTAAGTTTGAAAAACCTGATCAAACAAAACACACCAACACAGAATGGCCTAGGAAGATCAGATTAAAAAAAAAAATTACATCTCAACGACATAGAGAAATTCCCCTAGAAGGCATTTATTTACCAAGCCAACTCTTAACTGCATACACAATGAAAGAACCCCCTCAATTTCCAGGACAAGATCTTCTCCAATTTCCAATCAAGCAAACACTTGTAAGTTTTGCATGTATATTTATGCAGCTGGGGTACTGGCAATCTGTCATTCCTTTTTCTTTTATTTTGGACTCTTTATTTCCCATTTTTGATGTCAGTTTGTTGGAATACAATTGCTAATGAAGACTTTGTGTTGGGCCAATGTGTGCTGCTTGGCAGCTTAACTTCTCTGCTTTTGTCTCAGAGTTGTTTTAGCCCCATCTTATATACTTTGGGTCTCCCAAGGAAGTATAAGACTTCCACGAGTGTTTGGATCATGAAACAGCCAATTCTTATGTGTGATCCTGGTTAATCAGGCCGTTAATTATATGAGCGGGTTTCCCTACATGGACAAGCTATGCAGCGGAAGATCTAGCCTCCACCACTCCCTCAAGTTTCTCAGTCGCCTGAGAAAATTCTTGCAGTCCAGGAGAAGAGAGTCCCTTCCTTGGAGATCAGAAGCTCTCATAAGATTTCAGTTTTATTTCAAAAAACTCTCTTAAGGTAGCCAATTCAAGGAAAAATGATAGGCCAGTCTTCCCTCTTAGCACCTCTGTCCCATCTTACTCAGCATTGAACTGAGCAAGACTTCCCAGTTGCTAAACTGAGACTAACCACCCAGTATCCATACTGAGTCTTCCCAGTGGTTTTACACTGAGGGGCCCTTGCTGTCAAGACACGAGCCAGGAAGCTGGAAGGAAATATGAGGAGCCTTAGGAACCAAAAACATTCATTATTTGCTAATGGCTGATGCAGCAGTAAGGCAGACGTGCTTTATTCACAGTGGCTAATGTAGCTGCAACATGGGACGAGGGAGCCTGACCACTGCCATCTTGGCTAATTGCTATTTCTCTACATTCTAACCTTCAGAGTCTCTCTCTTTGCAATCTTTGTGCAGTCTATCTTCCACAATGCCCACTTGACAAGTAACGCTGATCCTTGGACTCACATACCACAGCAACAAACTACTTGGGTGCAAGTTACACCTCCAATACATAGCAAAACCCAATGCCAAGTACTGGAAACTTGACTTGCACACAAGGGACCCGACACTCATCACCCAGTGTACAACCTGGAATTCATTTTGCAGTCCTCGTCCCTACGAGGCTAAAAGAGTCACCCACTGCATGTGGGGTGCCTTTATCTTCCTTGACCAAGTCCAGCCCACCATCTGTCCTTGCCCTGTGGGAGCCAGTAGTGGGATGCAGGAGAGCCTCCATGGGGGCAACTCCACACCTGAAGTGTTTCTCATTAAGGACCCACAGAACCACCTCTTAGCACTGGACCCATCCCTTCAAAGAGGGAATTTCTTTGGCTTTCACAACACACTCACATGATTCCAAATGTTTTATAAGCTCTGGTGCACACTGTTCTAAATCTACAGGGGAATCAGAGGTTAGTAGCACATCATCAAAATAATAGAACGATTTCACTGATGTTGGATGCTTCCATTTCACCAAGTCTTCTGCAACCAGGCCATGACATATTGTTGGGCTGTGCAGATACCCTTGGTGAAGGACCTGAAATGTCCACTGGCATCCCTACCAAGTGAATTCAAATTGGTATTGGCTCTCATCATCTATAGTTATAGAGAAAAAAAGCATTAGCTAAGGCCACCACATAATAATAAGTGCCTAGCACTGTGGTCAATACATCCATGAATAGATCCATCAAATCAGGTATCAACGGCACGGCAACATGCATAGGTGGCAGCACCTTATTCAGTTCTCTGTAGTTGACGGTCATTCACCATGAGCCATCAGGTTTCTGAATAGGCTACATGGGGGAGTTAAACAGACTATGAGAAGGCCATACAATGCCAACTTTTGCCAGCACAATGGTGACCCCTATTTCTTCATGGCCAACTGGTAGACAATACTGTCTCATAGCTGTTAACCTCCATGGTTCTGGCAGTAACTGCGGGGTATGCTTCGTGTATCCTCTAACAGCAGCCTTTACCCATGCACTCGGAGGCAAAATCCCCCTACAGAGATTTGCATCATTAGGCCTTGAAGAACATCCATCCCCAAGATACATGCGAGGATTGGGTAATACATACACAGCATACACCTGCACAGCGAGTTGTCCAATTTCCAAAGGTAAGGACACAGTCTGTACTGCATAGCTCTACACAGGAAGCTGTCCAATTTCCAAAGGTAAGGACACAGGCTTTATCTTAAGTCTTTGGTCCCCATAGCTATCAATTCGTGCACTAGGCCTGGGACACTGCTTTGGCTTGCTGTACATAAGACTTCATTCAGCAACAGAGTCAACCAGAGCCATTACTCTCTGTGTATTAGTCTGTGACAGAGAATTGCAAGCTCTACATGGGGCCTTTGGTCCCCACTTGGGCTCTTGAGGTTGGCACATTGACCTGAGCCCCATTCAAAGTGGAAAAGGACATGTGAAGCAACATCCATGGGCACCATGTAATCTTCTAAATAAACCATCTGTGTCTCTTGCTATGGTGCTTCCCACACTTGGCAAATGGCTACTCTGGTCTCAGTCGCCTCCATACTCTAGAAGCATAGCATTGGGCTATTGATCAATTTTATTTCTGTCAACTCCCACTGCCAGCAAGTTGGCCCACATTTGCATCACCAAGATGGGGTCTTTACCAGCTCGGCCCTCCTTCAGGATCTTCACACTTCTAATCCCCTTTGGCTGCTACCATCGCTCAACTTTTCTCAAGCTTGCCAGTATCGAGGTCACTTTGTAGATGGGGCAGCCCACTTAGGGCATAAGAATCATAGTTAAGGACCTGAAAGCAGTAGACAGGGCATTGTTCAAAATGGTATCTGACATGCCACCTGTAAAATGCTCATTATCAGAATCTTGAATATTTAGGTTAAACATAGCCTGTTTCATGCACAATTTTCTCATAACTTGGGTTAACTCAGCAAAAGGTATGCCAGTTACAGTGTCTAGGATTTCTTCCCCATTTGTCCACACAGAGCAGATGGCAGTGTTAATCCATTCCATCAGGGTATGTGTTTGGTTAGGTGCCCCCTGCCTGAGTCGCCTAGTGTTTCGCAATCTTTGTCTCAATGAGAGGTTAGTGGTTATAGATGCCAACTGTTCTATTTTATCTTAGGAACAAATAATACCATCCACCCTGTGCCCCACGGTCACAAAAGCCAAGCTTCCAAGGGTTCCTCTTGCTGCTGCCAAAATTGCTTACCCAAATCTCCCAATTCCACCTCAGAATATGGTCAAGAAGTCATATACTCAGGCACACTGGGGGCTTCTTGGGGATGCCTCCCCACCCCAGGCCAAAGGTTGCTCACGTTTCATCTTCTGTTGCACAACAGACCTTGCTAATAAGCAGGGAACCATGGTCTCATAATGTTCATCGTCACCACCCATTATTACCTCATTGTCTTAGGCACTGGGTTCATCAAGGCTATGCGTTTCTTGCTCCAGCAAACGTATAAGCTCTTTTATTACCTCCTCCCTTATCTACAGTTGCACTTGCACAGCATCATGGAGGACATTATCCATGTTAGCCTTCAGACCAGTCAGGAAAATATACCCCATAGCACCAGTAGGAGTATGTGGTGCTTTGTTGGGCAAACAGGAGCTCACCCCCTGAAGCACTTTTTCAAGGCTAACCATTGACCCGTTCATTGACTCCCAGTCTTCCACCAAGGCCCACGCTGAGAGGACCATGGCCACCAGGTACCACATGTTATGCGGTGGCCACTAGCTTCCTCTACCCGTTGGAGCCTCAGGCTACCCTACCTGATGGACATTGCTGACTATGCCAGTTGTCTTGCTGATCATTGAATGCAGGGTAGACAGGCTCAAGCAGGGAAGCTGGAAGAAAATAGGAGCTGTAAGAACTGCAGACATGCTTTACTCACTAATGGTTGACACAGCAGCAAGGCAGACATGCTTTATTCACAGTGGCTAATACAGCCACAGGGGATTTTCAGGTGGTGTTTGTATACATACACAGAACAAAAGGTGGCATATGGCCAAGGGCTTACATCATGATGTGCATATGCATTGTTATAAATGATCTCAGCTGTTATATAACCATGTAAAGTCATTGTTTACAGAACATGTGACAAAAGAGCCTGACCAGGCCATTTTGGCTAATTGCTATTTCTCTACACCTGCTCAAGCAAAATCTTCATAGTGACTTCTATACTGAGAGTGTCCCCAGTATGAGAGATTCAAGAACCAGGAGAGACTCCCTCAAATCTGCCTGGACTTCTAGAGATGGTGGATGGGAACAAGGGGCCTCTGCTGGTATCAAGGTTCCAGATCATCCTAGAGTTCAGGCCGAGGAGAGGAATCTGCTCTGGGTCCTTATTTATCAGTCACCAAAACTGTCAACTTAAACAGATAGTCACAACCCAGAAGCTGAGAGTTATGTTTTATTTGGTGGTAATTTTTCAAACTTCAAGCCCAGGAGATAGCATCTCAAGTAACCTGGTAAAACTATTCTGTGAAGGGGGGTGGACCAGTGAGGAGAGATGAGGAAAGGGAAAAGAGTCAGGTTATATAGAAGTTTGTAGCAAGGGATAGGTAGTCAGAATATTAAAAGGTTACTGTTAATTAAGGAAAACCAGATATTTCAAGTTAAGGAATTTAGTGTTTTTTTCAATGTATGGGCAGATGCAAGAGTATGGGCTTATTGAAATCACTCCTTTCATATGCATCTCAGCTATTTGCAATCAGCATCCTGTCTTTTCCTCCCCAAACTCCTCAGTGCTTGCTCTAGGGAGTGCTGGCAGGGCAGCTCAATAGCTGCCAGATAGCAGGCATTGTTTTTCCTGGGCATTCTCCAGGCTCAGAAATTCATATCTGAAGGGTCAGAATAGCTGATGGCTGTGAAATCGTTGTTTATTGATATGGTAGAACATACTCCATTTCACACTACCCTTTCAGAGTCCGTTCAGTATGTTTTTTAGATTTTCTATGTATTTTTATTTTGTACATTTTTAAATTGGAAGACAATTGCTTTATAGTATTGTGTTGGTTTCTGCCATACACAATATGCACCTGCCCTCCCTCTTGAACCTACCTCCTTCCTCCCACCCCATCCCATCCAATCTGTTGTCACAGAGTACTGGGTTCAAGCTCTCTGCATCAAGCAGAAAATTCTCACTGGCTATCCATGAAAAAGGTCATAGTTCTGGAGTTCTCCTCAGATGTAGCTTTTAGTTTTTCTTCTTTCAATATGAGCCTTTGAATTGTCTAGTAATATACATAATCTTTTATTCAACTCTTATTTTCTGTGTATGTGTTCATTGTTCACATTAGACTTATGTAAGTCAAGTTCCTACATATGAAGAAACAAAAAAATTCATTTTAACTGGCTAATTTTCAAAGGTTTATTCTACATTGATTATACCTGTTTTTTTTTCCCATGAATTTTTAATTATGCTCTCCATTTGCTATGCCAAGAGTTGCCTTGTAAAGTTGGTATTTAGGAAGCTGACCCAAATCATCTCAAAAAAACCACACACATTGTGACTTGTTTCTCAGTTTTCCAATTTAGCGAGTTTAAAATATAACAAGGAGGGGAAAAGATCTGTGGAGGGTTGGGGTGGGGTGGCGGCGGCGCATTTTCACAGGTGTAATTTTTTTCTACTACCTTTCTAACCTTGTGCTTTACATCTGTCCATTTTTTCTCACATCCTCATTTTCCCAACTTTGCAAATTTAACCTGTGAATTTAGTAAACTTAGACTAAAATCAGAAGATTAAATAGCACTGGATTTGAAAGAAACTAAAAATTACTTCCACGGCTGCTCAAAAAAAAGGAAAAAGAAAAAACCCTGTCTTTGTACTTTAACAGACACCTGCCTCTGAGTGCTCCCACATCCCACCTTCCCACCTGACAGGGAATTCACATTTTCTTAAACAGTAAGTCTTTGCATTTCTCACTTTTATAAAATCACTGTTTCTCCTAAGCAAAATTACTCCTTTTCTCCTATCTTGGGTTACTAAAATCATGTCTTATTCCTCATCTACTTCAGAGCTCTGAAGATGAAGAGACTTAAGTCCCCTTTGCTCTTTTCAAATCCTTTATTCTCGAGCCTAAAAGGAATGTAAGTAGTCTCTTTTTTATTCCTGCTAATTTTAAATAGAAAAACAGGAAAAAGATACAGCTGCCAATTTTGTTTTCCTAAACCTCCAAATTTAATAATATTGGTTTATATAACAAATTTGCAGGAAACTGCATAATCACTGTTCTGCTATAAAAAGTATTACATGCACATACATGGCATGAGAGTTGTTTTATGTTAAAATTTCAATAACTGAAGTGTCTATCCTTGATTTAATAAGAGATCACAAATAGCTCATGAGTAGTGAAGAAGAGGAATGAATCAAGTGTTTACTGCAGTATCTCTTGATACCATCATTAATCTCTTTCCCCCCCTAATTTCCACAAATTAAGTTGGCTATTGCTAGTGTTTATATTCTGAATACTCCCAGTGTTTTTTAAATTAATTTATATTTTATTGAAGGATAATTGCTTTACAGAATTTTATTGCTTTCTTTCAAAACTCAACATGAATCAGCCATATGCATACATATATCCTCTCCCTTTTGAACTTCCATCCCATCTCATTCCCCATCCCACCCCTCTAGGTTGACACAGAGCCCGTCTTTGAGTTTCCTAAGTCATACAGCAAATTCCTGTTGGCTATTTATTTTACATATGGTCATGTAAGTTTCCATGTTACTCTTGCCATAGATCTCACTCTCTCTTCCCCTCTCCCCATGTCCATAAGTCTATTCACTAGGTCTGTTTCTCCATTGTTGCCCTGAAAATAAATTATTCAATACCATTTTTCTAGATTCTGTATATATACTTGAGAATATGATATTTATCTTTCTCTTTCTGACTTGCTTCACTCTGTATAATAGGTTCTAGGTTCATCCACCTCATTAGCACTGACTCAGAGGCATTCCTTTTTATGGTTGAGTAATGTTCCATTGTGCATATGTACCGCTACATCTTTATCCATTCATCTGTCCATAGACATCTAGGTTGCTTCTGTGTTCTAGCTATTGTAAATAGTGCTGCAATGGGATAAATGTGTGTTTTTCAATTTTGGTTTCCTCAGGGTATATGCCCAAGAGTGGGAATGCTGTGTCATATGGTGGTTTTATTTCTAGGTTTTTAAGGAATCTCTATACCGTCTTCCATAGTGGCTGTATCAATTTACATTTCCACCAACAGTGCAATAGCATTCCCTTTTCTCTATACCCTCTCCAGAATTTATTGCTTGTAGAGTTTTTGATGATGGCCGTTCTGATTGGAGTGAGGTGATACCTCATTGTAGTTTTGATTTACATTTCTCTAATAATGAATGATGTTGAGCATCTTTTCATGTGTTTGTTAGCCATCTGTATGTCTTCTTTGGAGAAATGTCTGTTTAGGTCTTTTTCCCAATTTTTGATTGAGTCGCTTGTTTTTCTGGTATTGAGTTGTATGAGCTGCTTGAATATTTTGGAAATTAATCCTTTGTCAGTTTTTCTAGTTGCTATTATTGTCTCCCATTCTGAGGGTTCTCTTTTCACTTTGCTTCTAGTTTCCTTTGCTATGCAAAAGCTTTACGTTTAATCAGGTCCCACTTGTTTACTTTTGCTTTTATTTCTGTTACTGTAGGAGATGGGTCATAGAGGATCTTGCTTTGATTTATGTCAAGTTCTGCCTATGTTTTCCTCTAAGAGTTTTATAGTTTCTGATCTTACATGTAGGTCTTTAATCCCTTTTCAGTTTATCTTTGTGTCTGGTGTTAAGAAGTGTTCTAATTTCATTCTTTTACATGTAGATGTCCAATTTTCCCAGCACCATTGATTGAACAGGCTCTTTTTGCCCCATTGTATATTCTCGCCTCCTTTGTCAAAAATAAGGTACCCATACGTGCATGAGTTTATTTCTGGGCTTATTATCTTGTTCTATTGTTCTATATTTCTGTTTTTGTGCCAGTATTATATTGTCTTGATAACTGTAGTTTTGTAGTGAAATGTTGTTGCTGAACCATGAAAGATGCCAGGATTCTTGACTTCCAGAGGAGACGAATTCAATCCAAGGCCAGAGACAAGGCTTGATCGCTCAGAGATCTTGTGTAATAAAGTTTTATTGAACTATAAAAGAGATAGAGAAAGCTTCTGACACAAACATCAGAAGAGGGAAGAAAGAGTGCACCTCTGCTAATCTTAGTCAGTTAGTCAGTTCAACCAATCAGATCAGTTGCTCAGTCACGTCCGACTCTTTGTGACACCATGGATTGCTGCACACCAGGCCTCCCTGTCCATCCCCAATTCCCAGAGTTTACTTAAACTCATGCCCATTGAGTCAGTGATGCCATCCAACAGTCTCATTCTGTTGTCCCCTTACCCTCTCGCCTTCAATCTTTCCCAGCATCAGAGTCTTTTCCAATGAGTCAGCTCTTCACATCACGTGGCCAAAGTATTGGAGTTTCAGCTTCAACATCAGTCCTTCTAATGAGTATTCAGGGATGATTTCCTTTAGAATGTACTCGTTGGATCTCCTTGCAGTCCAAGGGACTCTCAAGAGTCTTCTCCAACACCACAGTTTAAAACCATTAATTCTTCAATGCTCAGCTTTCTTTATAGTTCAACTCTCACATCCATATGTGACCACTGGAAAACATAGCCTTGAGTAGACAGACCTTTGTTGGTGAAGTAATGTCTCTGCTTTTTAATATGCTGTCTAGGTTGGTCATAACTTTTCTCATAAACCAGATATTATTTAGCTACCAGCAGTCTGCTAATTAAAGAAAGGAAATGTCTCAAACCTCAGAGAATGACACCAGGCCCCTCACCTATAACATGCATTTTGAGATAACATTGGCACCAGGTGAGTCATCCATGGCCATAAAGTGATAGACATGAATCTTGAAGAAAAGCAGATTTCCGTACAAATATATAGTCTCATTAACATAGATTAGGAGAACAATATATGAGTATAACATACTGGTTTGTCAAGTCAATTCTCCGCCTTTAGGTGGAAACGACTTGAAGACGGAGTCTAGGTTAAATGCATAGTACATTAACATATCTAAAAACAAACATTTCTGTAAGAAAAGTGCATTGGTTAGCTCAAGTTCAGGTGCAACCAGATGTCATTATGGCAACACAGAATTTTAAGAGAAACCTCTTTTAAAATTTGTATAGAAAAGGGGAAAAAAAAAACCATAACACTAGTTTGTTTCCTTCTTCCTTTTAAGAGAGAGATAAAAGAATGTCTGAAACTTGAAACCTATTTCCTCCATTTGGGGACTCCTGGCCTTCCTGCCTGTTATCCTCTCAGTCGTACAACCTGAAGTCAAGACAGTTGATTCCTCTAGCTCCATTCTTTCTCAAGACTGCTTTGGCTATTCGGGATCTTTTGTGTTTCCACATGAGTTGTGAAATTTTTTGTTCTATTTCTGTGAAAAATGCCATTGGTAATTTGATAAGGATTGCATTGAATCTGTAGATTGCATTTGGTGATATAGTCATTTTCATAATATTGATTCTTTATACTCAAAAACATGGAATATCTCTCCATCTGTTAATGGCATCTTTGATTTCTTCCATTAGTGTCTTATAATTTTCTGTGTACAGTTCTCTTGTCTCCTTGGGTAAGTTTATTCCTAGATATTTAATTATCTTTATTGCACTGGTGAAGGTTATTCAGAAGGTTAATTTCCCTTTCTGATTTTTCATTGTTAGTATATAGAAGTGCTAGTGTATTGATTTTCTATCCTGCAACTTTGATAGATTCAGTGATTAGCTCTAGTCATTTTCTGATACTATCTTTAGGGTTTTCTTTTTTATAATTATTATTTTTTCTTTACATTATCATGTTGGTTTTGCCATACATTGACATGAATCTGCCATGGGTATACATGTGTTCCCCTTCCAGAACCCCCCTCCCACCTCCCTCCTGATTCCATCTCTCTGGGTCATCCCGGTGCACCAGCCCTGAGCACCCTGTATCAAGCATCAATCCTGGGCTGGCGATTCATTTCCCACATGATAATTTACATGTTTCAATGCCATTCTCCCATATCATCCCACCCTTGTCCTCTCCCATAGAGTCCAAAAGACTGTTCTATACATCTGTGTCTCTTTTGCTGTCTCGCATACAGGGTTCTCGTTACCATCTTTCTAAATTCCATATATATGCGTTAGTATACTGTATTGTTGTTTTTCCTTCTGGCTTACTTCAGTCCGTATAATAGGCTCCAGTTTCATCCACCTCATTAGAACTGATTCAAATGTATTCTTTTTAATGGATGAGTAATATTCCATTGTGTATAGGATTTTCTTTGTACAGTATCTTGTCATGTGCAACCAATGAGAGCTTTACTTCTTTTTGGATCTGGATTCCTTTTATTTCTTTTTCTTCTCTGATTGCTGAAGCTAGGACTTCCAGAACTATATTGAATAATAGTGGTGAAAGTGGACATCCTTGTTTTGTTCCTGGTCTTAGGGGGGATGCTTTCAATTTTTCACCATTGAGAATAATGTTTGCCATAGGCTTATCCTGTATGGCCTTTACTATGTTGATGTAGGTTCCTTCTATACTCATTTTTTAAAGAGTTTTAATCATAAATGGGTGTTGAATTTTGTGAAAGACTGTTTCTGCATCTGTTGAGATGATATGTTTTTTTTTAATCTTTCAATTTGTTGATGTAGTGTATAACACTGATTGATTTGATATATTGAAGAATTCTTGCATCGCTGGAATGAACCCAATTTGATCATGGTGTCTGAGCTTTTTGATGTGTTGCTGAATTCTGTTTGCTAAAATTTTGTTGAGTATTTTTGCATCTATGTTCATCAGTCAACATAGTGAACATCAGTGAACATTAGTGAACACTGAACATCAGTGAACATATTGGCCTATAGTTTTCTCTTTTTTTTGTTTTTGGATCAGGGTGATGGTGGCCTCATAGAATGAGTTTGGAAATGTTCCTTCCTTTGCAGTTTTTTGAAAAAGTTTTTGAAGGATAGGCATTAACTCTTTTCTAAATATTTGAAAGAATTCTCCTGCAAAGCCATCTGTTCCTGTACTTTTGTTTTATGGGAAATTTTTTTTATCACAGCTTCAATTTCAGTGCCTGTGATTTGGTTGGTCATAATTTTTATTTCTTCCTTGTTCAGTGATGGAAGATTGAACTTTTCTAAGAATCTGTCCATTTCTTCCAGGTTATCTATTTTATTGCCATATAGTTGTTCATAGTAGGGTCTTATAATCCTTTGTATTTCTGCATTGTCTGTTGTCACATCTCCTTTTTCATTTCGAATTTTGTTGATTTGACTCTTCTCTCTCTCTATTTTTTTTTTCTTGATGAGTCTGGATAAATTTTATTTATCTTCTCAAAGAATCAGCTTGTAGTTTTATTAATCTTTACTGTTGTTTCTTTCATTTAATTTTCATTTATTTCTCCTTAGATCTTTGTGATTTTTTTCCTTCTCCTAATTTGTTGTTGTTGTTCTTCTTTTTTTTTTTTTTCAGTTGCTTTAGGTATAAAGTTAGATGTCTATTCAATGTTTCTCTCGTTTCTTGAGGTAGGATTTTATTGCTATATACTTCCCTCTTAGAACTATTTTACTGTATCCCATAGGTTTTGATTTGTCGTGTTTGCATTGTCATTTGTTTCTAGAAATTTTTTGACTTCCCTTTGATTTCTTCAGTAACCTGTTGGTTATTTAGAAACACGTTGTTTGATCTCAGTGTGTTTGTACTTCTCAGTTTTTTTTTTTTCTCCTTGTATTTGATATCTAGTCTAATAGTGTTGTGGTCAAAGAAGATGCTTGATGCAATTTTAATTTTCTTAAATTTACTGAGATTTGATTTGTGACCCAAGATTTGGTCTGTCCTGGAGAATGTTCCATGTGCACTTGAGAAGAAGGTGTATTCTGCATTTGGATGGAATGTTCTGAAGATGTCAATGAGATCCATCTCATTTAATGTATCATTTAATACTTGTATTTCCTTATTTTCTGTTTTGATGATCCATCCATTGGTTTGAGTAGGGTGTTAAAGTCCCCTACTACTATTGTATTACTGTCAATTTCTACTTTTATGTCTGTTAGTATTTGTCTTATGTATTGAGGTGCTCCTATGTTGGGTGCATAAATATTTACAATTCTTATATCTTCCTCCTGGATTGATCCTTTGATCATTATGTAGTGTCCTTCTTTATCTCTTGTAATATTATTTATTTTAAGGTCTCTTTTGTCTAATATGGGGTTGCTACTCCAGCTTTCTTTTGCTTGCCATTTGCATGGAATATATTCTTCCATCCTATCACTTTCAGTCTATATGTACCTTTAAGTCTGAAATGGGTTTCTTGTAGACAGTATATATATAGGTCTTGTTCTTATATCCATTCAGTCTGTGTCTTTTGGTTGGAGCATTTAACCCATTTACATTTAAAGTAGTTACTAATATATATGTTCCTATTGCTATTTTATTCTTTGAGATTGATTTTATAGATCTTTTTTCTTCTCTTGTATTTATTTTTTTTTAATTTCTTTACTTTATTCTGTTGGTTTTGCCATACAATGACATGAAACTGCCATGGGTTTACATATGCTCCCCCTCCAGAACCCAACTCCCTCCTCCCTCCCGATTCCATCCTCCTGGGACATCTCGGTGCACCAGCCCCGAGCATCAACCGTGGGCTGGCTATTGATTTCACATATGATAATTAACATGTTTCAATGCCATTATCCCATATCATCTCACCCTTGCCCTCTTCCAGAGAGTCCACAAGTCTGTTCTATACATCTGTGTTCCTTTTGCTATCTCGCATTCAGGGTTCTCATTACCATCTTTCTAAATTCCATATATATGCATTAGTATACTGTATTATTGTTTTTCCTTGTGGCTTACTTCACTCTGGATAATGGGCTCCACTTCCATCCACCTGAGTAGAACTGCTTCAAATGATTTTTTTTTAATGCTGAGTAATATTCCATTGTGCATATGTACCACAGCTTTCTTATCCGTTCGTCAGTTGATGGGCATCTAGGTTGCTTCCATGTCCTGGCTATTGTAAACAATGTGGCGATGAACATTGGGGTCCTCGTGTCTCTTTCAATTCTGATTTCCTAGGTATGTATGCCCAGCAGTGGGATTGCTGGGTCATATGGCAGGTCTATTTGCAGTTTTTTTTAAGGAATCTCCACACTGTTTTCTATAGTGGCTGTACTAGTTTGCATTCCCACCAACAGTATAAGAGGGTTCCCCTTTCTCCGCATCCTCTCCAGCATTTATTGCTTGTAAATTTTTGGATTGCAGTCATTCTGACTGGTGTCAAGTGGTACCTCATTATGGTTTTGATTTGCATTTCTCTGATAATCAGTGATGTTGAGCATCTTTTCATGTGTTTGTTAGCCATTTTTATGTATTTCATGACTGTGTAAGACCCTTTATCATTTGTTGTAAAGCGGGTTTGGTGGTACTGAATTCTTTTAACATTAGTTTGCCTAAAAAACGTTCTATTTCTCCATCAATTTTGAATGAGATCCTTGCCAGGTACAATAATCTTGGTTGTAAATTTTTCCTTTTAATACTTTAAATGCATCCTGCCATTCCCTCTGGCCTATAAAGTTTCTGCTGAAAGATCAACTGTTAAGCATATGGGGTTTCCCTTGTATGTTACTTGTTGCTTCTCCCTTGCTGCTTTTAATATTCTTTCCTTTTGTTTAGTCTTTGTTAGTTTAATTAGCATGTGTCTTGACATGTTTTTTCTTGGATTAAACCTGTTTGGGACTCTTTGTGCCTCTTGGACTTGATTGACTATTCCCTTTTCCATGTTGGGGACATTTTTAACTAAAGTTTCTTCAAACATTTTCTCATGACCTTTCTTTTTATCTTCTTCTGGGACCACTATAATTCAAATGTTGTTGTGTTTGATATTGTCTCAGAGGTTTCTCAGACTATTCTCAGTTTTTTTTTTTTCATCCTGCTCTTCAGAAGTTATTTCTGTCATTTTATCTTCCAGCTCACAGATTCATTTTTCTGCTTCAGGTATTCTGCTTTTAATTCCTTCTAGAGTATTTTTAGTTTCAATAATTGTGTCATTTGTCTCTGTGTGTTTATTCTTCAATTCTCCTAGGTCTTTGTTATTTGATTCTTGCATTTTCTTCATTTTGTTTTCAAAGTTTTGATCATCTTTACTATCATTATTCTGAATTCCTTTTTTAGTAGTTTGCCTATTTCTTCTTCATTTATTTTGACTTCTGTGTTTCTAGTTTTTTCCTTCATTTATGTAGTATTTCTCTGCCTTTCATTGCTATTTTTTTTTTAGCTCATTGTGTTTGATGTCTCCTTTTCCCAGTTTTCAAGGAAAGTTGGATTCTTTCCTTGAAGAAGGTTGAATTATTTCTTCCTTTTGGTTTCTACCCTCCTAAGGGTAGAGCCTGTGGTTTGTGTAAGCTTCATAGAGGGTGACTGAATACTCCCAGTATTTTAATGGAGGAGAGAAATCAATAGCTGCTATGCTGACGTTGGCATATATATCATTGCGTGTTTACCAAGTTTATACTGTGTTTCTGCTACATGGGTAAAGTCTAGAAGGTAGAAAAAAACCCACTTTCAGCTGATCCTCCAAGTTTGGGGTTACTGATAACTATTTGGGACTGCTAACACTGGGGATAGTGGCTTCTCTCAGTGGCTCAGCAATAAAGAATACTTCTGCTGCTGCAGCAGATGCAGGTTCAATTTCTCAATTGGGAACATCCATTCAAGAAGGAAATGGCAGCCCATTTTAGCATTCTTGCCTGGGAAATCCCATGGGATAGGGGCAATAGGGTCACAAAGAGTCAGACACAAGTTAGCAACTAAACGACCACCACCAATATTTGTGTGTGTGTGCTCAGTCATAGTCAGTTCTATGCTACCCCAGACTTTCTCAGAGCAGTAAGTGTGGATAGTAGCCAACTATCCTGCACCAATCAGTTCTTTGCTTCAGATATTTACCCTTGCAGACCTGCTGCTGCATGAAATGACAGGCCTATTTCCTCCACTGCATCAAAATATGTATTTCACAATTGGCCCAGTGTCCCAATCATTCCTTGTATTTCTACTTTCAGCCACTTAACTTGACAAGTGTCTGAAGGAAGGAACAAAAAAGAGAATGCTGCATATGAGGCCTCTTGGTCTGGCAAAGAGAACTGCAAACCTGGCTGTGCCTGAACCTCTCCATAATTGGATGGTTCCAAATAGGAAGGACTAATTTCATGGGGCCAGTGCTGGGTCCCAACTATTTAAAAATTAATATTTGATGGGTGGTAAGTCCAAAGTATTTCAATAGACCAAAAAAAAAAAAGCCTTTCCAGAATTGAGATTTGAAAAAAGTGTAAGGATGAAGTGGGATAAGTTCACATGAAGAAGAAAAAAATGTGAAGAAGTTCAATTCAAATAAATTAGAAGTAAGTGAACTTACTCTCTCCTTGCACAATTCACATTCCATAGCTCTGTGCCCTGGCGTGACCCAGTACAGCTGTCTTCTGCCTCTCACCATTGTAACCTTTCCTCATTCAACCCTACTGCTATGATTGTGGATACGAAAAACATTTAATTTTGTGTAGGCAATCTTCAGCCACAGAAATCCTCAGAATTGTCAATATAGGAAACTGATCAGACAATGATGGCTCTGCTTACAAAAATTATAAGTAACATTTATGCAGTTCTTTTTGAGAAGGAAATGGCAACCCACTCCAGTACTCTTGCCTGGAAAATTCCATGGATGGAGGAGCCTGGTAGGCTGCAGTCCATGGGGTCGCAAAGAGTCAGACGCAACCGAGCAACTTAACATTTACTTTTCTCTTTCATGAAGGAAATGGCAACCCACTCCAGCATTCTTGCCTGGAGAATCCCAGGGACAGAGGAGCCTGGTGGGCTGCCATCTATGGGGTAGCACAGAGTCAGACACGACTGAAGCAACTTAGCAGCAGCAGCAGCAGCATGTAGTTCTTTACAGTTGATAGTGTTCTTTTGTGTTATGTCTCCTAGTCTTAAAAAACTCTGTGAAATGAATAACAGCATCATTTAAATTTTTGGCTAAGAACATCAAGGCTCAGAGAGATTTTATAATTTGTACAAGATTATGTCCATAGGCAATTTCCCTTGTAACACAGATGTAAAGAGGCTGCCTGCAGTGCAGGAGACCGGGGTTCGATCCCTGGAGAAGGGAATGGCAACCCACTCCAGTATTCCTGGCTAGAGAATTCCATGGGCAGATCATGGGATCACTAAGAGTTGGACATGACTGAGCAAACAGGATGTCAACAGGTAGTGGAGCAGGATTTGAACCAAGCTCTCCTAACTAGTATTTTCAGTGGCCTTTGTGATATGTAGCAAAAGAAATCACGTGCCTCACTAGTTGTGTGGGTCCTCCAAGGTTATTTCCAAACCCAGCAAAAAGGATAATTCCAGACACACTTCTAGGACAAATAATTCCAGTATGAGGGAAAAGAATAACAAACATGGAGACCAGAGAGGTCCTAACATAGTACAGAATGCTGACAGTGTGCCAGGTCCTGATTTCACTCACTCACAGACAAGGCCAGGAAAGAATGTAATCTTACCATAGCCTGGAATCGTTCAATAAAATTAATTCTGAGTTCTCTTAAGAAAGTGGAAGTGCCTCAAGTATTGAAACTAGAACTACCACTTGATTCTTCAATCCCACTTCTGGGTATATACCCAAAGGAAATGAAAACAAGATCTTAAAGAGATATCTGCATCGCCATGTTCATTGTGGCTTTTGTCACAAAAACCAAGATATGGAAACTACATAGGTGTTGATGGACAAATATATGAAGAAAATGTCTCTCTCTCACACACACACATACATACACACACACAGGAATATCATTCAACCTTAAAGAAGAAGGACATCCTCTCATTTGAGATAACAAGGATAAACCTGGAAGGCATTATGCTAAGTGAAATAAGATAGACATAGTAAGACAGATACTGCTTTATCTCATTTATATGTGGAATATGAGATAGGCAAACTGGTAGAAGCAGACTGGTTGTTGCAGGGACCAGGGAGGGGAAAAAGAAGGGGGGGGTGAGGAGATGTTGGTCAAAGGGTACAAAGTTTCATTCATGCAGATGAATGAATTTTGGGGAACAAATATATAGCATGGTTAGCAGAGTTAACAGTATTGTATTATATATTTTGCTAAGAGTGTAATAAAACTTAAATTGAATCTTCTCAACATGTATACATAAACACATAACATGATAACTATGTATAGATAATGGATAACTTATCTAGCTTGATTCTGGTAATCTTTTTACCACATACATATATCAAAACATCAGATCTGACTTTTATGTGTCAATGATGTCTCAATAAAGTTGTTTTAAGAAGTAAGTGATTATAACAGGAGGATATAGTTACAAAATTTCAATCCGCTATGGATTCCAAAGCCCAGCTCTGATGCAGAAGAGTTAATATTAATACCTAACTTTTATTGGGCATTTAATTTTTGCTTTACCTACCTTATTTAATACCCACCACAACCTATCTGGCAGGTACCATTGTTGTTCCCATTTTTTACAGGGGAACCCTGAGACTTTTGAGAGCAGGAGTAACTCACACAGGAGTTACTAGGCAGCTCTAGGACTCAAACTTGCTTTGACCTCAGCATTTATCCTCTCCATCACTACATCACATGACATAGATTTGAAGTCTGTCCTCACCTTCCCCTTACTCGCCACAAAAGTAATTTCATTATGACATGGGGACTGCACAAACATGCTGGCCACAACATTTACAGCATTCTAGCTGAGATGAGAACCAAGGTTCATTGGAGCAAAGTGTTTTAATAGCTTCCTGTACTAGCTGTTATAAAAATAGGACTTTTGCTTCAGGTTCAAAGAATGAAAATGTGTGAAAGTAGAAGGAGCTCTCAAAGTCAACTTTCAGAATTATGTCCTGGCTGGCCCTTGTAAACAACTTTTATATTCCACTTTTGGACTGTGTATAATGAAATGACTAACATTTTCAGCTATAACTGGAGCACAGCAGTTGAGGGTTTTGTAGCTGGAAAGGTGAAAGCTGGTAGAAAGGTTGAACTGTGGAGATTTGTTGCCTCTGCAAGGACACATTTTCTGTCTCCTCTCAGTGGGAATGGACTGCATAAAGCAAATAGGGTAAGAAAACCAGGTAAATCGCACCGTGTCTTCTCAGCATAAAATGAAGCTCTTATCTGCGTGTTTCACTTCTGATTTTAATGTCATTGGACCTTCTCTCTTGCTCACTAAAGTAGAGAATATAGTGAAAAAGTAAAAATAAAAGTCACTCAATCGTGTCCGACCCATGGGCTATGCAATCCATGGAGCTCTCCAGGCCAGAATACTGTAGTGTTTCCCTTCTCCAGGGGATCCTCCCAACCTAAGGATTGAACCCAGGTCTCCCACATTGCAGGTGGATTCTTTACCAAAGTGGAGAATATAGTTTCATTTTATTTTTTTTTAAATTAACTTACTTTAATTTGAGATCAATTATTTTACAATAGTGTGGTGGTTTTCTTTTCTTTTCTTTTTTATTGTTTTTGCCATACAACGTCATGATATCACCATGGGTTTACATATGCTTCCCCTCCAGAACCCCCCTCCCTCCTCCCTCCCCCCCGGGAAATCTCGCTGCATCAATCCTGGGCTGGCGTTTGATTAGACATATTATAATTAACTTGTTTCAATGCCCTTCTCCCATATCATCCCACCCTTACCCTCATCCACAAAGTCCACGAGTCTATTCTATACCATCTGCATTCCTTTTGCTGTCTCGCATGTTGGGTTCTCGTTACCGTCTTTCTAAATTCCATATATATGTGTTAATATTCTGTATTGTTGTTTTTGCTTCTGGCTTACTTCACTCTGGATAATGGGCTCCAGTTTCATCCATCTGAGTAGAATTGCTTCAAATGAATTTTTTTTTAATGCTGAGTAATATTCCATTGTGCATATGTACCACAGCTTTCTTATCCATTCGTCTGTTGATGGGCATCTAGGTTGCTTCCATGTCCTGGCTATTGTAAACAATGCAGCGATGAACATTGGGGTACACGTGGCTCTTTCAATTCTGGTTTCCTCGGTGTATATGCCCAGCAGTGGGATTGCTAGGTCATATGGCAGGACTATTTGCAGCTTTTTAAGGAATCTCCACACTGTTTTCCATAGTGGCTGTACTAGTTTTCATTCCCAGCAACAGTGTAAGAGGGTTCCCTTTTCTCCACATCCTCTCCAGCATTTATTGCTTGTAGACTTTTGGATGGCAGCCATTCTGACTGGTGTAAAGTGGTACCTCATTGTGGTTTTGATTTGCATTTCTCTGATAATGAGTGATGTTAAACATCTTTTCATGTGTTTGTTAGCCATTTTTATATCTTCTTTGGAGATATGTCTGTTAAGTTCTTTGGCCCACTTTTTAATTGGGTTGTTTATTTTTCTAGAATGGAGCTGCAGGAGTTGCTTGTATATTTTTGAGATTAATTGTTTGTCCGTTGCTTCATTGGCTATTATTTTCTCCCATTCTGAAGGCTGTCTTTTCACCTAGCTTATAGTTTCCTTTGTTGTGCAAAAGCTTTTAATTTTAATTAGGTCCCATTTGTTTATTCGTGTTTTTATTTCCAATATTCTGTGAGGTGGGTCATGGAGTATCCCGCTTTGGGTTATGGCAGAGAGTGTTTTGCCTATGTTATCCTCTAGGAGTTTTATAGTTTCTGGTCTTATGCTTAGATCTTTGATCCATTTTGAGTTTACCTTTGTGTATGGTGTTAGAAAGTGATCTAGTTTCATTCTTTTACAAGTGGCTGTCCAGTTTTCCCAGCACCACTTGTTAAAGAGGTTGTCTTTTCTCCATTGTATATTCTTGCCTCCTTTGTCAAAGATAAGGTGTCCATAGATGCGTGGATTTATCTCCGGGCTTTCTATTCTGTTCCATTGATCTATATTTCTGTCTTTGTGCCAGTACCATACTGTCTTAATGACTGTGGATTTGTAGTATAGCCTAAAGTCAGGTAGGTTGATTCCGCCAGTTCCATTCTTCTTTCTCAAGATTGCTTTGCCTATATGAGGTTTTTTGTATTTTCATACAAATTGTGAAATTATTTGTTCTAATTCTCTGAAAAAGACCTCTGGTAGCTTGATAGGAATTGCATTGAATCTATAGATTGCTTTGGGTAGTATACTCATTTTCACTATATTGATTCTTCCAATCCACCAACATGGCACATTTCTCCATCTGTTTGTGTCCTCTTTGATTTCTTTCATCAGTGTTTTATAGTTTTCTATATACAAGTCTTTTGATTCTTTTGGTAGAAATACTCCTAAGTATTTTATTCTTTTTGTTTCAATGGTGAATGGAATTGCTTCCTTAATTTCTCTTTCTGATTTCTCATTGTTAGTGTATAGGAATGCCAGGGATTTCTGTGTGTTGATTTTGTATCCTGAAACTTTGCTATATTCACTGATTAGGTCTAGTAATTTTCTTGTAGAGTCTTTAGGGTTTTCAATATAGAGGATCATGTCATCTGCAAACAGAGAGAGTTTTACTTCTTCTTTTCCAGTCTGGATTCCTTTAATTTCTTTATCTGCTCTGATTGCTGTTGCCAAGACTTCCAAAAGTATGTTGAAAAGTAGTGGTGAGAGTGGGCACCCTTGTCTTGTTCCTGATTTCAGGGGGAATATTGGTGGTTTTCGCCATACATCAGTAAGAATCAGCCATGGGTGTACATGTGTCCCCCGCATCCTGAGCCCCCCCCACCTCCCTCCCTATCCCGTCTCTCTGGGTTGTCCCAAAGCACTAGCTTTGAGTGCCGTGCTTTATGCATCAAACTTGCACTGGTCATCTATTTTATGTATGGTAATATACATGTTTCAATGCTGTTCTCTAATGAGGTGGATGAAACTGGAGCCTATTATACAGGATGAAGTAAATCAGAAAGAGAAACACCAATACAGTATAATAACACATACATATGGAATTTAGAAAGACAGTAAAAATGACCCTGTATGCAAGACAGCAAAAGAGACCATGTAAAGTATAGTTTTCCTTATTTTGAATCTTCCCCTAAAGAAAACTACAAACTACAAAACTAAGATTCCAGGTGCCCACCTAGAATTCAGAAACATACATGATTTGCATTTGTGATGGAGATTCTCAGAAAGATCTTTGATGAGTAGTGTCTTTCCTTCTCTGTTTCATGCTTTACATAATAATATCTACAGTTGCAGGTCACAGTTATGAATATTCAGAAAAGGATAATATGAGCTTACTGAACCACTTTCCCCTGAATTTCAGAACATAGGCCTCACAGCTAATTCTGTGATGTCAGCTAATGAGAAAGTCCTGAGTTTCCTATTCAGTCTTAAACTTAACTGTCCTGAAAATGAGTGTTTTCTAAGGTTAGACACTATCACAAAATCAGAAAGATTGTTATCATACTTATTTCTGCAGACTAGACCAGAAATCATAAATTATGGGAGCAGAATAGTATGCTGTCTTGTTTGCTGTCTTTAATAACATTCAGATCACAAATACAAACCACTCATTTTTCCCCTTTTTATATAAGAATGACTGTGGGAACAGAATGTGAGATTGTTGTACTTCCCCCAAACCCAGCAATAGTTTGTTGCTGGAATAGAAAAAAAAAAAAAAAAAAAGTCATGAGTGATTCAGCCATATCATGGCAGATAAATTAGGTGAGTATCCTTACCTGGAACAATTTATTACTTTGGGCCTTATGGTATTGTGCTCAGGATTATGATGAGTGAAGTGTGAAGAGCTATGCTAATAATGGTGCTTCTCATCCAAGCCTCTTTGTTAAAATAGGAGATTTTTTTTTTTTGTCTCATAAAATCAACAGCACATGGTAAAAAGTGTATACTGCAGGAAGGATAAAGCAGTCTTTAGACTCTGTTAGCCTTTTCTTTAGTTCTTGCTCTGCCATGATAGGCAGATTATGTTCTTTCTCAGAACCTCAGTAGCCTCATCTACAAAATGGGCATAATAATATGTTTAAGATGGTTATTGTAATGAATAAATGGGACACAACTGTAAAATGCTGGCAATGGTAGATGCTCAGTAAATAGTGCTTAGTATTATTATCAAAGAGTATATTGTTTTGTGGAGAAAAGGAATGGTTTTTGTTCATTTGGAAGACAATAGCTTTTAATTTTGTCATGTCACTTCCCTCCTCAAAACAAATGCAGTGCTTTACACTGCATATACGATACAATCATCTTCTGTGTACATGTGTGTCCATCTGTCTGTCTCTCTTTCTCTCTGTCTCTGGCTCTCTTGTCTCTCCATATCTGTCTTTCTCTTTTGCAACACACATATACACATGAAATCCATTTTGGAATCATCATCCTCTGGATTATTTTCCTGAATCAGATATTTGTCTCCTGCTGCCTCAGTCACTTCTTTCATCCTGTTTTACTGTTAAAAGACTATTCCACTCTTGTATTCTTCTCCACAGGTCTTTTCATTAGGCCTTCAGCTCAAATTAAGGCTCTCTGCTTCTTCAAGTAATCTTTGTTGTATTAATACCTCTACCCTAGTGCTCTGTACCAGCAGCTATGTAGTAAAAGAGTCTTTCTGCTTTTCCTCTGCCTCACAAGAATGTAAGAATCTACCAGCACAGGAGTTGTGGCGTATTCGCCTTGGCATTCCTTCCACTAATGGACCAAGTAAACAGATATAAATTTGAGTTGAAGTTCAATGTTTATGTAGCTCCTATCTCTGTTCTGAATTCTTCAGTACTTTGTTTGTGATTTGTGTCTTATTATTTCATGCTCCTTGGCGGCCACTTACTTTATAAATATCAGTCCTTTTATATGAGTCACTTCTAGACAATTTGTGGGCTCATTCGGGAATTTAGAAATTGTTATTTTTGTTGTTTGACTGAAATATCTTTCACCTGTTTCCTTGTGAGTGACCCTTTAAATAACCAGCATTAACAATAGGAAACAAACTAAAACAAGGGTTTGGAATACAGCATCTCTTCCACTGCTACTTCATGGATGAAAGAAGGATCTCAGATATATTATGATTGGATCTGATTTAGGAAAAAATTTTACTCTGGTTTGTTAGTTTATTTTCAGGTGGAAGGCTCAGGCAGCAAAAAGCCATGATTGTCCAGCGGACAGGTCAGAAATGATTGAAGTGTTGGAAGGTCCAGTTTCCTAGCACCATCTTCAGTTTAACTGTTTTACAGTAGCATTAGATGAAGACACATACTTGTTCAGAGCCCCCAAATACCTCTTTGTTTCACCTGTGAGCCCCTTAGTGGTATCCAGGTAAGTGAGTTTCAAAGGTAAACCAACCAACCCAAGTCCCATAGGAAATTAGGGAGAAAGCCGGAAGCCAGTACAGCAGTCTCCAGGCTCTGAGTCCACTGCTTTCTCCTCTCCTACATCCTGTTACTGTTAATGCTGCTCTTGTCCACTCATGTTTGAGTCTTTGCCACCCCATGGACTGCAGCACAGCAGGCTTCCCTGTCCTTCACTGTCTCCCAGAGTTTACTCAAACTCACGTCCATTGAGTTGGTGATGCCATCCAACCATCTCATCCTCTGTCATCCCCTTCTTCTGCCTTCAATCATTCCCAGCATCAAGGTCTTTTCCAATGAGTCAATTCTTCGCATCAGATGGCTGAAGTATTGGAGTTTCAGCTTCAGCATGAATCCTTCCAATGAATATTCAGGGTTGATTTCTTTTAGTATTGAATGGTTTCATCTCTTTGCTTTCCAAAAGACTCCTGAGAGTCTTCTCCAGTACCACAGGTCGAAGGTATCAATTCTTTGGTGCTCAGACTTTTTTTCTTGTCCAGCTCTCACATCCATACATGACTATTAGAAAAACCATAGCTTTGACTATATGGACCTTAGTAGGCAAAGTAATGTCGGCTTTTTAATATGTAGTCTAGGTTTGTCATGGCTTTTATTCGAAGAAGCAATTGTCTTTTAATTCCGTGGCTGCAGTCACCGTCCTCAGTGATTTTGGAGCCCACGAAAATTAAGTTTGTCACTGTTTCCATTGTTTCCCCATCTATTTGCCATGAAGTGATGGGAACGGATGCCGTGATCTTCATTTTTTTTTGAATATTGACTTTTAATCTAGCTTTTTCACTCTCCTCTTTCACCTTCATCAAGAAACTCTTTTATTCCTCTTCATTTTCTGCCATAAGAGTGGTCTCCTCTGCATTTCTGAGATTATTGATATTTTCTCCTGGCAGTCTTGATTCTGGCTTGTGCTTCATATGGCCCACCATTTCACATGATGTACTCTGCATATAAGTTAAATAGACAGAGTGACAATATACACCCTTGACATACCCCCTTCCCCAATTTGGAAACAGTCTGCTGTTTCATGTCCGGTTCTAACTGTTGCTTCTTGACCTGCATACAGGTTTCGCAGGAGGCAGATAAGGTGGTCTAGCATTCCCATCTCTTTCAGAATTTTCCAGTTTGCTGTGATCCACACAGTGGTCTCTTCCAATTCATGGATTATTCACACATTCCAAATTGTTTTTTTCAAGGTTCACCTAAGGAATCTCTCACTGTCTTTATCATTGCCTCTTTTCACTTTGAGAGGTAGAGCCAGATTTTGCCATTATTGACCTCTTTGGCTCTACAAATGAAGAGATTGGCGTGGTCTAATTGCCTGCAAGCACCTCCTACCAGCAGAAAGCTTGCCAGTGAGCAACTGTGTTTTGTTCTTCCATTCCCTTGTGGTCCTGGCTCCTTATAATATTGAAACTCTCTTTGTATTGCTTTCTTTCCTTCTTGTGGGTGATGGGAGGGGGCAGGGATCCTAGATTCTTTTAGGTTGTTTGTCCATAGGTATACTGAACTGAGATGTTTCTTATAGTCAATCATGTGTGACAGCTTGTCAATATATTTTCTTAAATGATGGTAGATATTACTGTCTCGCTATTGTGGAATTTAAAATGTATCATAGTTTAAATATTATAAAATGCTTTCCCATAAAATAATAACAGCTAACATATATAGAATGCTCAGTGTGTGTCAGGCACTGTGGGCTTGATGTGTCATATTATTAATTTATCCCCTCCTCGTAATGGCATCCAGCTGGCATTATCCCCCGTTTCATACAAGAGGAAACTGATAAAATAATTTTTCAGACTCAAAAAAGTAGTAGGATACAGAGCTATAACCACATCCAAGACAGCTTTAATACAAAGCTGAAATTCTTTCTTCTTCTCCTCCTACTGAGGTTTTCTCTCAATCTATCCTAGAGCCAAATGGGTGGAAGGATGAGCAGCATAAGAAGACAAACTCTCAAGTGATCTTGTACAAATTACTCAACCATTTTGTGCCTAATCTGTAAAATGGGGATGGAAATAGGACCTTCCTACAGGCAGTTGCCTCTGTTTGTTTCCAAGGCAAACCATTCAGTATCATGACAATTTAAGTCTATACCCTGACCAGTAACACTGAAGAAGCTGAAGTCGAATGGTTCTATGAAGACCTATAAGAGCTTTAGAACTAACACCCCAAAAAGATATCCTTTTCTTTATAGGGGACTGGAATGCAAAAGTAGGAAGTCAAGAAACACCTGGAGAAACAGGCAAATTCAGCCTTGGAGTATAGAATGAAGCAGGGCAAAGGCGAATAGAGTTTTACCAAGAGAATGCACTGGTCATAGCAAACACCCTCTTTCAGCAACATAAGGGAAGACTCTATATATGGACATCATGAGATGGCTGGCACCAAAATCAGACTGATTATATTATTTGCAGCCAAAGATGGAGAAGCTCTATATAGTCAGCAAAAACAAGACCGGGAGTTGACTGTGGCTCAGATCATGAACTCCTTACTGCCAAATTCAGACTGAAATTGAAGAAAGTGGGGAAAACCAATAAACCATTCAGGTATGACTTAAGTCAAATCCCTTATGATTATACAATGGAAGTGACAAATAGATTTAAGGGACTAGATCTGACAGAGTGTGTGATGAACTATGGACAGAGGTTTGTGACATTGTACAGGAGAAAGGAATCAAGACCATCCCCAGGAAAAAGAAATGCTAAAAGGCAAAATGGCTGTCTGAGGAGGCCTTACAAATTGCTATGAAAAGAAGAGAAGGGAAAAGCAAAGGAGAAAAGGAAAGTTATACCCATTTGAATGCAAAGTTCCAAAGATCAACAAGGAGAGATAAGAAAGGCTTTCTCAGCTATCAATGCCAAGAAATAGAGGAAAACAATACAATGGGAAAGACTAGAGATCTCTTGAAGAAAATTAGAGGTACCAAGGGAACATTTCATGCAAAGATGGGATCAATAAAGGACAGAAATGGTAGGGACCTGGCAGAAGCAGAAGATATTAAGAAGAGGTGGCAAGAATACACAGAAGAACTGTATAAAAAAGATTTCCATGACTCAGATAATCACAATGGTGTGGTCACTCACCTAGAGCCAGACATCCTAAAATGTGAAGTCAAGTGGGCCTTAGGAAGCATCATTACGATCAAAGCTAGTGGAGGTGATGGAATTCCAGTTGAGCTATTTCAAATCCTAAAAGATGATGCGGTGAGAGTGCTGCAATCAATTGCCAGCAAATTTGGAAAACTCAGCAGTAGCCACAGGACTGGAAAAGCTAAATTTTCATTCCAATCTCAAAGAAAGGAAATGCCAAAGAATGCTCAAAGAACTGCACAATTGCACTCATTTCACATGCTAGTAAAGTAATGCTCAAAATTCTCCAAGGCAGGCTTCAGCAATATGTGCACCAGAAACTTTCAGATGTTCCAGCTGGTTTTAGGAAAGGAATAGAAACCAGAGATCAAATTGCCAAAATCTGCTGGATCATCAAAAATGCGAGAGACTTCCAGATAAACATCTATTTCTGTTTTATTGACTATGCCAAAGCCTTTGACTGTGTGGATCACAATAAACTGTGGAAAATTCTAAAAGAGATGGGAATACCAGACCACCTGACCTGCCTCTTGAGAAATCTGTATGCAGGTCAGGAAGCACCAGTTAGACCTGGACAAGGAACAACAAACTGGCTCCAAATAGGGAAAGGAGTACTTCAAGGCTGTATACTGTCATCCTGCTTATTTAACTTATATGAAGAGTACATCATGAGAAACGCTGGAGGAAGCACAAGCTGGAATTAAGATTGCTGGGAGAAATATCAGTAACCTCAGATATGCAGATGAAACCACCTTTATGGAAGAAAGTGAAGAAGAACTAAAGAGCCTACTGATGAAAGTGAAAGAGGAGAGTGAAAAAGTTGGCTTAAATCTCACCATTCAGAAAACTAAGATCATAGCATCTGGTCCCATAAATTTTTGGCAGACAGATGAGGAAACAGTGGAAACAGTAGCTGACTTTAATTTTATGGGCTCCAAAATCACTGCAGATGGTGATTTCAGCCATGAAATGAAAAAAAAAACACTCCTTTGAAGGAAATTTATGACCAACATTGATCACATATTAAAAAGCAGAGACATTACTTTGCCAACAAAGGTCTGTCTAGTCAAGGCTATGATGTTTTGAGTGGTCATGTATGGATGTGAGAGTTGGATTATAAAGAATGCTGCATGTAGAATAATTGATGCTTTTGAACTGTGGTGTTGGAGAAGACTTTTCAGAGTCCTTTGGACTACAAGGAGATTCAACCAGTCCATCCTAAAGGAGATCAGTCCTGCGTGTTCATTGGAGGGTCTGATGTTGAAGCTGAAACATTAATACTTTGGCCAGCTCATGCGGAGTTGATTCATTTGAAAAGACCCTGATGCTGGGAAAGATTGAAGGCGGGAGAAGATGGGGATGATAGTGAATGAGATGGTTGGATGGCATTACCATCTCATCTTATTCGAGTTTAAGTAAACTCTTGGAATTGAGGATAGAGAGGGAGGCCTGGCGTGCTGCAGTCCTTGGGTTCGCAAGTGTCGGACATGACCGAGTGACTGAACTGTACTGTGTTTAGCCAATCATTCTGACTCACAGTCCTTCCTGATGATGCATCCCTTGTTCAGCCAAGGTGGATGCCAGCAAGAAGGATTCTAGGAGGTGGTCAGACATGTTTTTGTCTCCTTTTGACCTTTCCTGAACTCTCCTGGTTGGTATGTTCCTTACCTCGACCTCCTGTCATAAAACAACTCATGCAAATAGTTACTATGGTGCCTGGCGAGGGTGGGCCCTTACAGTCATTGTGCTTCCCCTAAAAAGAGGCCTGCTCTGCTTTGTCTTTGAAGGCTAAACAAGACTATTTATTTAATTTCCCTAACATAGATGCCATGATTTTAGTTCTTTGAATGTTGAGTTTTAAGCCATCTTTTTATTCTCCTCTTTCATCTTCATCAAGAAGCCCTTTAGGTCTTCTTTCCTTTATGCCATTAGGGCACTGTCATCTGCATATCTGAGGTTATTGATATTTTCTCCTGATAGTCTTGATACCAGTTAATGATTCATCCAGCCTGGAATTTCACTTGATATAGTCTGTATATGTTACATAGGCAGGGTGACATAAAACAGCCTTGATATACCCCTTTTCCAGTGTTGAACCAATCTATTGTTCCATGTCTGGTTCTAACTGTTGCTTCTTGACCTACATACAGGCTTTGCGGGAGGCAGGTAAGGTGTTCTGGTATTCCCATCTCTTTAAGAATTTTCCACAGTTTGTTGTGATCCACACAGTCAAAGAATTTAGCATAGTCAATGAAGCAGAAACAGATGCTTTCCTGGAATTCTCTTGCATTTTCTGTGATCCAACAAATGTTGGCAGTTTGATCTTTGTTCCTCCAGTTTTTTTTGAATCCAGCTTGTACATCTGGAAGTTTTTGGTTCATGTACTGTTGAAAACTAACTTGAAGGATTTTTAGCATTACCTTGCTAGCATGTGAAATGAGTGCAATTGTGGGTAGTTTAAGCATTCTTTGAGTCACCAGGTAAGCCCAAGGATCCATTTTCGTCTTTTCAGTTTTTCTAAAGGCAAGCAATAAAGCCCCCATGTTTCTAATTAGACTATATTCACAGTTAAATAAGGCACATGAGGGAAATCAGACTTCATAAATTTAAAAGAACTTATAAAGCCGTTATTCTCTTAAGAATGAGGGTAATGGGGACATCTGTATTACATAAACAGCATGATGCAGGAGTATTAAATTTAAAAAAGTAGTAATAAATATACTTGATGGAACACAGAGGAATCTAAAAGAATCAGATGGCATATCTCATTTAACCTTTAGTACAGCTCTGTAAGATGAATACAGCTATTATTCTCATTTTACATAAGGTGAAACTGAGACTTACTCATTTTTCGTAGGTTCCATAATACAAAATGGCTCTTGAGAGGTTTGCCTATAATTTAAGTCTAGATCCTTCTGATTCCAGAGCCCAAATACTTACTCCTGGGCACGGTATTTAGATTCAAACCATTATTTTAATTTCAGCTGTGTGATTTTAGGCAAGTTACATAACCTCTCTGGGTCTTCAGTCTGGAGGTTCATTATTACTACCTCAGTTTCTGTGGTGAATAAATTGAATAATATGCAAGCAAGTTCCCAATACTATAATTACCTATAATTGGTAATTATACCAATAATTACCTACCTATAGTTGAATTTACTACTTAAAAAAAAATGTTACCCACATTCCTAGATACAAGTGACCCTCTAACAAAATAGGTTTGAACTAAACAATTATGTTTATGAATGCTTACAGTGGAAGATTTCAGATTCATGATCTCCGAAGAAGATTTAGCTTTGGGACCAGGGACCAGGCTTGATCACTCAAGAGCTTTTGTGTAGCAGAGTTTCATTAAAGTATAAAAGGGACAGAGAAAGCTTCTGACATGGACATCAGAAGGGGAATGAAGAGTGCCCCCCTTGCTAGTGTTAGCAAGGGAGTTATATATGTTTTTAATTAATTACAATCAATCAAAAGAATGTCTCAAGGTTGTAAAGATTTTACTAGACCCACTCCCATTATATACACTTTCAGATAACAGGATTAGTCAGAAGGTGTTCAGGAAGGAGAAACATGTCCTCAAGCAGGATACATTATTATTATATAATCCTTACTAGGGAATGTAGAAAAAATCCATTTGTCCTTTCCTCCTCCTTTAGAATTTCAGACTCCTGTCTCCTCCTTAAGAGCCCCAGACTTCCCTCTCCTCCTCAGGGACTGTGGACTTCTTATCAACCTGCCTAGGAATTGACTTTCTCACTTACACATGGGAATTTTTCAATAGTAAATAGTATGCATGTATGAGGAATTACAGATTCAGTGGAACTTTGGATAGAGAGGACTCTCAAGTAGGGATGGTCTACTCTAAGTTATCAAGGACTCAGCAAATCAGGTGTTACAGGTCTGGCCAATATGTTCTTGCAGGATTTTTGACTTCACAGAGGATTGGCACACCTAATCCCCAAATTGTTCAATGGTCAACTATAATTGGGAAAAAAGGAAAAAAATATATATATATATTGCCTTAAGTGTCCCTGGCAGTCAGTTACCTCCATTCATCACATTAGTGTGCAGACCATGAACAAACCAGATCTCCTCTGCAAATCAGCAAACCTGGCATCGTCTCAAATGGAACCAGGCTGTGGTCATGGTTGAGGGTCCATCCATCCCTATGCTGTTCAGAAATGTGGACAAGCTCACTGCTGTATGATCTTGACTCCATCTCTGGCCCCTTGTGTTTTAAAGACTATGTTATGCTCGGTCCTGGATAGCTTGGATTGCCTATATATTTCTTCTATTTAATTATATAATCCAATCCAAAGAAGAAGAATACATAAAAAAATTCCATTGGTGAGTGTGGATTTCTGGCTGACAGTCATATCTAAAACTCTTAATATATCTCAAAACAAAAAAAATTTGAGTTAGAGCTAAGGGTGGGGAAAAGGTTTAGTGAAATATAAACCTTTTAACTGAGATAAGAGGTATTTGGCTAAAATTTCCCATTCTGAAGGGGGCAATTCATAATAAGATATGGTGAAAAGGATTCAGTTTTACTATTTGCTAACAGCTTGTTCAGATTAGTGCAACAAATATTTATCAAGAGCCCAGTTTGTGCCCAGCACTGGGAGAATGATGATAGAAGGATAAGTGGGCACCAACTTACCTTCTATACTAGACTTACCTTTTATTCCAGTCTAGTCAGGAAAACTGAGCCTAAAATAGGCTTAATACAGAATAACACATGGTTAAATAACATAATAAAAAGTAATAATTGGTTGTCTCTCAACCGCTGACTGTTGCTGTTGTTCAGTCACCAAGTCATGTTTGACTCTCTGCGACCTCATGAACTGCAGCATGCCAGGCCTCCCTGTCCCTTAGCATCTCTTGGAATTTGCCTCAATTCATGTCAGTTTAATTGATGACACCATCCAACCATCTCATTCTCTGTCACTCTCCTTTCCTTCTGCCTTCAATCTTTCCCAGCATCAGGGTCTTTTCCAATGAGTTGGCTGTTTGCAGCAGGTGGCCAAAGTATTGGAGCACTGACTACAAGTTCCAAGTGCTTTACATGTATTCCTCAGAACAACCCTATGGGGTACATACTTCTGTTACTATTTACAAGTGAGGAAGTTGGAGCAAGCCTGCATAGCTTGAGAATGATAGTGCTGATCTGAATTCAGGTTTGTTTGGCTCGCTTTGTGGCTTCTTTCTTTTGTGCACAAGTTCCTTCATCCAGAAACAAGGTGACTGTGTAATACAGCTTCACAGCACACAGTTTAAATCACAGATTATAGAGTGTGGAGTTGTGCAGTATATAGCCTATGAAGCTGAATAAAGATAATAAGGTGGGTATTATACTCTTCAGAGATATGAACATTGAGATTTGGGGGGCCTAGATGGTATCTCCAAAGTCATAACTATATTAAGTGACTGTGACTAGAATTGGGTCTGTTGCCTCTGGGCACAATGCCCAGATTTCTAGATGCCAGGCTGCTTCTACTATGCTCCTCATAACCCACTTTCAGAGCACAAAGAAGTGGCATTCAGTACAGGCTGGTCTGGAAAAGTGGTCTGGGTAAGCGGTGGGGTCGATGTCATGCAGTGTTTTAAGAGCTGAGAGTACAGTGATATCCAAGAAACTTGCTTTCATGAGGCTTCTATTCCAATGCAGTATCTGCTTCCTACGTGTCCTTGCTTATGTAACTCAGCCTCTCTTGGTGTCAGTTCTCTCACCTGTGAAATGAGGGCAGTGATATTTGCCTCAGAATTATGAAGTTGAAATGAGATAATGTAATGTGCTTTGCAGACACCTGCTCCATTGCATGTGGTCAAGAAACCTTGATCAATTCTCCACCCACCTACCCCTATAAAATGAATATGACCAGACCTGCATTTGCCACTCACTTGAATCCTTCTGAGAAGGTGATTATACTTGTTGCTCCTACACAAAGTTGATAGATTATTTCAAGTTCATTCAATCAACATGGGTTAGAACAATGAACTTCTGCTCCATGTTGCTCTACTTTATATACATTATGACTTTATATATGGAACCGTAAAACTCAGGACAGATTTATTCATATGACATACTGTGTATTTTCACAGAAATGTTTTTCCAGGCACCTGTAATACACTGATATATGTGAGCAGTTTTCTGAAGTTTATTTCTCATAGATTTCTCTTAAATTGCATTGGAAGTCACATTTAACTTTTGTTTTCATGACAGCCCCAAATTACATCCTTGCTCTAGCACTCAAGACTCCCCTGCTTGTAGCACATATGTTTCTCCTTGAAGTATTTTTTAAGGCTCACATTTCATCAAGAACCTACTTATTTTTTCATTAAAAATATTTTATTGAATATAGTTGATTTAAAATGTTGTGTTTAATTTCTGCTGTATAGCGAAATGACTCAGTTATACATATATATGCTCATATTCATTTCCATTATGACTTATCACAGGATATTGAATATCATTCCCTATGCTATATAGTAAGACCTTGTTGCTTATCTTCTATATGTAATAGCTTGCAAAAACAGTTTCTGTTTTTTTTATGTCTAATTTTCTTTGTCTAATTTTGTATTTTCCTTTCCCAAAGAGGAAACTTTACTATTCTTTTCATACTATGTAAAGTAAATTATAAATTATTTTTCCTATGAAGATTATTCTTAATGATCAAGAGTAAATATTAATGTCCCTGTCTCCTCAACTAGTTGAAGAGAATGACCTTAATTCAAGTAAAATGTCAGGAACTGATCACAGAAGGGAAAAGTATGCTGCATATTGCCTAGTGTAATTTAAAAATTATTTCAACACTCTAAGAAAAGGGACAGATATAGGCAGAGAGAAAATAGACAACAAAAAGATTGTGCATTAAGCACAGTAAAGTGTAGTCAAGTATAGAATGAACAGAAAACTTTCACTTTAGTTAGAGAAAATTTCCCTAAAGGTGGTCGAGGGTTGTCTAGAGCAAGTTGTGTGTAAGCTACATGCCATAATTCCTTGAAAAAAGTGAAATTTTCTGCTCCCATGACTCCTTGGAAAAATCAAAACCAAACAAACCACCCCCACAACCCAACAGCCAATTATTCACCATTTGTGTATAAAATGAAGTCTTCTATGTTTGAATATTACATTTTCAAGAGAATATATACTGATTTTACCATGGCCAATGAAATCAATGATCATTTAGCTATCTTATAGTCGAACAAAGACTGTTGCTGAAGGTTTTTTTTTTTTAATAACAATACCTGGGCATTTGTATTTTTCATAAAGTTTCTAAAGTAAGTCTAATTTGAATCTCTATTTTAAAAAGTGATTGCAAGTTTTTCTATTAAATGGTAGTTTTAGTGATATAGAATTCTGTTATTTTCTGTTGACTAATCATGGTGCAATTGTATTAAGAGAATAAACCTAATCACAGCACTAAAAGATGCTTATCAGTTTTCACAATCAATAGCTAGAGAAAAAATAAAAAATAATTAAATCACAATGCATAATGGAAGTAAGATTAATCTATCAATATAAACTAATTACATACAATTTAGGGGTTAAGTAGAATGATGTGGTAATTGGAAATACACACATGCATATACTCTCATCAGCCCAGCCTGTCCATGTCTTTTGGTTGATGCATGTAATCCATTTTAAGTTAAGGTAATTAATATGTATGATCCTATTACCATTTACTTAATTGTTTGGGGTTTATTTTGTGTAAAATCTTTTCCTTCTCTTCTGTTTCCTGCTAGAGAAGTTCCTTTGCTGGGTAGAGTATTCTTGTTTGTGAATTCCTCCATTTTATCACTTTAAATGTAGTGTGCCATTCACTTCTGGTCGTCAAAGTTTCTGTTGAATAATCAGTTTATAAACTTATGTGAGTTTCCTTATATGTTGTCAATTTTACCTTGTTGCTTTTAATAATTTATCTTTAATTATTATCCATTTGGGAGAAAAAAATGTCAACCCACTGCAGTATTCTTGCCTGGAGAACCCCATCGACAGAGGAGCCTGATGGGCTGCTGTTTATGGGGTCACACAGAGTCAGAAACGACTGAAGTGACTTAGCAGCAGCAGCATTATCCATTTGATTTCTATGTGTCTTGTTGTGTTCCTACTTGGGTTTATCCTGACTGGGACTTTGTGCTTCCTGAACTTGGTTGACTATTTCCCAAGTTAGGAAAGTTTTCATCTATTATTTCTTCATTTTTTTTGGGGGGTGGGGGGATCTGTTCTCTCTCTCCTTACCTTCTGCTGCTGCTGCTAAGTCATGTCAGTCGTGTCCAACTCTGTGCTACCCCATAGATGGCAGCCCACCAGGCTCCTCCATCCCTGAGATTCTCCAGGCAAGAATTCTGGAATGGGTTGCCATTTCTTTCTCCAATGCATGAAAGTGAAAAGTAAAAGTGAAGTCGCTCGGTCGTGTCTGACTCTTTGCGACCCCATGGACTGTAGCCCACCAGGCTCCTCCACCCATGAGATTTTCCAGGCAAGAGTATTGGAGTGGGTTGCCAGTGCCTTCTCCTCCTCATCTTCTGGGACCCCTTTAATGAAGAATTTGGTGTGTTTAATGTCCCAGGATTCTCCTAGCCTGTATTCTTTTTTTTTTTTTCCCATTCTTTCTGTATTCTGTTCTGTGGCAGTGATTTATACCATTCTTCCCTCTAGGTAACTTAACCATTCTTCTGCATAAGTTATTCTGCTGTTGATTCATTGTAGTTTATTTATTTATTTATTGGTTTGTAAAAAGTTAATAAACTGGATAAACTGTGTGGACCACAGCAAACTGTGGGGAATTCTTTAGGATATGGGAATACTAGACTGCCTTACCTGCCTCCTTAGAAACCTGTATGCAGGTCAAGGAGCAAGTTAGTACCAGACATGGAAGAATGGAATGATTAAAAATTGGGAAAGGAGTACATCGAGGCTGTGTATTGTCACCCTACTTATTTAACTTCTATGCAGAGTACATCAGGTGATATTCTGGGATGGACGAGTTACAAGCTGGAATATAGATGGCCAGTAGAAATATAAATCACCTCAAACATGCAGATGGCACCACCCTAATGGCAGAAAGTGAAGAGAAACTAAAGAGCTTCTGGATGAAGTTGGAAGAGGAGAGCAAAAACAGCTGGCTTACGCTAATTGATGCTTTTGAACTGTGGTGTTGGAGAAGACACTTGAGAGGCCCTTGGACTGCTAGGAGATCCAATCAGTCCATGCTAAGGAAATCAATCCTGACTATTCTTTGAAAGGACTGATGCTGAAGCTGAAACTCCAATACTTTGGCCACCTGATGCGAAGAATTGACTCATTGAAACTCAGAAAATGGGGTGGGAAATCCATTTTGTTTCAGTCAATCCTGACCTTCCTTCTTCTCTTTTGGAAACTATGTTTTTTTTAATGGCATTTTTATATAAATTTTACTTAAGCAGGTATTTCTGAATAAGAACTGAACTCAGTATTGGGGAAGGGAGGCTGTGAATAAAATATATTTCCTGTCAAAAACAAACAAACAAAAAAAACAGCTGGCTTAAAACTCAACATTATTAAAAAAAAAAAAAAAACACTAAGATCATGGCATCTGGTCCCACCACTTCATGGCAAATAGAAGGGGGAAAAGTGGCAATAATGACAGATTTTATTTTCTTGGGCTCCAAAATCACTGCAGACAGTGACTGCAGCTATGAAATTAAGTAATGTTTGCTCCTTAGAAGGAAAGCTATGACAAACTTAGACAGCATATTAAAAAAGCAGAGACATCACTGCTGAATAGCAATAACAAAAAAAAAAAGGATAATCAAAGCTATGGTTTTCCCTGTAATCATGTATGGATGCAAGAGTTGGACCATAAAGAAGGCAGAATGGTGAAGAATTGATTCTTTCGAAGTGTGGTGTTGGAGAATGCTTGAGGGTCCCTTGGACTGCAAGGAGATGAAACCTGTCAATCCTAAAGGAAATCAACCCTGAATATTCCTTGGAAGGATGATGAAGCTTAAGCTCCAATGCTTTGGCCACCTGATGCAAAAAGCTACACATTAGAAAAGAACCTAATGCTGGGAAAGGTTGAAGGCAAATGGAGAAGGCAACAGCAGAGGATGAGATGGTTAAATAGCATCACTGACTCGATGTACATGAATCTGAGCAATCTCCAGGAGTTACTGAAGGACAGAGGTGCATAGCATGCTGTAATCCATGGGATCACAAAGAGCTGGACATAGCTTAATGACTGAACAATAACAACAAGCCAGCAAATTTGGAAAACTCAACCATGGCCACGGGACTTGAAAAGGTCAGGTTTCATTCCAATCCCAAAGAAAGGCAACACCAAAGAATGTTCAAACTAACACACAATTGCATTCATCTCACACACTAGCAAAGGAATGCTCAAAATTTTGCAGGCCAGGCTTCAACAGTACATGAACAGTGAACTTCCATATGTTCAAGCTGAATTTAGAAAAGCCAGAGAAACCAAAGATCAAATTGCCAACATCCACTGGATCATTGAAAAAGCAAGAGGGTTTCAGCAAAAACATCCTACTTCTGCTTTATTGATTATGCCATAATCTTTGACTTTGCAGATCACCACAAACTGTGGGAAATTCTTCAAGAGATGAGAACACCAGACCACTTTACCTATCTCTTGGGGAACCTTATGAGTGTCAGCAGCAACTGTTAGAACTGGAGATGGAACAACAAATTGCTTCCAAATAGGGAGAGGAATATGTCAAGGCTGTATATTGTCACCCTGCTTATTTAAATTATATGAAGTGTACATCTTGAGAAATGCCAGATTGGATGAATCACAAGCAGGAATCACGATTGCCAGGAGAAATATCAATAACCTCAGATTTGCAGATGACACCACCCTTATGGCAGAAAGTGAAGAAGAGCTAAAGAGCCTCTTGATGAAAGTTAAAGAGGAAAGTGAAAATGTTGGCTTAAAGCTCAACATTCAGAAAACTAAGATCATGTCATCCTGTCCCATCAGTTCATCTTAAATAGAAGGGGAAACAATGGGAACAGTGAGAAGCTTTATTTTGGTGGGGAGGGGGGTTAGAAAACCACTGATTATGGTGACTTCAGCCATAAAATTAAAAGATGCTTGCTTCTTGGAAGGAAAGCTATGAACAACCTAGACAGCTTTTTAAAAAGCAGAGATATTACTTGGACAAAAAAAGTCTGTCTAGTCAAAGCTATGCTTTTTCCAGTAGTCATGTATGGATGTGAGAGTTGGACTGTAAAGAAAGCTGAGTTCTGAAGAATTGATGCTTTTGAGCTGTGGTGTTGGAGAAGACTCTTGAGAGTCCCTTGGACTGCAAGTAGATCAAACCAGTCAATCCTAAAGTAAATCAGTCCTGAATATTCATTGGAAGGTCTGATGCTAAAGCTGAAGCTCCAATTCTTTGGACACCTGGTGCTAAGAACTGACTCATTTGAAAAGACCCTGATGCTGGGAAATATTGATGGCAGGTGTTGAAGGGGACAATAGAGGAGAGGATGGGATGTTTGGATGGCATCTCTGACTCAATAGACATGAGTTTGAGCAAGCTCTGGGAGTTGGTAATGGACCGGGAAGCTTGGCATTCTGCAGTCCATCTTTGCAGCCGCAAAGATTTGGACACAACTGAGTGACAACTGAACTGAGTTCCTCTCATCAGGAAGCTCCTACAAGACTGTTAGCCTCATCCACCAGAGAACAGACAGAGAAGAAAGAAGATTCACAATCCTCCAGCAGCTAGCATCTTTCTTGCTAGTGAGTATTCAGGGTTTCCTTTAGGATTGACTGCTTTTATCTTCTTTCTGTCCAAGGGACTCTCGAGTATTCTCCAGCACCACAATTTGAAAGAATCAATTCTTCAGCACTCACACTCAGCTTTCTTTATGGTCCAATTCTCACATCCATACATGGCTACTGGGAAAACCATAGGTTTTTTATCAGCAATGATGTCTCTGCTTTTTAATATACTGTCTAGCTTTGCCATAGGTTTTCTTTCATGGGGCAAGCATCTCTTAATTTCAAGGCTGCAGTCACCATTTTGAAGCCCAAGAAAATATGTCATTGTTTCCACTTTTTCTCCTTCTATTTGCCATGAAGTGATGGGACTGGATGCCATGATCTTCATTTTTTTTTTTAATGTTGAGTTTTAAGCCAGCTTTTTTCACTCTAATTTTTTCACCCTCATCAAGAGGCTCTTTAGTTCCCCTTTGCTTTCTTGCCATTAGAGTGGCAGAAATCCATTCATTATTATCAGTTCATTGAAAGTTGATGCCATTCCTGCAGTTAGATAAACGTTAATCTACCAGAAAGGTAGAGGATGCTTAGAAAGGAGACTGCTTCATTTGTGCTTTGTACAGACTCCTCCAAAAGAGAAGATATTGCAGTATTAGTTTTCTGATTATGTTATTTTTCAAGGAGTTAATAAGTCTTTGTTATTCATTCATTCAGGTATGTCTGACTCTTTGCCACCCCGTGGATTGCAGTGCAACAGGCTTCTCTGTCCTTCACTATCTCTTGGAGTTAACTCAACCTAATGTTCACTAAATTGGTGATACCATCCAATCAGAGCATGATCTCATGCTCTGTCATCACCTTCTTCTCCTGTCTTCAATCTTTCCCAGCATCAGGGTCTTTACCAATGAGTCAACTATTCACAACAGCTGGCCAAAGTATTGAAACTTCAGCTTTAGTGTCAGCCCTTCCAGTGAATATTCAGGGTTGATTTCTTTTAGGATTGACTGGTTTGATCTCCTTGCAATCCAAAGCACTCTCAACAGCCTTCTCCAACACCACAGTTTGAAAGCATCAGTTCTTTAGCATTCAGCTTTCTCTGTGGTCCAACTCTCACATCCATACATGACTACTGGAAAAACCGTAGCTTTGACTATATGGACCTTTGCTGGCAAAGTAACACCTCTGCTTTTTAATACTCTGTCTAAGGTTGTCATATTTTTTTTCTTTCAAGGAGCAAGTGTCTTTTAATTTCGTGGCAGCAGACACTTTCCACAGTGATTTTGGAGAGCCCAATAAAATAAAGTCTGTCACTGTTTCCATTGTTTCCTCACTTAATACCCATGCGTGATTAGACTGGATGTAATATTCTTAGTTTTTTTTTTTTAATATTGAGTTTTAAGCCACTTATTTCACTCTCCTCTTTCACCTTCATCAAGAGGTTTTTCAGCCAGTCCCTCTTCGCTATCTGCCATTAGGGTGGTATCATCTGTGTATCAGAGGTTGTTGATATTTCTCCTGGCAATCTTGACTACAGCTATGATTCATCCAGCCTGGAATTTCACATGCTGTATTCTAAATGTAAGTTATATAAGCAGGATGACAGTATACAGCCTTGATGATATTCAGCCAGTTGGTTGTTCCACGTTCTAACTGTTGATTCTTGCCCTGCATTCAGGTTTCTCAGGACACAGGTATGGTGGTCTGGTATTCCTATCTCTTTTAAGAATTTTCCACAGTTTTTTTATAATCCACACAGGCAAAGGCTTTAGCATAGCCACTGAAGCAGAAGTAGTTGTTTTTCTGGAATTCTCTTGCCTTTTCTATGATCCAGCAAATGTTGGCAATTTGATCTCTGGTTCCTCTGCTTTTTCTAAATTCAGTTTGAATATCTGGAAGTTATCAGTTCATGTACTATTGAAGCCTAGCTTGAATTGAGCATTACCTTGCTAGCATGCAAAATGAGTGTAATTGTGTGGTAGTTTGAACACTGGCATTACTCTTCTTTGGGACTGGAGTGTAAACTGACCTTTTCCAGGCCTGAGGCAACTGCTGAGTTTTCCAAATGTGCTGGCATATTGAGTGCAGCTCTTTCACAGCATCATCTTTTAAGATTTGAAATAGCTCAACTGGAATTCTATCACCTCAATTAACTTTGTTCTAGCAGATGTCTGACTCTAACTGAGTGATCACACCATTGTGGTTATCTGGGCCTTTAAGATTTTTTTTTTTATAGTTCTTCTGTATATTCTTGCTACCCCTTCTTAATAGCTTTTGCTTCTTTTAAGTCTATGCCATTTCTGTCCTTTATTGTGCCCATCTTTGCATGAGAAACATTTTATGCACATGTTTTTGTACATATCTACCAAGCAAAGACACAAGCCAGCCTTAGGTTGTAACTGCAAGCTCAACAGTGTTAGACCAGTGTGATTTGCTTGAAAGTCCTAAAATTCTGCCTTGTGCCAAATTTTATCAAAATTCCAAATTAGCTGTAATAAAGAGAGATTAATATGGAGGGGCTTTGTTCGAAGATAGATTGCCCAGGTTTAAATCCAGCTTTTCCCCTTACTGTGTCTAAATTTCTTTCCAAAGTGAGGATAGTAATAATACCTACCTCTTCAAGTTATTAGGAGGGTTTAATGAGCTAACACTTCTAAAGCACCTAGAATAGTCTATAGTACTTGGTGTTTGCTAGTATTTCTGATCACAGGCAGCCCCAACACAGGATTACCACATAAAGATGATCAAGTGTGTTCATTTATTCCAGGTGTACAAGCCTATGGTACTGAGCTTGCAGTGTAAGTGGATTTGTTTCTTCTTTCTTGCTTTTCCTCCTTCTTCAACAGTGATGGGTGCATTCATCACCTTGAAGAGGGTTCCCATCCAATTTCTAATGGTGAATGAACCTGCAGGCAAATATATTCTGGAGTAAAAAAAGATTTGGCAAACTCAGCTCATCTTTTCTCTTTTCCTATTGACCTGTGTACAGTTCAGTTCAGGTCAGTCTCTCAGTCATGTCTGACTCTTTGTGACCCCATGAACTGCAGCACACCAGACCTCCATCACCAACTCCTGGAGTCTACCTAAACCCATGCCCACTGAGTTGGTGATGCCATCCAGCCATCTCATCCTTTGTCGTCCCCTTCTCCTCCTGCTCCCAATCCTTCCCAGCATCAGGGTCTTTTCCAATGAGTCAACTCTTCACATGAGGTGGACCAAGTATTGGAGTTTCAGCTTCAACATCAGTCCTTCCAATGAACACCCAGGACTGATCTCCTTTAGGATGGACTGGTTGGATCTCCTTGCAGTCCAAGGGACTCTCATGAGTCTTCTCCAGCACCGCAGCTCAAAAGCTTCACTTCTTTGGTGTGCAGCCTTTTTCACTGTCCAACTCTCACATCCATCCATGTTTTCATTATTGTCCTCACCATACTGCATGTGATGATCTTTTCATAGAGTCTTCTCCTTGATGGAAAATCTTAGCTCTTTATCTTATTTTCCCTTGTCTGCTCAGGACCTGAGCACCTGTTCTTGGTGCACTCCAGGGATTGGATGAATCTAGTGTATTAAACAATGACCAATGACTGACTCTGTAGACCTGTGTCACATCCTTGTAGGAGCTCAGTTCTCAAGAATCCTCTCCCTCCTTTGTATACTCTTATATACAAAGTATACCGCTCCCCCCTTTGTATATTCACTGGTAAAGCTACCAGAGGAGCAGAACAGCCTTACTGAACTTTCTGATGAGGAAGGGAGACCGGAGACCAGAGGCCAAATATGAAATACATACAATCCTTGAACATCCTCTAAAGCTCACTGAATAGAATGTCAGTGTTGGAATTTGCATTTAAGGGCATTTTCCAAAGAAATTATGAGACATTTTAGATGATCTTTGAAATATCTGAGGTAATAAAACTAATAAATCCCTTTTATGAATGTGGCAGCCACTCTTTATTTAAAATTTTTATATCTCAGTGGTGATAGAGTTTTACTAGTTAATTCTTTGGTAGAAAGAAGCCTACTTTTTAATTTATCAGAAATAGGAGATGAATAAGTAGTGGACATGAAGTTATAGAAAATTATAATGGCCTTAGTGGAAGAAATTTCTGTTCAGTTTTAAATGCATTGTGATGGTAGTTGCATCTTCAGGAACTTTGCATGCATGCTAAGTCGCTTCTGACTTTTGTGACTGTATAGACTGTAACCTGCCAGGCTTCTCTGTCCATGGGATTCTCTAGGCAAGAATACTGGTGTGTATTGCCTCAAGGGGATCTTTCCAACCCAGGGATCAAACCCACATCTGTTATATCTCTTATATTGGTAGGCACTTCTTTATGAGTGCCACCTGGGAAACCCAGAATCTTTGGAGGCAAGGAAATTAGTGCTGAGGGAGCAAAAGTTTAGTTATTCGTCACTACATAAAAAATTATACAAAGGCTCAGTGGCTTGAAACAATGAATACTTATAATCAGTTTCTGTGGATAAGAAATTTGGAATTCACTTACTTGGGATTCTGGCTGAGAGTTCTCAAGGAGGTGCAGTTAGCATGCTGGCAGAGTTTACAGTCATGTGAAGGCTTGTCTGGGGCTGGAAGGTTCAGCCTGAAGTTAAAGTGACCACATGTCTATTGAAAGGAGGCTGTGGATTCTCACCATAGGAGTCCCTCTGTAGGTTGCTTGAGTGTCTTCGTGACACGGCAGTAACTTGCTAGTAGAGATAGTGAACAAAGAAAATGCTTCAGTGTCTTCTTTTATGCAGTCTCCAAAGGCATCCTGTGCTAGTTTCCTAGAGCTGCCTTTAGAAAGAACAACAGACCGGGTCACTTAAAACTATAGAAAATTATTTTCTCACATTTCTGGAGGTAAGAATTCCAAGTCAAGCCATCAGCAGGGTCATGCTATCTAAAAGAATCTAGAGGAGGATTCCTTTCTTGACTCTAGTTTCTAAAAGCTGCCAGCAACACTAGCATTTCTTGACCCTTTAAAGTTACACATAATACAGATCATAGTAATGTCAACTCTGTCTAACATTGCACATATTCTGAGAATAAGTGCAGAGTTATCTGACTTTACAGTGTTCAATCACAGTTGTGTCTAATGGATACATGAGATATTTTGGCTTTTTTGAAGCTGCTGATCATGATATCCAGCTCTTTAAATTTTCAAGGTTTGTTTCTAATGGTATAAGACAATACAAAACCACAATCAGATGCCCAGAATTAGTCTATCTTATTGATCCTGGTCCTATTCTAATAATATTCTTTGTTTTTACTTCTGTCTGTTTTCTTTTAAAATAAAATACATACAGAGAATAGGTTGTAGATTAGACCCTATCAATATCAGTATCAGTTCAGTCGCTTAGTCGTGTCTGACTCTTTGTGACCACACGAACTGCAGCATGCCAGGCCTCCCTGTCCACCAACTCCCGAAGTCCAGCCAAACTCATGTCCATCAAATCAGTGATACCATCCAGCCATCTCATCCTCTGTCTTCTTCTTCTCCTCCTGCCCCAAATCCTTTCCAGCATCAGGGTCTTTTTCAATGAGTCAACTCTTCGCATAAGGTGGTCAAAGTATTGGAGTTTCAGCTTCAACATCAGTCCTTCCAATGAACACCGAGGACTTAATCACCTTGAGGATGGACTTGTTGGATCTCCCTGCAGTCCAAGAGACTCTCAAGAGTCTTCTCCAACACAACAGTTCAAAAGCATCAATTCTTCAGTTTTCAGCCTTTTTCACAGTCCAACTCTCACATCCATACATGACTACTGGAAAAACCATAGCCTTGACTAGATGAACCTTTGTTGACAAAGTAATGTCTCTGCTTTTCAATATGCTATCCAGGTTGGCCACATCTTTCCTTCCAAGGAGTGGGTGTCTTTTGATTTCATGGCATCAATCACCATCTTCAGTGATTTTGGAGCCCCAAAATATAGAGTCTGACACTTTTTCCACCGTTTCCCCTTCTATTTCCCATGAAGTGATGGGACCAGATGCCATGATCTTAGTTTTCTTAATATTGAACCTTAAGCCAACTTTTTCACCCTTCTCTTTCACTTTCATCAAGAGGCTCTTTAGTTCCTCTTCACTTTCTGCCATAACGGTGGTGTCATCTGCATATCTAAGGTAATTGATATTTCTCCTGGCAATCTTGATTCCAGCTTTTGCTTCTTCCAGCCCAACGTTTCTCATGATGTACTCTGCATACAAGTTAAATAAGCAGGGTGACAATATACAGCCTTGACATACTCTTTTTCCTATTTGGAACCAGACTGTTGTTCCATGTCCAGACCCTATCAGCTGTCCATTGTGAATATGTCATCATCTCTGTCTTCACTGACAGAGTCCTTATTTTGTTAAGGTGGCCTCTCCCAGTAACTATGACTACTCAATGGGCAAAGCCCAAGATCATCACTGTAATCTCATCCCACTTACAAGTGACTAACTTGGAGGTGGTTGTGTGACCTTGTTCAGGCTAAAGAGATGAGAAACTCATGTAAGGGGGAGACAATACTATTTCTTTCTCTAGTCATTGACTTGCCTGGGTATGTTGCCTGGAAATGCTGATGAAGCAAAACCCACAAAGGAAGACAGGGCCACAGAGAAGTGAGGTCAGGACCCTGATGCACCCTGTCTGGAGCTTTCTTCACATATTGATGGTTTGCATTGTGAGATAATAAATCTCCTTAAATTTAAGTTGACCAGGTATAGGTTTCCTGCCGATATAGCCAAAATGATGCTTGGAGGAACTTCTTTCCATGTTTACATGGACAGGTGCTTAGTCCTACAAGCCAAGGTGCCTAGTCTTCAGAGAGGGATGAAACATTGCCTCATCCAATTTCTCTTGAAACTTTGTGCAAATATCCTGCTATTTCTCTTATTTACTGGTACATCTTTATAAATTTGCCTGCTTATGGTTACAGACAAATTCACATTACAAATTTTCTTACAGAAGAGTCAGATCTGTTCCAGAAGGAGTACTAAGAACATGACTCAATAAAATACTTACCAGCAAAGAAGATGTGTCCCTATGCACATTGGTTTATCAGAAAATATACTGTGAGAATTAGAGGTAATACAGTAAAATGGATATCTGTGAATGTTATGAAACCAGCAAATGGAACTATAAAATCTAAGTCTCAGTGCATACACACAGTTAAAGTGACATATGATGGCAAATATAAGTGACACAAGAACTTAAGATTGAGTATTGGGGTAGGAGGGTGTCAATACTAAAGTCAGATTGATTATATTCTTTGCAGCCAAAGATGGGCAAGCTGTATACAATAAGTAAAAACAAAAACTGGAGCTGACTGTAGCTCATGTCATGAACTACTAATTGCAAAATATAGGCTCAACTTGAAGAAAGTAGTGAATGACCTACTTTCAGGTATGACCTAGATCAAATCCCTTGTGATTATACATAGAGGTGATGAATAGATTCAAGGGATAAGATCTGGAAGATAGAATGCCTGAAGAACTATGCATGGAAGTTCATAACATTATACAGGAGGTGGTGACCAAAACCCTCCCCAAGAAAAAGAAATAGAAGAAGGCAAAGTGGTTGTCTGAGGAGAACTTACAAATAGCTGACAAAAGAAAAGATGCTAAAGGCAAAGGGGACAGGGAAAGATATACCCAACTGAATGCAGAGTTCCGGAGTATATCAGGGAGCAAGAGGAAAGCCTGCTTAAGTATACAATGCATAAACAGAAGAAAGTAATAGAATGTGAAAGACTAGAGATCTCTTCAAGAAAAGTGAAGATACCAAGGGAATATTTCATGTAAAGATGGGCACAATAAAGGACAGAAACACCAGAAACAATTAAGAAAAGGTGGGGGTAATACACAGAATAACTCTACAGAAAATATCTTAATGACTTGGAAAACCAAGATGATGTGGTTACTCACCTAGAGCTAGATATCCTGGAGTATGAAGTCAAGTGGGCCTTAGGAATTATTACTATGAACAAAGCTAGTGGAGGTGATGGAATCCAGCTGAGCTATTTAAAATCCTAAAAGATGATGCTGTGAAAGTGCTGCTCTCAATATGCCAGCAAATGTGGAAAACCCAACTGTGGCCACAGGACTAGAAAATGTCAGTTTTTATTCCAATCCCAAAGAAAGTCAATGCCAAAGAATGTTCATACTACTGTACAATTGTTCTCATTTCATGTGCTGACAAGATAACGCTCAAAATCCTTCAACCTACGCTTCAACAGTACATGAATCAAGAACTTCAGATGTACAAGTTGGATTTTAAAAAGGCAGAGGAATCAGAGATCAAATTGCCAACATCTGTTGGATCAGAGAAAAGGCAAGGGGATTCCAAAAAAAAAAAAAAAAAATCTGCTTCACTGACTACACAAAAGCCTTTGGCTCTGGATCACAACCCACTATGGAAAAGAGATGGGGATTCTCAGTCACCTTACCTGTCTCCTGAGAAACCTGTATGCAGAACAAGAAGCAACAGTTAGAACCTTATATGAAACAATGGACTGGTTCAAAATTGGGAAAGGAGGACGTCAAGCCTGTATATTGTCACCCTGCTTATTTAACTTATATGCAGATTCCTGTGCCATGCTGAGTCACTCCGTCATGTCTGACTCTTTGTGACCCTATGGAGTGTGGCTCGCCAGGCTCCTCTGTCCATGGGCATTCTCCAGGTGAGAATACTAGAGTGGATTGTCATGCCCTCCTTCAGGGGATCTTCCCAACCCAGGGGTCAAACACAGGTCTCCTGCATTGCAGTCAGATTTATTACCTTCTAAGCTACCAGGGAAGCCCAAGAACACTGGAGTGGGTAACCTACCCCTTCTCCAGGGGATCTTCCTGACCCAGGAATCAAACCGGTATCTTCTGCATTGCAGGCACATTCTTTACCAGTTGAGCTACCAGGGAAGCCCGTACGCAGAGCTTGTCATGCAAAATGCTAGGCTGGATGCATCAAAAGCTGGAATCAAGATTGTCAAGAGAAATATCAATAACTTTAGATATACAGATCATACCATTCTAATGGCAGAAAGCAGAGAGGAACTGAAGAGCCTCTTGATGAAGGTGAAAAAAAGACAGTGAAAACGCTGGCTTAAAACTGAACATTGACGTTCTAAGGTCACAGAATCACATAAAGCCCCATCAATTTATGGCAAATAGAATGGGAAAACCTGGAGAGAGTGACAGATTTTATTTTCTTGGACTCCAAAATCACTAGGGATGGTGACTGTGGCCACAAAATTAAAAGATGCTTGCTCCTTGGAAGAAAAGCTATGAGATACCTAGACAGCCTAAGAGAGGCATTACTCTTCCAACAAACATCCATCTACTTGAACTATTGTTCTTCCAGTAGTCATGTACGGATGTGAGAGTTGGACTGTAAAGAAGACTGAGCACTAAAGAATTGATTCTTTCAAATTGTGGTGCTGGAGAAGATTGCTGAGGTTCTCATGGACTACAAGGAGATCAAACCAATCAACCCTAAAGGAAATCATCCCTGAATATTCATTAGAAGGACAGATGCTAAAGCTGATGCTCTAATACTTTGGTCACCTGATGGGAGGAGCTGACTCATTAGAAAAGATCCTGATGCTGGGAAAGATTGAGGGCAGGAGGAGAAGGGGGCAATCGTGGATGGCATCACTGACTCATTGGACATGAGTTTGAGTAAATTCCAAGAGATAGAGGAGAGGGAAGCCAAACGTACTGTATTCCATGGGGTTGAAGTGGATTGAACTCAACTTAGTGACTGAACAACAAGAAACGTTAAGCCTTGACTTTTTGCAGCTACAAGAAATTAAAGAGGAACAAAAAGAGCACATCTTTCTTGAGGGTGATCAAAAGGAATTCTATATCATAGGAGAATCTGGTCCTCTCCAGGAAAGTCTGACTGTTTGGCTTATGGAAATGAAGGCCAGTACCATCTGTCTCTTCCACTATCACTTAGCCCTTCAGAATATTACTTTACCTCTACTTCTGAGCAACCACAGGGTCTCATGAAGTGGACTCAGCTCTGTTTTGCCATGGGCTTGGCTCTGTTGTGGCTTGGCTTTCTCTTTCTCAACTGATAAACTGTGAGTTTATTCTCACAAGATCTGCCTGTGTTGCTGCTATGATTTCAGTGTTGATCTGTTTCATTTAAGATATCTGTACTTATAGCACACATTCTTGGACTGTGGTTCTGGTGCTTTGCCTCTATACTCAAAGCCTCCTAGCTTTCTCCCTCATGTAGTCAGTTCCTTATGACAATGCCTTTATGATGTCTTTCTCATTTGTACTTTCCTCTGTACTGGTATAATCCTTAGGAATCTCAAACTCAATATATTCAAAATTAAAGTCATCCTTCTCATCCTTAGGCTTAGACTTACTCTCCAAATTAAAAAACTTAAGGGCTATAATTAGTCTTTCTTTTTATCTATAATTTACCAACTCTGTATCATTAAAGCCACAAGGACATTTTATTAGGGATTTTTTTCCTAACCTGAATCTAAACTCAGTGAGAGATCGAGGTACGATTCAAAGTTCAAGTTGAACAGAATGTCCTAATAATGTGATCAGAAGAGCTGCCTTCTGCCTTTTGGTTCATGTCACACATCTAATGACTATGTGTCAAATCACCCAGAAGATAGCAAGCATGAAGGAATATCAGCTCTATTTTGTATCTCTTTCAAAGTTTTCCAGTTTTCTTTCTGTTTAATTCTTCCTTTATATTTAGGGTTTTGCTTTACTTTATTTAAGTTTCTTGATTATAGTCCGGCCTATAAGACCCTCCCTAACCCTGTCATTCCTTTTTATACATAGTCATTATTGCATGTCTGGAACACAGTAGTGATTCACCTAATATCTGATGAACAAATCAATGATTTTTGTCATTTACATATTAACTTACCTCTTCTAAAAGACAGAGCTTTTTAAACATAACATTCTGTACATGTTAGGAAAGCACAGGGTATATTCAGAGCCTGTTGCTTCTTGCTTTTTTTTTAATTCAATAAGGAGTGTATAATTAGCCAAGGTCTATGAATCCCTGATTTCACACACTTGTGTCTCCCTCTAACATTTTTTAGGGACTTCTTTTTTGTAGGGTACTCTGTTAGGTATCAAGGCTACAAATGTTAATAAAGTAAAATCTCTGCCATTAGGATGTATGTACTCAATTTTGTAGAGAAAATATAAGAAATTAAAATAACTACTATTCATCGAGTTCTATAAAGGGAACAACGATGGCGGATAGGAAGGAGAAGGGAGAGGTAAGAGCAAGGTCAAAGAAGGTGCTAGAGACCTAATCTAAAGACTCTTGAGGAAAATTGTGTATTAGCAACCATTTACTGTTGAGAAGTTTAGGGTATGTATGTAGAGCTGTTTGTTATGTAATGGTGGGGGCACTTGCTCTGCAGTGGAATGTCTCATTGAATTTCTGTGGAAGTTTTGATAATGCATCAAGTCATTCCAGAAAAAAAAAAAACTGTCAGTCTTCAAATAAGAAACAAGGTACTTTCACTCTCAGTAATAACTGCATTCATTCACTCACAGTAATTAAGCAGTTCATACCCTATAATTGAGTTAGAACACAATTTACTGCATGTATTTCTCAGGATTTTCTGAAGCTTATAGCAGTTCTAAAAGACATATTTCTTTGGGTTTGGAGGTAAATGGGAATTGATTTAGAATGTACTGTTTCCATCAAGATTTTTTCCTACAGTAAATTAACTAAGACAGCATGAATATATGTCTAAAAGACCTAGATAATAACCAAAACTCAGACAAGATAGTTAAATGAGAAATGCCTCAGATTCAGAACCCAGATCCAGGATCCCTGACTACAGTCTGTCATTTACTTCTTCTGTTGACTTAGAGGGCTTAGATTTTTAAAATATGTTAATAAATATTTGTAAAGAGAATGAATTAATGGATGAGTGTAAGATAAGGATAGTAATACTTGCACCATCTACTTCACAAGAGTTTTAAACAAGGTGATTAATTATACATTTGAGAGGATAAAATGTTTTAAGACATTTGCATTCCAATTTTTAAATTCATAGTGATAAATATCACTGTCAGGATTTCATTATTCATTGTTCAGTCACTCAGTCATTTCCAACTCTTTACTTCTCTTTGGACTGCAGCACAACAGTGTCCCTATCTTTCACTTTGTTGTGGGGTTTGCTGAAACATATCCATTGAGTTGATTATTGCATCCAACCATCTCATCCTCTGTCACCCTCTTCTCCTCCTGCCCTCAATCTTTTCCAGCATCAGGGTTTTTTCCAGTGAGGCTCTTCACATCAGGTGGCCAAAGTATTGGAGCTTCAGCTTCAGTATCAGTCCTTCCAGTGAATATTCAGAATTGATTTCCTTCAGAATTGATTGGTTTGATCTCTTTGCTGTCCAAGAGACTTTCAAGAGTCCTTTCTAACACCCCATTTCAAAAGCATCAATTCTTAAATGCTCAGCTTTCTTTATGGTTCAACTGTCACATCCATACATGACTACTGGAAAAACCATAGCTTTGACTAGATGTACCTTTGTTGGCAAAGTAGTATCTCTGCTTTTTAATATGCTGTCTAGGTTTGCCATAGTATTTCTTCCAAGGAGCAAGCGTCTTTTAATTTCATGGCTGTACTTATCATCTGCAGTGATTTTTGAGCCCAAGAAAATTAAGTCCGTCACTGTTTCCATTTTGTCATTTGTCATTACTTCATCTCCATCTATTTGCTACGAAGTGATGGAACTGGATGCCATGATCTTCATATTTTGAATGCTGAGTTTTAAGCCAGCTTTTTTGCTCTCCTCATCTACTTTCATCAAGAGGCTTTTTAGTTCTTATTTGCTTTCTGCCATTAGGGTGGTGTCATCTGCATACCTGAGGTTTTCCTCCTGGAAATCTTGATTCCATCTTGTGATTCATCCAGCCCAGCATTTTGCATGATCTATTATGCATGTTGGAGAAGGCAATGGCACCCCACTCCAGTACTCTTGTCTGGAAAATCCCATGGACGGAGGAGACTGGTAGGCTGCAGTCCATGGGTTGGCAAAGAGTCAGACACAACTGAGCGACTTCACTTTCACTTTTCACTGTCATGCATTGGAGAAGGAAATGGCAACCCACTCCAGTGTTCTTGCCTGGAGAATCCCAGGGATGGGGGAGCCTGGTGGGCTGCCATCTACGGGGTCTTGCAGAGTCAGATATGACTGAAGCAACTTAGCAGCAACAGCAGCAGCATTCTGCATGTAAGTTAAATAAGCAGGCCAGCAACATGAAGTCTTGACATACTCCTTTCCCAATTTTGAACCAGTCCATTGTTCTATGTCTGGTTCTGTTTCTTCTCGAGCTGCATACAGGTTTCTCATGAGGCAATAAGGTGGTCTGGTATTCCCATCTCTTTAAGAATTTTCCACAATGTGTTGTGCTCTACACAGTCAAAGGCTTTAGCATAGTAAGTGAAGCAGGATTTCAGAGTCTGGGAATATACTGATTCTTTCATCATACAAATTTGTCCTTGACCAGGAGAGAAGAAATATTAACCTGAACCATAGGTGTTATATTGCATTTCTCCTAAATAATTAGCTGGTTAAGAACTACAACAATCTAGCCTCCCAATGAACCAGATTCAGAAAAATTTCGAAGTTGTAAATAATGGAAAGTTTTCAATGACAATGAAGTAATGACAAATAATCATAATAATCCTTATATAGATATATTTCACATATGTGCAATAACTTTGATTCTCACATTTGTTTATGTACACATAAAAAACTATTTTTTTAAAGAATGGTGTTCACTATTTTCAGAGTAGTGTTGTATACTGGACAAATCATATGCTTCGGGATAAAAGAGACCTGACATATCAGCTACATAACCTAAGAAACAGAATTTCTAAACTCCAAGCCACAATTTCCAGCCACTGATGAAATGAATGTAACCTTTCATGCCTCATGGTTATACAGTGTTATAAAAATGTTGTAGCATCTGTCAAAGGTGGACCATCAGAAATGTGAGATCTTACCTCCTCAACCCTACTGTATTTGGTAGAGTATGATCTTACTTCCATATCATTTGCCATTATAATGCTGTAAGAGGAGACTCATAACTTCTAGAAACTCAGTTTGCAAAGAGAAGGTGTACAAAGGTTGCTATTTCTATTCTTTCAGTGCTGCTTCTTTGAAGAGTTTTACTGAAATGTTGAATCTTACACACAATTCTTTCACTGACTTACTTCCAAAGTTATGTGTGTGTGTGTGTGTGTGTGTGATTTGACTTCAAACCAGTATATATATGCACCATTTATTATGACAATATAAAAGTTTACACAACATTTCGCTTCCTAATCCCCAACATCATATTCCCCTTCCCTCCTTTATTATCCCTTTACTCTGCTTTTCCTGGGTAAAGCATTACAGTGAAAGGAACTAAGTGTATACAACAAAAATTAAAAGACAATCTCCTCTCTCTTTCATACTCATGTATGTTCACTTTTGGGGAATTTTTTTTTTTTTTCACATCTTAGCAAATCCCAGCCCACCAGGTATTTCAATTCTCTGTGCTATCACTGTTTCTTAACATTTGGCACATGTAATATACAGTTATTTTTCACATGTCCATTTTTCTCACACATTAAGAGATCCTTGACCATGGTCCACAGAAATTGGCACAGGCATTCTAAAAGCTTTACTTCTGCAAGTGAATAAATGAACATATGTATTTTTCTTGACTCTGTTTTACTATGTTGTGGAAATGGATGTTGGCAAGATACTAAGTTAGATTCCCTGCAGTTTAGTGTGGGGAAGACCCAAGTTCTCCATATGCCATATATCCTGTCTTCTTGCTACCTCATCTCTGTTTTTAGACTGCTTGGCCATGGCTGCCTCCACACAGGGAACTCTGGCTGAAAAGGAGGACGTTGGCTGCTTTACAACACTGGCTTTTCCTGCATGCTGGCTGCTGGTGCTTTTTTGCAAAGTGCTTTTACACAGAGCATGTCACTGAATTTACAAAGGAGTTATAGGATCTTGGGTGAAAAAATCCCAGGAGAAATAGTGACATTATTTCCTCTATAGTGTGTTTACCTTGGCAGCAAGAATAACAGATGAGAGGTAGAGAGCGAACCTACAGAAAGAATGCCTTGCTTTTTGGTGCAGTCAACAAAGGTTGTAGTAGTCCTATTTATGTTTGTTTCTCATGGTCCCTCCCAAGTGAATGTGTGGAAAATGTGTGTTGAAAACCTGCACTGAGAGACATGGTTCACCTGCTAACAGAGAACATGAGCTGAGTTTAGACCATCATGAGAAAGGTTAGTTTTACCCTACTGATTATATTTATACTAGCAGGAAGTTTATATCTCTTAAATCTTTTTTAATGTTTTTCCCATTCTACTCGACCTCTTCTTTTCTCTCTTCTCCCTTGTTTTTGGGTTGCCACCATCATCAATACCACCACATGACTTTGTTTGTGCTCTTCCTTTCAGACCTATATAGCTAATACTTATGCTTACCCATTCTTCTAGCTAAAATATCCCTTCTCTTACATTCCTCATATTCTCCGTTGTGCTTCAATAGCATTTGTTGGTTAGTCATATAGTACGAAATGCTAGTATTGACTATTTAGTTGATTGACTGCCCACCTAATTCAAAGACAGGTGTCATTGTTTTATAAAGCACATTATAACCTTTCAAAACTGAACCAGGAAGAAATATAAAATATTAACAGATACATCGCAAGCACTGAAATTGAAACTGTAATAAGAAATCTTCCAACAAGCAAAGTCCAGGACCAGATGGCTTCACAGGTGAATTCTACCAAAAAATTTAGAGAAGAGCTAACACAGACCCTATTCAAACTCTTCCAGAAAATTGCAGAGGAAGGTAAACTGCCAATCTGATTCTATAAGGTCACCATCACCCTCATACCAAAACCAAAGATGCCACACACACAAAAAGAGAACTACAGGCCAATATCACTGATAAACACAGATGCAAAAATCCTCAACAAAATTCTAGCAAACAGAATCCAACAACATCTTATAAAGATCATATATCATGACCAATTGGGATATATCCAGGGATGCAAGGATTCTTCAGTATTCACAATCAATGTGATACGCCACATTAACAAAGTGAAAGATAAAACCATATGATTACCTCAATAGATGCAGAGAAAGCCTTTGACTAAATTCAACATCCATTTTTGATAAAAACCCTCCAGAATGTAGGCTTAGAAGAAACATACCTCAACAAAGAAAGAGCCATATATGACAAACCCACAGCAAATGTTATCCTCAATGTTGAAAAATTGAAAGACCTTCCCCTAAAGTCAGGAGAAAGACAAGGATGCCCACTCTCACAACTACTATTCAACATACTTTTTGAAGTTTTAGTCACAGCAATCAGAGAAGAAAAAGAAATAAAAGGAATCCAGATTGGAAAAGAAGAAGTAAAACTCTCACTGTTTGCAGATGACATGATCCTCTACATAGAAAACACTAGAGGCACCACCAGAAAATTACTAGAGCTAATCAGTGAATATAGGAAAGTTGCAGGATATAAAATTAATACACAGAAATCCCTTGCATTACTATACACTAACAATGAGAAAACAGAAAGAATATTTAAGGGAACAATTCCATTCACCATTGCAATGAAAAGAATAAAATACTTAGTAATAAATCTACCTAAAAAAAAAAGACACACAAACACACACACACACACACACACACACACACATGAAACACGAATGAAGGAAGTCAGAGATGACACAAATGGATGGAGAAATATACCATGTTCATGGATGAGTCAATATAGTGAAAATGAATCCAAACCTTATCACCCACTCCGCAACCATTTTTCCCAACTCTGTTTCCAGCACATGTCACCCTTGTTTGTTGGCTATTATATCTACAAGTGAAAGAGGTTTAAACATCCCACAAGTTAGAGATGATAACTGCCAGGAATAAACAACTCCCCTCAAGATCTGGTGTCCAGCTGTGAGATGTTTTTCTACAGCCCTCTTGGATAACTGTGATGCAAGAAAAAATCATTTTTGTCATTCTTTTGAGAATACCTTCAGACTTTACTTAAAAAAGGATAGAGTAACAGGGTGACCTACTCCCAAAACACAACCTCACACTGTGTTCAATCAGCTTGGCCCCTGGATAGCTCTCTACATAAAGGAAAGAATTGGAACTAATCTTGCATATCCTCTGCTTGCAAATTCCCCCAATAAAATCTGCTTTCACATGATATTGGAATGATTTCTGTTATGTCCAGTCCCCATCACTCGGCTATCTTTAATTCCCTCCATAACCATGTGAGAAGTGTTTCATCAGCCCTTTATAGCAGCTGAGGAGCTGACTGGAGTGCAACTAATTTAAGCAACTTTCTCAAGGCCACCTAGTAGACAGAAGAGCAAGTGTTCAAGTCCAAGATGGTCAGGCACCAAAGCCTTAAAGCCTTTGTCCCCTGCCTCATATTGCAGATGTCCTCTCACCTGCCTCTTGATAAAACTATATGCATGTCAAGAATCAATAATTAGAACTGGATATGGAACAACAGACTGGTTCCAAAGTGGGAAAGGAGTTTGTCAAAGCTGTATATTGTCACCCTGCTTATTTAACTTACATGCAGAGTACATCATGCGAAATGACAGGCTGGATGAAGCAAAATCTGGCATCAAGATTTCTGGGACAAATATCAATAACCTCAGCTATGCAGATGACACCACCCTTATGGCAGAAAGTGAAGAAGACCTAAAAAGCCTCTTAATGAAAGTGAAAGAGGAGAGTGAAAAAGCTGGCTTAAAACTCAACATTCAGAAAACTAGGATAATGGCATCCAGTCCCATCACTTCCTGTCAAATAGAATGGGGGAACAATGGAACAGTGACAGACTTTATTTTAGGGGGCTCCAAAATCACTGCAGATGGAGACTTCAACCATGAAATTAAAATATGCTTGCTCCTTGGAAGAAAAGCTATGACCAACATAGACAGCATATTAAAAAGCAGAGGCATCACTTTGCCAACAAAGGTCTGTCTATTCAAGGCTATGGTTTTTCCAGTAGTCATGTATGAATGTGAGAGTTGGATTATATAGAAAGCTGAGCTCTGAAGAATTGATGCTTTTGAACTAGTTTTGAAGAAGACTCTTTAGAGTCCGTTGGACTGCAAGGAGATCCAACCAGTCCATCCTAAAGAAAATCAGCCCTGAATACTTATTGGAAGGTCTGATACTGAAGCTGAAACTCCAGTACTTTGGCCACTTGATGCGAAGAACTGACTCAATGGAAAAGACCCTTATGTAGGGAAAGATTGAAAGCAGGAGGAAGAAGGGCATTGAAGCATGTTAATTGTCATGTGTCTAATCAATCGCCAGCCCAGGATTGATGCTCGGGACTGGTGCAGCGAGATTTCCCGGGGGGGAGGGAGGAGGGAGGGGGGACCCGGAGGGGAAGCATATGTAAACCCATGGTGATATCATGACAATGTATGGCAAAAACAATAATAATAAAAAAAAAGAAAGCAGGAGGAGAATGGAATGACAGAGGATGAGATGGTTGGATGGCATCACCAACTTGATGAGCATGAGTATGAGCCAACTCTGTGAGTTGGTGATGGACAGGGAAGCCTGCTGTGCTGCAGTCCATGGAGTCACAAAGAGGCACAACTAAGCTACTGAACTGAAATGAACTCTCCACAAAGATGAGAAATCATGTACTATGGGAGAAAAGAATGCTCTTGCCATTCCAGATTCATATACTCATCTGGTCTCTCTGACCTGCAGTTTAAAAGGAATTAAAACACTGGTGGCCCAACTTCATTATGATCATTTGAACAACAGTCAATTTCTCTTTCCTCTAAGTAAATACCACTGTATGTATAATGCTTTTGGGAAGCATGGACAGAGAATCCATGGAAGGAGAGAGCTCCTTGAACAGTATCGATTCCCTTTACATTTTTTTATGAAAACTTGGAACATAAGTTCACTTTTACTTTCTTTCTAAATCATTCTCATGTATTACATATTGCTTTTCAAAGGAAAATAATATGCATTAAAAAGATTTGTTCAATCTTAAACCTGCCTCTGAGCATCCAAGATCAATGTAGAAGTTGATTAAGTTGTGTTCTGTAGATTTCTGCAGTCAGATTCATCAAGGCACCCATTACTTTTCCACTAATGATGCTGAACTCCAAGCTCTACTAGAAAGTGCTTTAATTTTTGCATGGTCATTGTGAGAAGACAGTGATTTAATGAACTGAAAATAGGAAAAGAAAATTGCATAAATCATCTTTGTATCGTTTTCCATGGTCTTACTGTCGCTGTTCTTTCATCATTATGAAGACTCTAATGGCTTCTCTGTACTCACAGTGAAAGTTAAATTATAAACCACAGTTTTGGTAATTTGGCTCACCAATAAAACCATAAAATCATTAAGCTAAATGCATGCTCACTCACTTCAGTCATGTTTGACTCTTTGTGACTCTATGTACTGCAGTTTACTGGGATCCTCTGTCCATGGGACTCTCCAGGCAAGAATACTGGAGTGGGTTGCCATGCCCTTTTCTAGGATTCCAAGCAAGGGATGGAACCTGAAGATTCTATTACCTCTGAGCCACAGGAGAGGCCCTTTAAGAAAAATAACAAAGATAAATTAATGTCAACATAGCAAAATATTATTTTATCCTGTATTATAATAATTACAAGGAGCTGATTCTTGTTAGTTTTTCTTTCTTCTTTTTTTAGGAAACAATTGTGTGTGTGTGTGTGTGTGTGTGTATACACACATTTCAGGACATCTGTCTATCAATGTAGATTTTACAAAGCCAGCTTCCAAGAAGAGACTTCTACACTTTTTTTATTCTTTGGCAGACAGCCCTGCTTTTCAAAAAGATAAGATAATGAGTCTGAAGTAGGAACATAGCTCTATCTTTTAAAGGTAGCATTGAAAATTAGTGAAGTATTACTCAAAGATTAATTAAAAGTGCTAGACATTTAGTAAATTCAGTGCATTTTGCTTCATTTTAATTGGCCGATTTGAAAGAGTGTTTCAACTTAGTTAGAAATTTTATCAGTTGACTGGAAGTTGGGAGAATGAAACAGGGATAGAAAGAAATAATCCTGAGGGTAAATGCTTAAAAATGCACCAAAGCTTATTTAGAAGTACACTCTTAATCGGTGTCATGTTGGAGGAAAGACTGCTGACAGGAGAAGGACAGGGCACCTTGACTTGTCTTGGCATCTTGGGTGGTGGCATTACTGAGATCTGTCAGTGAGAACAAGAGTCCACCTGCTTTACTTTCAGAACAAGCCTCTGTCACTAATGCCCAAGGTGGAAGCCTGGTTGCCCAAAAGACTTTACTGTCACTTCCCAGCAAGGGCTCAGAGAGATGAGGGAAAGGGCAGAGAGATCAAGCCTGTTTGACTGTAAGATTCCTGTGCAAGTTAATCAACTCTGAATTTTGATCCTGCTGAAAATGTAGACTCAGGGGGTTGGTGTTGTCCTGTCCCTTTATCTCACAGAGTCATGGATCTCAGAGCTAAAAAGGTTCTCTGAATCATCCAGTCATACTTCTATGCCTCCATCCAAAGTACCAGTTATTTCTACAGGAGACCAGGGTTGCTTGATTACCTCCAGTAACAGAAAACTCACTTCTCACCAACATCATTCATTACCCTGTTGTTTAGCTCATACTGCATATTCCTTCTTATGTTGTTCATAATTTCTCTCCAGCAGTATGATTCTTGACTTCAATCTAAAATTATAAGCAAAATCGCTATTCTATAAGCCAGTCTGCTGATGTCTAAAGACAGCCAGCATAATGCTCCCAAGTTCTTCAGATTAATCCTCAGTGGTTATCAAGCAATCTACTGTTGACCTGACTGCTCAGTTTGCATGTGCCAAGGCAAAATGAAGAGGCACACAGACCTGGTGACTAACCTTGCCCCTGCTGCTTACCACATGTACCCCCATGTCCATCAGGAGCATCCTTAAAGGTCTAATGCCTCAACTATTCAAAAGGATTGAATGAAGATCAAAAGAGATAATGTGTGTAGCATGTTTTATAACACACTTGTAAACACACAGTTGGCAAACATCTCATATTGTGGTTGGTATGAAACTATCTGTTCTAAAATCATGAAGTTATACATTGTCAAGCTACCCTCCCTAGGAGGGTTATGTGTCAGATCATTCCACATTAGTATTCCTCCTCCCTCTAAATTATTGTTCATTGTGTGCAAGGAATTGTGTGTTACTAAAGCTTCACGTTAATCCATGAGGCAGCACTATTGCTGCCTCTATTTTATGGATGAATAAATAGAAGTGAGAAAGTTCTTGCCCAGGTCACACTCAGCAAATGACAGAGCCATGGCTCAAACCTCAATCTATCTGATAGTGGGTCCATTGCAAGATTCTGAAGCATCTGGGGAAAGAAGAAGCTGTTATGGGGGAAACGGAAGCAGAATCTAGGAGTAGAGCTTCCTCTTATAGGGGCAGATTCCTATTGCCAGTTCTGGTCAAAAGGAGAGTAAGCTTGGGATGTAATTGTGGTTGGTACACATCAGTTGCCTGTCCAGGAGCCACCCACTTTTTTCTTTCTGGTTATTAGAATCTGGATTTTCTAGTGCCTGAAACTAAATCACATTTGGTCTAAGCTTATAATAGCCACTATATTTCTTTTGGTCAGATGCCCCCTTTGCAGTTCATGGTACTCTTATGACCCGGTTCTGGTAGATTAAAAAAAAAAAATGAACATGGAGAAGCTTCTAGAAAATATTTCATCTTTTATATAAAAAAATTAATAACAAAAGAAAGCTTCTTTTCTTCCCATTCATTTATTTTCAACTTGGAACAACAAAGTGTGAAAGCATGTTGAGAGCCATTGAACCAACCTTAAGATAAACAGTGAGCACACAAAACTTGCGGGGATAGAGACTGAATGTTTGATCATACTTTAAGCTGTTGCTCAATGCTAGAATCACCTATTGCTTGTCACTTGACAGTGCTGGTCAGGGCTCTAAATTACAAAATCACAGCATCCACTGTAATTAGTTTGAGTAAAAATCAGTAAGTTTTAAAAGATCTTAGCTGATTTACAGATTCTGAAGAAGGACCAGAAAGCTGGGCTTTGAAAATGTACAGATAAAAATAATGTCTAACCATGTCAAAGGAACTGTTTAATTTTAGTGAAAATATCACTGACATAGTCATTACCCCTCATCTTCAATGCTGCTCATGCCTGAATGCTAGAAGATCTGAAGAAGTAGAAGCCTAGATCACAATGATCACCAGCGTAGAGAGGGCCCACACATAGTTCTCTCCTCAAATTGTCCACTTTTGAACCCAAGTCTTACATAGGTACAACCAATTGGAAGAAGCCCAGTCGCAGACCTATATTCTAGCTGCAAGGATGTCTGGGAATACAAGTTTTATGGTCCCTATCCTTGTACTTGTAATATGAAATGCAACCAATATATAGAGACTATATGGTACAATGACAAGAGAAAAATAGCCAGTAGAGTGAAACAATCACATGTCATCATATCTTAAACCAGTATCAGTCAAATATCTGTTTCTTGGCTTCCTTCTCTCCATCATGTGTAAAGTAAGCAGAGAGGTTGCACACTGTGTTCCTCCCTGAAGCAGAGTGGCAATTTTCTATTTCTGGAACACCTGGGTCCCAATCATGATTGCTCAAGCCTGTGCAAAAGCCATTTAATGAGGTGAACTCCTAAACAAGATGTGCACCTCACTTGCATTAGCAGATCATAAACTTTTCATGAATAAGGATAACAGGAGCTACAAAGCATAAAAGTGTAGACTTGTAAGGCTGGAATGGACCTCAGAAATGGTTTCTTAAAAAGCTTAATAATCTGTTAATCAGGTGCATTTTATTTATTTTTTATTGGAGTACAATTGATTTACAATGTGTTAGTTTCAAGTGTATAGCAATGTGAATCAGTCGTATATATATATACACATACGTATCTTCTATTTTTTTAGATTATTTTCCCAAATAGTCCATTACAGAGTATTGAGTAGAGTTCCATGTACTATACAATAGGTCCTCATTAGCTATCTATTCTATAACTATGAAAATGAAGGTGTCAGTTTCTAAGTTAAGTCTGACTCTATATAACCTCATGGACTGTAGCCCACCAGTCTCCTCTGTCCCTCAAATTCTCTAGGCAAGAATACTATAGTGGGTGGCCATTCCCTTCTCTAGGGGATCTTCCTAACCCATAGTAGTGTATATATGTCAATGCCAGTCTCCCAGTGTATCTCTACATACCACTTGTGTGTGTGTATGTGTGCTCAGTAGCTCAGTTGTGTCAGACACTTTGTGACCCTATGGACTATAGCCCACCAGACTCCTTTGTCTAGGGGGGTTTCCACGCAAGAATACAAGAGTGGGTTGCCATTTCCTTCTCCAAGGTATCTTCCAGACCCAGGGACTTAACATGCATCTCCTGTGTCTCCTGCATCTCCTGCACTACCAGATAGATTCTTAACCAATGAGCCACTTGGGAAGCTTATCCCCCCGCTTAGCCCCAGTATCCATAACCATAAGTTCATTTTCTCCATGTGTGATTCTCTTCTTGTTCTGTAAATAAGTTTATTTGTACAAGTGTTTTAGATCCCACATATAAGCAATACCACATGGTGTTTGTCTTTCTGTATGACTTACTTCACTCAGTATGACAATTTCTGGGTCTATACATGTTGGTGCAACTGGCATTATTTGACTTTTCTATGGCTAAATGATATTCCATTGTATATATGTGACACATCTTCTTCAACTATTCCTCTGTTGATGACCATTTAGGTTGCTTTCATGCCCTAGCTATTGTAAATAGTGCTGCAATGAACATTGAGTGCATGTATTTTTTTTTGAATTCCACTTTTCTCTGGATATATACCCAGGAATGGGACTACTGAATCATATGGTATCTAAATTTTCAGTTGTTCTTTTTTTTTTAAAGAACCTCCGTACTCTTCTATGGAGAAGGCAATGGTGACCCACTCTGGTACTCTTGCCTGGAAAATCCCATGGATGGAGGAGCCTGGTATGCTGCAGTCCATGGGGTCACTAGAAGTCAGACACGACTGAGCGACTTCACTTTCACTTTTCACTTTCATGCATTGGAGAAGGAAATGGCAACCCACTCCAGTGTTCTTGCCTGGAGAACCCCAGGGAGCTCGGAGCCTGGAGGCCTGCCATCTATGGGGTTGCACAGAGTTGGACATGACTAAAGTGACTTAACAGCAGCAGCATACTGTTCTGCATAATGTCTGTGCGAATTTACATTCCCACCAACAGTGTAGGAGGGTGCCCTTTTCTCCATATCCACTCCAGCATTTATTGTTTGTAAATTTTTTAATGATGGCCATTTTGACAAGTGCGAGGTGATACCTCACTATACTTTACGATTTGCATTTCTCTAGTAATTAGGGATGTTATATATGTTTTCATGTGCTTTTTAACCATATCTATGTTTTCTTTGGAGAAATTTCTATCTAGATCTTCCACCCAGTTTTTTATTTTTATTTTTTTTTATTGATCTGCATAAGCTGTTCATATGCTTTGGAGATTAATCCCTTGTCAGTCACTTCACTTGCAAATATTTTCTCCCATTTTGAGGGTTGTTTTCTTCATTTTTTAAAATAATTTCCTTTGCTGTAAAAAAGCTTTTAAGTATAATTAGAGTCTATTTGTTTATTTTTGTTTTTATTTTCATAGCTCTAGGAGGTGGGTCAAAAAAGATGTTGCTGTGATTTATGTCAGATAGCATTCTGCCTGTGTTTTCCTCTAAAAATTTTACATTCTCCAGCATTATATTTAGACCTTTAATCTGTTTCTGTTTATTTTTGTATATAATATTAGGGAGTATTCTAGTTTCATTCTTCTACCTGTAGCTGTCCAGTTTTCCCAGTACCACTTATTGAAGAGATTGTCTTTTCTCCATTGTATATTCTTGTCTTCTTTGCCAAAGATACCATAGGTGCCTGGATTTATTTCTGGGCTCTCTACCCTGTTCCATTTATCACTTCTTATGCACTCTTGTGGTACTTATCTGCCAGTACCATACTGTTCTGATTACTGTAGCTTCATAGTATAGTCTGAAGTCAGAGCCTAATTCCTCCAGCTCCATTTTTCTTTCTTGAGATTGCTTTGGGTATTTGGAGTCATTTGTTTTTTCATACAAATTATAAAACTTTTTCCTTCTAAACCTGTGAAAAATGTCTTTAGTAATTTGATAGAGATTGAATTGAATCTATAGATTGCTTTGGGTTGTATAATCACCTTGACAATACTGATTCCTCCAATCCAGGAACATGGAATTTGTTTGTGTCATCTTTGATTTTTTTATCAGTAGCTTATAGTTTTCTTGAGTATAGGTCTTCTGCCTCCTTAGGTAGGTTTATTCCTAGATATTTTAATCTTTTTTGATGCAATGGTGGATGAGATTGTTTTCTTGATATCTCTTTCTGATCATTCATATTTATTATATAGAAATGCAAAAGATGTTCATGGTGAGAGAAAGAGAGACAGTGAGTTATAAAGGCATTCCCATTCGATTATACATGAGGTGAATTTTGTGCATTTTGGAATTGCCCGTATGCATCTTCTTGATTTATTTATATTGACAAAGACCCCTGTTCCCTTATTGTGAGGGTCATTCCTTAATTTCATGATGGTGTCTCAATCATCTTAAGTTTTCAAAATAAAGAAAACTGAATCACCTTGAGCAAGCCACTTGTCTCTAAATCAGTTTCTTTGTTTATAAAGTTGGAATACCAATTAAAACTACCTCACTGGGCCACTATGAAAATTAAAAAGCTAACCTGGTAATGAAGACCTCTAGAATGATGCCTGGCAAATAGTAAGCACCTAAACAAATGTTACTTTATATTCTCCTTTCCTATTCCTCTGTAGTTCTTCTGGCATTGTGGTGGCGATTGTGATTTACTCACTAAGCTATGTCTGATTCTTCAACCCAACGAACTATAGGCCAACATCCTCCTCTGTCCATGGGATTCCCAGGCAAGAATACTAGAGCAGGTTTCCATTTCCTTCTCCAAGGGATCTTCCTGACCCAAGGAAAGAACCTGGGAGTCCTGCATTGCAGGCAGACTCTTTATCGAGTGAGCCATGAAGCTCACAGTACACCCTTTTGACAGTGTACTGGTTTTCAATTACATATATGTCCCTTGTGACTCCCTGTCCTAACAGGGAAACATTCAACTGTCACCCCTTGCTCTGCCTTCATTTGTGTGGATCTGTCTTTGATCCCCCGTTGAACCTGGCCTTTGCTGCTCTCCTGTACTGCCTCAGCCCAGCCCCTCACAGTCAGCTCCAGGCATACAGTGCTTGAGTTTGATGGGAGCAGGGATTGAAGCTTCAGCAATCCATATATATAACAAATGTTTACAGTCACTGAAGCTATTAACTTAGTAAATATTTAAAACTTTTTTAAAAATTAAAGGGGGCAACTTCAGAGAGGTTGTAATGAGCTCTTCAGAGGATTCAGAAGACGTTCATGGGGGGACAGTCTTTTAATAACACAAATCTCTGCTGCCTATAACTTGCATTCCTGTACATTCACTTAGACTTTCAAGCAGCATTATGTGTGTCAAGAAAATGAAGAAGAACCAAGAAAAGCTGGAGATCAGTTCTCAGAAGGGGGTTTGCAGGACCATAATATTGGGACTCCTGTTGTCCTCCTAGGTGCTATAACATCAGAGGTCTCTGACATGGAGCTTCTGTAGCTGCTTATAGCTTCTACTTCACCCCCAGCAGATAATATTTTTACAGGGCTTCTACTGTGCCCTGAATCAAAAATTGCACCAGTTAAAAAGAATTTTTGGATTCCTGGCCCAATAGAACAGTGCTGATATGAGGGGAAAAGAAAATAATATTCTATTCTTAGTGAGGCCTTCAACTAGGCATGTAAACAAATGCTCTCATGGTTAATTCTTAAAATAGTCCCCAGAATTAGACATGGCCACCAAACCACCCCTATTTACAAGGATAAAATTATATTTTCCGTATCTATAGTGAGGAAAACGTGGTTCAGAAAAACTGTGCCATTTGTCCAAGCTTATATAACTAGAGTCAGGAGTTTGAATCAAATATCCATGGAGCTTTTCACAACTGTCTTCCAAGAATATATAACACTGCCACTTCCATAAGTAAATAGCTGTTACTCTGAAGCAGAGATTGGCAATGGTCTCTGTAATGGACCAGAGAGTAAATATTTCAGAATGTGCTGGAAGCATGTGGCCCAATGCACATTCTGTTTTGTTTATCTATGTCTTTGTTGTATACCTTAAAATGATAACAACTATTCTTAGCTTATGTGGATATGCAAACACAGGCAGTAAGCTGGACCAGACTAATGGAACTTAGTTTGCTGACCCAAGTGAGAATTAGACATCTTAATTATATCAATGACTAAAACTCCTAGCCCATGAAATGATAAAAATAGCTAACATTTAATGATTACTTACTATATGCCATGCATTATTTTCAACGTTTTACATGTAGTTACACAAAGTTACTCAATGCATTAAATACTTGGTCACTTTTCATTTCAATCCCAAAGAAAGACAATGCCGAAGAATATTCAAACTATGGCACAATTGCACTCATTTCACATGCTAGCAAGGTAATACTCAAAATCCTCTAAGCTAGGCTTCAAAAATATGTGAACTGAGAATTTCCAGATGTTCAAGCTGGATTTAGAAACAGCAGAAGAACCAGAGCTCAAATTGCCAACATCTGCTGGATCATAGAAAAAGCAAGAGGATTCCAGGAAAACATCTATTTCTGCTTCATTGACTATGCTAAAGCCTTTGATTGACTATGGAAAATTCTTCAAGAGATGGGAATACCAGACCACCTTACCTGCCTCTTGAGAAACCTGTGTGCAGGTCAAGAAGCAACAGTTGGAATGGGACTTGGCACCACAGACTCATTCCAAATTGAGAAAGGAGTATGTCAAGGCTGTATATTGTCACCCTGCTTCTTTAACTTCTATGCATAGAGCATCATGTGAAATGCTGGACTGTATGACTGACAAGCTGGAATCAAGATTGCCAGCAAAAATATCAATAACCTCAAATGTACAGATGACGCGACTCTTATGGCAGAAATCGAAGAGGAACTAAAGAGCCACCTGATGAAGGTGAAGGACAAGAGTGAAAAAGCTGGCTTAGAACTCTACATTCAAAAAGCGAGGATCACAGCATCTGGGCCCATCACTTCATGGCAAATAGATGGGGAAGCAATTGGAAATAGTGACATATTTTATTTTACTGTGCTCCAAAATCACCACAGATGGTGACTGCAGTCATAAAATTAAAAAATTCTTGCCTCTTGGAAGAAAATCTATGACAAACATAAACAGCATATTAAAAAGCAGAGACATTACTTTGCCAGCAAAGTTCTGTATAGTCAAAGCTATTGTTTTTCCACTAGTGATGTATGGATTTGAGAATTGGACCATAAAGAAGGCTTAGCACTAAAGAGTTGATGTTTTTGAACTGTGGTCATGGAAAAGACTCTTGAGAGTTCCTTGGACTTCAAGGAGATCAAACCAGTCAATACTAAAGTAAATCAGTCCTGAATATTCATTGAAAGGACTGATTTTTGAAGTTGAACTTCTAATGCTTTGGCCACCTGATGTAAAGAGCTGACTCATTAGAAAAGACCCTTATACTGGGGAAGATGGAAGGCAGGAGAAGAAGGCGTGACATAGGATGAGATTGTTGGATGGCATCACTGACTCAATGGACATGAGTTTGAGCAAGCTCTGGATGATGGTGAAGTACAAAGAAGCCTGCTGTGCTACTATCCATGGGGTTGCAAAGAGTCAGATATGACTGAGAAACTGAAAAACAGCAACTATGTATTATTATTGTTATAGTCACATACTACAAATAAGAAAAAGTTTAAGGCATTTATTATCACTTTATTATCACACACCTGATTATTTTCCAAAAACGCAGTCTTAAATTATCATGAACAGTCTTAAATTATCACCAACAGTGTTTGGAATCTTGTTTGTTGTTGTTTAGTCACTAAGTCACGTATGACTCTTTTGCAACCCTGTGGATTATAGCCTGCCACACTCCTCTGTCCATAGAATTTTCCCACAAGAATACTGGAGTGAGTTGTCATTCTTACTCCAGGAGATCTTCCCAACTCAGGGGTGAAACCTGGGTCTCCTGCATTGGCAGGCAGATCCTTTACCACTAAGCGACCTGGGAAGCCCTTATTTTAACAGTAAAGTCTTGCTTAATTTTTTTTTTTTTTTTACCCATGATTACAAGTTTATTGTACATAACAGAGTGGATTTGTGTCTTAAAATTGTGTCAAACTGAATGTTTATGAATCAACACATTTGAAGTGTCCCAACAGCATTTCTATTTCAAAGAATCGGTGACTGATCCTCTGTACAAAACAAAGGGCATTTAAAAATTAATTTGTAGTAATTTTCTCTAGTATAGTCCTTTTAAGTTAATTGTTTTATTAGTTTTATTGTTCAAAATACTCTAATCTATAATGTTTAAAGGTAAACAGAAGACAAGTAGCCTTTTAGCTTTACACTGTCCTTGTTGTTGTTTAGTTACTAGGTCAGGTCAGACTTCTTTACGACCCCATGAACTGTAGCCCACCAGGTTCCTTTGTCCATGAGATTCTCCAGGCAAGAATACTGGAATGGATTGCCATTTCCTACACCAAGGGATCTTCTTTTAATTTTATTTGTTTATTATTTAATTTTCTTTATTTTATTGTGTTGGTTTTGCCATACAGTAACATGAAACCACAATGGATCTACACATGCTCCCCCTCCAGGACCCCCCCCCCTCCTCCCGACTCCCTTCCCCTGGGACATCCCGGTGCACCAGCCCCGAGCATCAACACTGGGCTGGCGATTGATTTCACATATGGTAATTAACATGTTTCAATGTCATTCTCCCATATCATCCCACCGTTGCCCTCTTCCACAGAGTCCACATGTCCATTCTATACATCTGAGTTTCTTTTGCTGTCTCGCATGCAGGGTTCTCATTACTATCTTTCTAAATTCCATATATATGCATTAGTATACTGTATTGTTGTTTTTCCTTCTGGCTTACTTCACTCTGGATAATAGGCTGCAGTTCCGTCCACTTGAGTAGAACTAATTCAAATGAATTTTTTTTTTAATGCTGAGTAATATTCCATTGTGTATATGTACCACAGCTTTCTTATCCATTCGTCTGTTGATGGGCATCTAGGTTGCTTCCATGTCCTGGCTATTGTAAACAATCCAGAGATGAACATTGGGGTACACATGGCTCTTTCAATTCTGGTTTCCTCGGTGTGTATGCCCAGCAGTGGGATTGCTGGGTCAAATGGCAGGTCTATTTGCAGTTTTTTAAGGAATCCCCACACTGTTTTCCATAGTGGCTGTACTAGTTTGCATTCCCAGCAACAGTGTAAGAGGGTTCCCTCTTCTCCACATCCTCTCCAGCATTTATTGCTTGTAGATTTTTGGATGGCAGCCATTCTGACTGGTGTAAAGTGATACCTCATTGTAGTTTTGATTTGCATTTCTCTGATAATAAGTGATGTTGAGCATCTTTTCATATGTTAGTAAGCCATTTTTTATGTCTTCTTTGGAGAAATGTCTGTTAAGTTCTTTGGCCCACTTTTTAATTGGGTTGTTTATTTTTCTAGAATGGAGCTGCAGGAGTTGCTTGTATATTTTTGAGATTAATTGTTTGTCCGTTGCTTCATTGGCTATTATTTTCTCCCATTCTGAAGGCTGTCTTTTCACCTTGCTTACAGCTTCCTTTGTTGTGCAGAAGCTTTTAATTTTAATTAGGTCCCATTTGTTTATTCGTGCTTTTATTTCCAATATTCTGGGAGGTGGGTCATGGAGGATCCTGGTTTGGTTTATGTCAGAGAGTGTTTTGCCTATGTTATCCTCTAGGGGTTTTATAGTTTCTGGTATTATGATTAGATCTTTGATCCATTTTGAGTTTATTTTTGTGTATGGTGTTAGAAAGTGTTCTAGTTTCATTCTTTTACAAGTGGCTGTCCAGTTTTCCCAGCACCACTTGTTAAAGAGGTTGTCTTGTGTCCATTGTATATTCTTGCCTCATTTGTCAAAGATAAGGTGTCCATAGATGCGTGGATTTATCTCTGGGCTTTCTATTTTGTTCCATTGATCTATATTTCTGTCTTTGTGCCAGTACCATACTGTCTTAATGACTGTGGATTTGTAGTATAGCCTAAAGTCCAGTAGGTTGATTCCTCCAGTTCCATTCTTCTTTCTCAAGATTGCTTTGGCTATGCTTAATTTAATGAATAAAATGTATTTACCTACAAAATAGCCCTTTGGAAAGTCTATGGATGAATTTTTTTTTTTTGCTTTGTTTTCAAAGTTTTTCTCAAAACTCAGATTCCTCTTGGAGTCTTGGATTAGTTTTATTTATATTAATTGAAATGGTGGGGTTTACTTGGAGATATGCTAAATAAATGGGAAAGTTCCCAAGATGCCTTATTTGACTATACAGAATTCTAGTAATTCATTAAAATATTTTTTGATTATGCACTCAGCACCAGGCCCTATATGGTATCCCTGACCTCATGGAACTTGTGGCAAAAGAGGGATACAGACATAGAGAGATGAAATTCAACTTTAAAAGTGTTTTAGAAAAAATATGCCCAAAGGACCAGGAAGAGTAAGCAAGGGAGTAGCTAGCACTTGGTGAAACATGGGGAAGATATCAAAGAAGAGAAGGCTGGGTGTGGACATATGTCCTGAGTTTACAGAGGCCAACGTTGTGTACAATATCTGTCCACAGGCCACACTCCTAAACCCAGCCACTCCCTAGTCATAGGGGGGTCATGTTAGTTTATGTATCACCAGCCAGAATATGAAGCAGATGAAGCCTAGAGTCTCAGTGACTTTGTACAGTTTAAAGATATTTCTTGCTTAGTCAAAATCCAAACATCATTAATGGCAGGTTGGAGATAGAGAGAACTTGTGTCTTAAGAAATGTAGGCTAATGATATGTCTGCAGGTTGAACACATGGCCTCCAACTTTGCCATTCCACCATTCTATGAGAGAAGAAAGCATGAAGGGGAGAGTTTTGTGGGCCAAACTTGAAAGCAGCACATATTATTTCTTACCCCATTCTATTATGAGGAACTCACATGCCACACCTCTGAGGAAGACTGAGGAATGCAGTTGGTTGTCTGCATAGGAGGAAATAGAACTGGGCTTGGCTTAGTCAACAGTGAACCAGCCTCTGTCACAGACCCCAATCAACCACTCCTAGGATATCATTTGTATGTCTGCAGATGGTGTTAATTACCTGCCAAGCAGGAGACTAACAACCAATTTATAGATAAACAGCAATTCAATAATAAAAGAAATGCTCAGGTATTATATATACTGTTGGCTAATAAAAGGCATGCACCGGAGTTTGTCAACATATGTTCCATAGTGCTCTATTCTGATGAGATTTTTCTACTCAGAAAGTGAGCCTCAAGAAACAACAATTGAAAGTGTGCATAATCATGTATTCCATGTTCAAAGAACACTTTTTAACACTTTAACATCTGTGAAATAGTAATACGTTTCACAGTAGATGGTTTCTTACACACAGCTTGTGCATGTGAGTGTGTGCGTGTTCTCTCCTGGTGCTGTGTAACATGAATAAGAGCAAATTAAATGCTCTCAAAAGTCTTGCAGATGAAAAAAGGGTTGATGAAATGTAGTTTGTTAAACCCATGAGTCTCAATGGTATCAGGACATGAAAAAACTTTTTAATGCCACTAATATCCATTAGACCAAATATTCATTTCACAGTATTCACTTTGGCAAAAGCTGGCAAAAAATACAAACAAATGGAGATTTGAGTTCAGAGCAAGGTACATTAGCTGACTGCTCGATTGGGATTTGCTAGGAGAGCCTAACCAGTCTCCTAAGAAACTTGCATGTGGGTCAAGAAGCAACATTTAGAACTGGGTATGGAACAACTGACTGATTCAAAATTGGGAAAGGAGTGCAACAAGCCTTTGTATTGTCACTCTGCTTATTTAACTTATATGCAGAGTACATCATATGAAATGCTGAGCTGGATGAATCACAACCTGGAATCAAGATTACTGGCAGAAATATCAACAACTTCAGATATGCACATGATACCACTCTAAGGCAGAAACTGAAAAAGAACTAAAGAGTCTCTTGATGATGGTGAAAGAGGAAAGTTAAAAAGCTGGATTAAACCCCAACCTCAACCTCAAAGAACTAAGATGATGGCATATGGTTCCATCACTTCAAGACAAACAAAAGTGAAAAAGTGGAAAGATTGACCGATTTTATTTTCTTGTGCCCCAAAATCACTACAGATGGTGACTGCAGCCATGAAATTAAAGATGCCTGCTCCTTGGAAGAAAAGCTATGATAAACCTAGACAACATATTAAAAAGCAGAGACATCACTCTTTCAACAAACTCTGTATAGTCAGAGCTGTGGTCTTTTCAGGAGTCATGTACAGATATGAGAGTTGGAACATAAAGAAGGTGGAGCACTGAATAATTTATTCTTTCAAGTTGTGGTGTTAGAGAAGACTCTTAAGAGTTTCTTGGACTGCAAGGAAATCAAACCATAGTTAAGGAAATCAACTCTGAATATTCATTGGAAGGACTGATGCTGAAACTGAAGCTCCAATATTTTCGCGACTTGTTGTGAAAAGCTGACTCATTGGAGAAGACCCTGATTCTGGGAAAGATTGAAGGCAGGAGGCAAAGGGGGCAACAGAAGATGAGATGATTGGATGGCATCATCAACTCATTGAACATGAATTTTGAGGAAACTGTGGGAAATAGTGGAGGACAGAGAAGCCTGGTGTGCTACAGTCCATGGGTTTGCAAAGTGTCAGGATGGACATTACTTAGCAACTGAACAACAAAACAACTAAGGACAGCCTCATAAAGAAGTTAATATCTTGAGAAGCAGATGGATCAATGAGGGTCCCTGTAGGAAACTATAACACACATGAAAATAACTTGAGAAAGGTTTGGTGTGTGCATGGTATATAGATATTACAGAGAGAATGCAGTGTCCAGAATTGACAATCACTGCACTTTGACTAGAAGGAAAAAATGAAGGAGAGGGCCAGGCAGGGAAGGATGCCTTAAAAGAGACAGTGACAGTTGAAGGACAGAGCCAGCCTTACTGGGACCCTGGGAGTGAGGAATAGACAATGGAAGAAATGCCCTGGCATCTTACTCCTTTTTTTGACCCAATCTCCTTTCAGGTCCTTCATTGGCCAGAGCAAAGCAGATACCAGAGGGAAATGGAAGCTGTTAATGACCATAAGGTTTCTTGTCCCACAGCAGACAGTGGGAAAGGGTGGAGGCAGGATTTATAGGGATAATGAAGAGTATCCAGCACAAGGAGGAATTTAAAGGACATGAGAACATGGATTGGTGGTTTGGTTTAACCGCTAAATAATGTCCTACTCGTTTTGACCCTATGAACTGTAGTCCACCAGGCTCCTCTGTCCATAGGATTTTCCAGGAAAGAATATTGGAGTGGGTTGCCATTTCCAACATGGAATGGCCATTAATCTGCCCAGGGAAAATACAATGAGCTATGTAAAGCTATGATAAAATCACTGTATTGCTTCATAGCTTATAAAACACTTTTACATCTTCTTTCATTTTCTGTAACAACAGACTCATGAGGTACAAAGAGGTAGAATAATTCTTGATATTTTACACATGATGATACCATCTTTCCTTCACCTGAGCTTCAAAGGTCTGGTTGGGACTTGTAGGTGGAATTTTCCTGATGCAAATTTTGCCATGTACATGACACACCTTACTGATGGTGTCCCAGCAGGGTCATCTCCATGAAAGGATGTTATTAATCACTTACTGTTACACTTTTCAGTAGTTCGTACCCTTCACTTCCTCTATATTTATATGACATTTCATACTTTCTGGGGCTTCCCTGGTGGCTCAGACAGTAAAGAATCTGCCTGAAATGTGGCGACCCAGCTTTGATCCCTGTATCAGGAAGATCTCCTTAGAGAAGGCAATGGCAACCCACTCCAATATCCTTGCCTGGAGAATTCCATAGACTGAGGAGGCTGTTGGATTACAGTCCATGGAATGCAAGGAGTCTGACGTGACTAAGTGAATAACACACACACATGCACACACACTTCCTATCTATTGCATAAAAAGATCATGGAAAATTTACAGAATCCTCTGACTGCCCACGAGCTAGAGCTAATGGGCATAGCCATTCCTCTATTCCTTCTCCTACAAGTATTTATTACCATGTTATTTTGTACAATGAAAAGATGAAATTCACATAATCCAATAAATTAAGAGAGATCATATGTATGTTGAACAAAAGAACAATATATTTTGAGGAATAGACAAAGTGTGTTAATTGTTCTGGGAAGGATAGATTACTTCTATTAATAGCTTGACAAGGAAGGCAACATGAAAAATAGCTTTTTATCTGAGCCTTGGAAAAGGCTAGGATCAGGACCATCAAAAATGGGAGAGGTCTTGGGCAGGACACTGCTTCTATATGTAAGGCTTATGGAATTAAGAACCAAAGTAAATTAGTGCAAAATATATGAAGTCCAGTTGAATGACGTGTAACTTAAGAGGTTTGATGTCTTTAAGCTAGGATTCTGGAGGTGTAAACCTACCACCTAGGTTTACATCCTATCTCTGACACCCATTAACTGTAAGTCCTTGGGCAAATTACTTAGCTTCTCTGAGATTGTTTCTTCATATGTCAAAAAAAAAAAAAAGATAAAATGAATAATATTAACCCTTACTCCTTAAGGTTGTTAGTGGGATTACATGAGTAAATACATGTAAATTGCCTCACATAGAATACATTCTGGGTTAACCATTATAATGATATATAAAGATATTCCCATAAAAACTAAAAAAAAAGCATCAACTCTGATTAAACCTTACCTTTTGAGAGAATCTTTGATAATGTATCTTTAACATTTTTATGCATCCTTTAACCCTGTTCTTTCCTTCCACTTATGGACACATAAGTCAACAGGCAAATGCAGCAAGACTCTGACACTCCGAAAGTGTTGCTTTTAGCATGCTTACTGACTTCCAAATTTTGTTTTAGTTGGGTTATTTTATAAGACTTACATTTGCTCTCACTAGATTAACCTCTTTCATTTTTCTGTGTTTCATTCATATTCACAAAACAATAGGGAAATGCAAAGAAATAATCCAGTAATTGAACAATGTGGCAGTACAAACAATAGTTCTGACAAACTGAACTAGTAGCTGATAAATGAAGTCAACAAGCCCTTTCCAGTGGTCACTGGATAGTAAGGTGAAGGAATCAGAATTTGTGGAGGCAACAGTGTACAAGAGACGTCACATATGACTATGAGACCAATTCACCATGGTTTAGAGAGATTTATTAAACCCACCAAAGTGCCAGTGGCTCAACAGGCACATATCTCTAAAAGTCCACGAGGATTTGAGCCAGACCAGGAGAGCAGAAGTGCCTAGAGAATAAGAGACTTAACATGCCACTCTGACTAGAAGGCAGGGCAGGAGTCAGGGTAATGTCAATGTTTTAAATAAAGATGGGTCAGTGCTAGGATGAACCACATTGGAGCCTGAGACAAAAGGAAAAATCAGAAATACTGTTCCTTTATTTATAATTTTGAAGTTCTGTTTACCATGTTTTTTTAGCATTAGGAGTTTTTATTTTATTTTATTTTATTTTATTTTCTCTTTACGTGAATTATCTCATTTAATTTCATTTTCACAACAACCTCATGAGTGTTATGAGGGTTTAAGAGAAGTGTTGTGGAAATGGCTGGGCCCACAGTTCTTCATTTCATTTGCCGCTGCATTTCACATCCACAGGACAACTGTCCGAGTGAGGGTACTGAAAAGCACCTGGTAAAGTCTTTACTGTCTGTGTTTGGAAATGAAGCATCTTGTTACAGAGTTGCATGATTGGGATGTGAGATTTACCAAAGTGAGTCTGCTGAAATCTTCAGTGATAAGATGCTGTGTGGAGAGAACATGAAGCAGACAGTTAACGGCCTAAGGATGAGCACCCTGAACCCTGTGATTTGATTTAACGGGCTGATTAGCAAAGGCACGGCCTGGTTCTGCTGCTTGTCCCCCAGCGCGTGACCACGGCAGACGCAGCCTCTCCCCACGGCTCTCCGGGGCGACTGCGCCGCGTCGATGCCTTACCCCTCCCAGCTAGCATCCCAGAGAGGCTTCAGCACTCCGTAACTGCTGAAAGAGCCTGCTGGAGGCTAATAAGGAGAAATAACAGACTTTAAGTCAAAATGGGGAAGGAAAAGCGGGAGAAGGTTAGTTGGTATCAAGGAAACAGAAGGCAAGGAGGAAGAAAACGGAGCAGCCTTGTGCTCCGGCTCGCAGCCAGCGTCCGTTCTTCAAAGGAAGCGCTCAGTGAACTTAGCCTGGACGCTGACCGTGAAGACACTTCACCGCGGACGGGCAGTGGGCGAGCAGCTGCGCAAGCTCTCTTCCCGTTGTTTCGCAGGAGAACGCCCTTCGGGGCGGCAGGGGTCGGGTGGGGGAAGACTCCCGCTGGCGTGGCCCTCCGGGGCCCCGGCCCCTAGAGAGCCCGCGAGTGTCCGCCCGCCAGCCTCGCCCGGTGCACCAGTGTGTGCTTTGGGTCTGGACTCGCTGCTTTTCATAGGAAGAGGCTGACATCAGCCAAGGGCACCCGCCTCAGAGCTGATGCGAGCAGAAGGCGTTCCCCAGGAATGAGACCAGCGCGCTTCAGCCCTGCGGATGGACACGCCTGGGAGCTGCAGCCAAGCAGCCCCCAGCAATCCGATGCGCTGTCAACCAGCTGCAGATACGCGTCACCATCGAGCCTTCTCCTCCTGGGCACTAACAGCCCTGCATTATTCACAGCCCCTTTCTCTCCTAAGAAAATCTATCAGAGTAACTTAGCCAGGATTTGGGGGAGCCTTCCCGAATCAGACGACATGTTCCCATTTCTCAGTGAAAACTTCAACACGCTCTTTTTTACACCTGTATCTACTTGTGGGTCCTCGTCGCCCCTCGGACTTCTTTCTGGTTGGGGTGAGCAGCTGCCGGCCCCCCTCCAGCTGCAGGGCCGGGCTCCCACGGCGGGGCTCCTCTTGCTGCCAAGCACAGGCTCAAGGGTGCTTGCGCTTCTAGGAGTTGTGGTGCTCGGACTTAGTTGCTCCAAGGCATGTGGGATCTTCCCAGACCAGGGATCAAACCTGCATCTCCTGCCCTGGCAGATAGATCCTTAACCTCTGGATCACCAGGGAAATCTGACACACTCTTCTTGACTTCTAATTTGTGTACAAAAAGCACAACAGAGCCAAGAATGAAGAATTTGTTAGGGATGAAAAGATAGCAGCAACTCTCACAACCTGCATTAAGATGCAGATTTCATTCACACGTGTGTGTACGCACAGTTGTGCATGAGTGCAAAGTCTAGCTGTATCACGAAGCTCTGGGCTTGTGTTCTCATGATGGAGGTTGCAGGGAACACAGAGGATCAAAAGTTAGGGTGGAGTTGGTGAACTACTGTGAGATGCATTAGAAAACGGTTACCTGGGACAGAGTGCAGAGAGGAATAAAGCAGCAACACGCGTAAGATGCTTAACATGCACATGGCATGCAATGGACATTCAACAACTATCACTATTGTGACAGTGAGATTGAGAAACTTTTCCTAGAAGCTTGGAGTTCTGGAGATTTGCCTGATTCCTTTTATGGTGGGACTGTGACCTAAATATCCCAGTAAAAGAAGGAACTATATACATATATACACAATGGAATCCTACGCATCCCTAAAAAGAAATGGAGTTTTGCCATTTGCAGCAACACGAATGGACTTGGAAATAAGTCAGGGAATAACAGATACCGTGTGATATCTTTTACATGTGGAGTCCAAAAGACCCAACAAACCAGTGAAGATAACAAAAAGGAATTGACTCACAGATACAGAGAACAAACTAGTGGTGACCAGCAGGGACAGGGAAGCAGGAAGGGACAAGATGTGGTATGTGCGCCATCAGTCATGTCCACTCTCTGTGCCCCCATGGACTGCAGACTGCCAGGCTCCTCTGCCCATGTCATTACCCAGGCAAGAACACTGGCGTGGTTGCCATGTCCTCCTCTGTGAAGACTAGGGTAGGAGATTACAAAAAGAAATTCCCTTTATCTCTCCCTGTCCTTGCTGTAAATTTACTTTCTCCAAGAAAGATGCCACATTGAAGGTCTCCTGTGCCCCAGCAGATGTCAGTCTGACCCTGTAGGAGGGAAAGGCTGCGGGAAAACTAAGACACACACAAGCATGCTTCCAGGGGCGAGGAAGGCTTTCCACGGTCCACCTAAGAAACAGGAAGGAAAGAGGAGGCAGGATCAAGACTTTGAAACCCACTTCCATCTGAGGACAGTACATTGTAAGTTTGAGATTTTTACAAACACATACTTTTATTTAACAAACATAAATTATCAGAAGTACTGATGTTGAAGCTGAAGACCCAATACTTTGACCACCTCATGCAAAGAGACAGCTCACTGGAAAAGACCCTAATGCTGGGAAGGACTGAGGGCAGGAGGAGAAGGGGACAACAGAGGATGAGGTGGTGTTGGATGACAGCACCGACTGGATGGACATGAGTTTGAGCAAGCTCTGGGAGCTGATGATGGACAAGGAAGCCTGGAATGCTGTGGTCCATGAGATCAAAAAGAGTCAGACATGAGTGAGCGGCTGAACTGATAGTGAAACATGAGGGAAGGGGGCAGGAAACAACCTTTAAAAGAATAACATAGCCATAGGATAGGACAAAAGCTTGTTAGAACTAACTAGATCCAAAATGGAAGAAGATTCGACTTCCAGTAGACCTTGAGCCTCAGTTATAAGCTCAGTGTAATATGTTAGCATACTGAATGACACAGCCAGCAGTTTGCAGCTAACTTAAAAGGCCAAAAAGTGGGTGGTGTCCAAAACCTGGAAATCCCCACCCCTTCCTTGAGACAGAATAATCTACCCATTCATTAGCCTAGAAAAACTAACCATGCCACATCTAAGGCCTTTTCCCCTCGTGGCTCAGCTGGTAAAGAATCCACCAAATCTGCCTGCAAAGCAGGAGACCTGGGTTCCATCCCTGGGTTGAGAAGATTCCCTGAAGGAGGGAAAGGCTACCCACTCCAGTATTCTGGTATGGAGAATTCCATGAACTGTATAGTCCTTGGGTTCGCAAATAGTTGGACATGACTGAGCTACTCTCACTTTTGAATATATTATCTGTGACTTCCGGAGATGCCATCAGGGCCATGTAGGCTCCTGGTCAGGGAAGGCTTTCTGTCCTCCACTTCTTTTAGCAAGACTCCAACCTCGGTGACCTTCCCTGAGTTCCAAAGGACAGAACAGTTGCTAATCAAGGGAGGAGCAGTCAGGAAACCACCTGAGGCAAGATAACAGGGAGTGGAGAAGCTGTATTAGGAGAGTAGATCTCCTGAGACCCTCAGCAGCAGCCCAACCCTTTGAAACTTTGCAGAGGAGAGAAGAAAGCCAGACTTGATGCTCATCACACACCCTGCCTGCTTGTGTGAGTGCTGTCGGCTCAGGGTCCTGCCCTTTGAGACCCCAAGGACTGCGCCCCCCCAGGCTCCTCTGTCCATGGGATTCTCCAGGCAGGAAGACTGCAGTGGGCCACCCTGCCCTCCTCTGGGGGACTGTCCCGACCCAGGGAGCGAACAGTGCCTCTCACTTCTGCATTTGCAGACGGGTTCTTTGCCACCTGTGTCCACTGGGGAGCCCTGCCTGACTGTACAACCTCTCGATATTCAACAGGGAGGGGGCACAGTTCTTGAAGCACTAGCCTACCATGTCCCCCCTTTGCCTGGCAGTGAAACGTCACTCTCTCTTTCTCCTCTAACTGTCTCAGTAATTCTGTCTGACACTGGCGCACAGAGAGTCAAGATGTTGGCAACACCAATAATTCTTGCCTCATAATAATCAGAACTGTAGCACGGTAAAGGTTTGAAAAACATCCTGGGCATTATGAAGACACTAATGTAATAAGTTAGGATGACAATCTACTTCTCACATTGTTTGTACTTTGAACTTTATGAGCTTTGCAGCAAATTAGAATTCTCAATGCTGCTGCTGCTGCTAAGTCGCTTCAGTCGTGTCTGACTCTGTGCGACCCCAGAGACAGCAGCCCACCAGGCTCCACCGCCCCTGGGATTCTCCAGGCAAGAACACTGGAGTGGGTTGCCATTTCCTTCTCCAAGGAGTTTTTATTTTTTAATAGAGCAGTAAAACATTTATTTTGAATACTGGATTATTTGGTGCCTCCTTAAATTGTGCAGAGATGATTGCCTCACTTGCCTCACCCTCACACTGGTTCTGCTAGAATGTAGGGTGAGTAAAAGAACATATTAAGAAAGGTATCTTTGAAGTCAGATGGCTTGGGATCAAATATTGGCTCAGCTTTACTCTCAGCCTTATCCTGAGTATGTTATCTTCCCCTTTGATTTGTTTCTTTCTTAAAAGTAATAAAACTTACTGTATTGGTGTTTTTCTTTCTGACTTCACTCTACATAATAAGCTCCCGTTTCATCCACCTCATTAGAACTGATTCAAATGCATTCTTTTTAACAGCTGAGTAATATTCCATTGTGTATATGTACCACAGTGTTTTTATCCATTCATCTGCCGATGGACATCTAGGTTCCTTCCATTTCCTAGCTACTATAAACAGTGCTGTGATAAACATTGGGGTACATGTGTCTCTTTCAATTCTGGTTTCCTCGGTGTGTATGCCCAGCAGTGGGATTCCTGGGTCATATGGGAGTTCTATTCCCAGTTTTTAAAGGAATCTCCACACTGTTCTCCACAGTGGCTGTACTAGTTTCCATTTGCACCAACAGTTTAATAAGAGGATTCCCTTTTCTCTGTACACTCTGTAGCATTTATTGTTTGTAGACTTTTTGATAGCAGCCATTCTGACCAGCTTTTGGATTCTGTGGGAGAAGGCGAGGGTGGGATGATTTTGAGAGAATAACATTGAAACATGTATATTATCATATGTGAAATAGATCGCGAGTCCAGGTTCAATGCATGAGACAGGGCACTCAGCACTTGTGCACTGGGACAAACCTGAGGGATGGGATGGGCAAGGAGGTGGGAGGAGCGTTCAGGATAGGGAACACATGTACACCCATGGTTGATTCATGTTAGTGCATGACAAAAACCACTATAATATTGTAAAGTAATTGGCCTCCAATTAAAATAAATAGTTTTTATGGAAAAGAAAACCTAATGTATGGATTTGTTCATTGATATATTAGTAAATATTTATTGAGCACCTATTATATGTTAGAGATGTAGCAGTTATCAGAAACAAAGCAAAGTGTTTGCTCAAAGTGTTTTTATTTTAGCTTGGAAAAGTAATGGTCAATAAAAAGAAATACATAGTATTAGGTAGCATAGTTATGACATTTTCTTAAAAGAAAAATTAATAAGGGTAGAGTGATTGAGAATGATGATAACAGAGGTGAAGAAAGAGGTGGGACAAGTTTAGAAAAAGGTTATTGAGAAGAACAAAGAGAGGAACAAAGATAATTCTCTCTATGTGTATCATAATATTTAACACATCTTAATGCCTTAGCAAATGATTCTTGTTTATCTTGATGAAGTAGGGAAAGATAAGTTTGGAATGGCAGGGCAACCAATGGACATGGCTTTGAAGCTGCAACTCCAGGATTCTGTACAATTCTACCATAAAATATACTGATACAGCATTGAAGTGTGAACAGCTATCTTCATCACTTAGTTCAGATGGGAATCTCTGACCTTGAGGCCCAGAAAATGCAGTTATCTGAAAAAAGCTTCACCCTCCTCTCCCTCCATAGTGAGCATGCTTGGGCTTCATCCTTATTCCTTGCAGAAAATAGAAGAGAAAGACCATATATCCATTTATGCTGAAGAAGTGAAAGAGATGAGAAGAACCAGAAATCAGCACTTTGGTAACTAGGTGTACCAGAGTGAACATAATTCCTTTCCAGAGAAGCAGCCAACCATGGCAGAAAACATCAATAAAGCCACTGCACTTCGTTAGAACTGGAGCCCTCTTCCCTACCCTCTGACTTCCTGTGGGTTGGCAGATACGGCCTGATCTGGCTCACATGACCCTTTGCCAGTACTCTGGATGTGGCTATCTGGCATTTCACCAACTTATTTCATGGTGTTTGGGTTCTGGAAAAACATCATGTAAAGAAAGAAATAGACATTTTCTTTTCCCAATCTGGATTTTTTTTTTTATGCCTTTTGAAAACAAAGGAAGATAAAACAAAAGTAAAGAAAACAAAGTGCCACCTAGTTTAGGAAAAGCAGGGCTCACAAAAAAAAAATATTTTAAAAATCTCTTGGTTGATAAACCCTCTCTAGTAAATTATTAGAGATCAAAAGAAGATGAGGATGTGGGAATAAGTCTACATCTCTTCCTTAGACTATGATAGAAGGATTCTGTCCTTCTTTTCATCTAGAACCACTTAAAGTACCCCAAATACATCATGCTTTTTCTTCTTCAGAAAAAAGCACTTCAGAAACTTTGCACACAATATTTGCATTCTCAATTGAATTTCAAACTATGCAAGGATACTGCACAGTTTCCCCATTTTCTGTCTGGCTAATATTCCAATTTAGTTTTTCAAAACTCAGAATAGATGGTACTTTTTTCCAAAAGGGACTTATGTCCCCTCCCCTCTGCCTCACCATCTCCTGTGAGATGCCCTTTCTCTGTGTTTCTGGTGCACCACCCTTTACATTCTATCTGTTTATAGTCACTGAGTACTTACTGTGTGCCAGGCACATTTTCATATACTAGGAAAACATCAGGGAACAAAACAAACATCATGGAGCTTAAATTTTATAAGATAAATGACAGTAAACACCTGAACAATGAGATATATATTCAATTACATAAGTCCTTAAAAGAAAAATTAACTAAAAGACTTGCATAATTCAATGAAGCTATAAGCCACGACATGCAGGGCCACAAGACAGATTGGTCTGTTGGAAAGAGAGTGGAAAACCATTCTTGTATACTTCCCACTGGAACCCCATTAACAAGAACAGTATGAAGAGGCAAAAAGATATGCCACCAGAAGATAAGCCCCATGTCAGAAGGTATTTAATATGCTACTGGGGGAAAATGGAAGGGAATTACTAATGGCTCCAGTAAGAATGAAGTGACTTGGTCAAAGCAGAAACAACACTTAGTTATGAATGTGTCTGGTATTGAAAATAAAGTCTGATACTGTAAAGAATAATATTGCACAGGAACCTGGAATGTTCAATCTATGAATCAAGGTAAATTAGAGGTGGTTGAGCAAGAGATGGCAACCCTGAACATTAGGATCTTAGGAATCAGTGAACTAAAATGGCTGTGAATGTGTGACTTTAACTCAGAGGACCATTATATTTTCTGTGTCCAAGAATCCCTTAGAAGAAATGGAGTAGCCATCATAGTAAATGAAATACATATTTCCCTATGCAGTAGCACTGCATAGTTTGAAATGCCATACTTGGGTATTTCAAAAAACTTTACAAGGCAAGCCATTAAACATCACAGTAATCCAAAGCTGCACCCCAAACACTGATGATAAAGAAGCTGAAGTTGACTGGTTCTATGAATACCTACAAGACTTTCTAGAACTAACACCAAAAAAAGATGTCCTTCTCATCATAGGGTTTGGGATGCAAAAGTAGGGAGTCAAGAGATACTTGGAGTAACAGGTAAGTTTGGTCTTGGAATACAAAATGAAGTGGGGGAAAGGCTTACAGAATTTTGTCAAGAGAACACTTGTCATAGCAAACACCTTTTACCAACAACACAAGAGATGGCTCTACACACGGACATCACCAAATGATCGATACTGAAATCAGATTGATTATATTTTTTGCAGCAAAAAGTGGATGAGCTCTATCCAGTCAAAAAACAAGAACTGGAGCTGTGGCTCATGAGCTCTTCAATTCAGCCTTAAATTGAAGAAAATATAGAAAACTACTAGGCCATTCAGATATGACCTAAATCAAGTCCCTTATGATTTTACAGTGGAGGTAATGAATAGATTTATGGGATTAGATTTGGCAGACAGAGTGCTTGAAGAACTGCCGACAGAGGTTCATAAAACTGTGCAGGAGGCAATGACCAGCGTTGCAGAGAAAAGAAAATGCAAAGGGGGAAAGTGGTTGTCTAAGGAGGCTTTACAAACAGCTGAGGAAAAAAGAAAAGCAAAGAGCAAGGGAGAAAGTGAAACATAGATCCAACTGAATGCAGAGTTCCAGAAAAAGGCAAGGAGAGATGAGAAAGTCTTCTTCGAAGAACAGTGCAAAGGAGTAGAGGAAAAAAATAGAATGTGAAAGTCTAGAGATTTCTTCAAGAAATTGGAGTTATCAAGGGAATGTTTCATGCAAGGAAGGGGATGAGTAACGACAGAAAAAGTAAGGACCTAACAGAGGCAAAAGAGATTATGAAGAGGTGATAGGAATACACAGAAGAACTACACAAAAAGAGTGTGAATGACCTAGCCATGATGGTATGGTCACTCACCTAGAGTCAGACACCCTGAAGTGTGGAGTTAAGTGGACCTTATGAAGCATTACTAAGAACAAAGTTTGTAAACTTGATGGAATTCCAGCTGAGCTATTTCGAGCCCTAAAAGATAATGCTGTTAAAGTACTGCACTCAACATATCAGCAAATTTGGAAAACTTGGCAGTGGCCACAGGACTGAAAAAGATCAGTTTTCATTCCAAGCCAAAAGGACAGCGCCAAAGAATGTTCAAACCACCGGACAATTGCAAACATTTCATAATCTAGTAAGCTCAAAATCCTTCCCTAGGCTTCAGCAGTTCATGAATCAATAAATTCCAAATGTGCCTTTAAAAAAAAAAAGGCTGAGGAACCAGAGAGCAAATTGCCAAAATTTGTTGGATCATAGAGAAAGCAAGGAAATTCCAGAGAAATATCTTCTGCTACATTGACTATGTGAAAACCTTTGACTGTGTGCATCAAAAAAAAAAAAAAAACTGGAAAATTTATAAGGAGATGTGAATACCAGACCACCTTACTCCTCACGAGAAACCTGTATGCAGCTCAAGAAGCAACAGTTAAAACTGAACATTAAACAACAGACAGGCTCAAAATTGGGAAAGGAGTTCCACAAGGCTATGTATCGTCACCCTGCTTGTTTATCTTATATGCACATCATGGAAATGTGTTTTCACGGGCTGGATGAATGACAAGGAAGAATCAAGATTGCTGACAGAAATAGGAACTAAATAGCCTCTTAGTGAGGGTAAAAGAGGTGAGTGAAAAAAGTTGGATTAAAACTCAACATTCAAAGAACTAAGATCATGACATCTTGTTCCATCACTTCATGGCAAACAGAAGGGAGCGAAGTGGAAGCAGTGACAGATCTTATTTTCCTGGGCTCCAAAATCACTGTGAACAGTGACTGCAGCCATGAATTTAAAAGAACATTGCTCCTCGAAAGCAAAGTAATGACAAGTGCAGATAGCATATTAAAAAGCAGACCCATCTCTTTGCTAAGCAAGATCTGTCTAGTCAAAGTTATGATGTTACCAGTGGGCATGTATGGATGTGAGAGTTGGATCATATAAAAGACTGAATGCTGAAAAACTGATGCTTTTGAATATTGGTGCTGAAGAAGGTTCTTGAGAATCCCTTGGACATCAAGGAAATTATTATCAACCCTGAATATTAATTGGAAGGACTGATGCTGAAACTGAAACTCCTGGTCATAGTCAACACCCTCTTCCAAAAGCACAAGAGAAGAATCTACACTTGGACATCACCAGGTGGTCAATACCGAAATCAGATTGATTATATACTTCACAGCCAAAGATGGAGCTCTATGCAGTTCAAAAACAAGACCAGGAGCCGACTGCATCTCAGATCATGAAATTCTGTTTTTTTTTTTATTTTAATTTATTTTCTTTACATTATCATGTTGGTTTTGCCATACATTGACATGAATCCACCATGGGTCATGAAATTCTAATTGCTAAATTCAGATTTAATTTGAAGAAATTAAGGAAAACCACTAGACCATTCAGGTATGACCTAAATCAAATGCCTTACAATTATACAGTGGATGTGAGAAAAAGATTCAAAGGATTAGATCTGATAGACAAAGTGCCCAAAGATCTATGGGCGGAGGTTTGTGACATTGTACAGAAGGCAATGATCAAGACCATCTCCAAGAAAAAGAAATGCAAAAAGGCAAAATGGTTGTCTGAAGAGGCCTTAAAAATGTCTGAGAAAAGAAGAGGAGCGAAAGGCAAAGGAGAAAAGGAAAGATATTCCCATTTGAATCCAGAGTTCCAAAGAACAGCAAGGAGAGATAGGAAAGCCTTCCTCAGTGATCAGTGCAAAGAAATAGAGGAAAACAATAGAATGGGAAAGACCAGAAATCTCTTGAAGAAAATTAGTGATACTAAGGGAATATTTCATAAAAATATGGGCACAGTAAAGGATAGAAATGGCATGGACCTAACAGAAGCAGAAGATATTAAAAAGTGGTGGTAAGTATACACAGAAGATGTTCATGACCCAGATAACCACAGTGGTGTGATCACTCAACTAAAGCCAGACATCCTCGAATGTGAAGTCAAGTAGGCTTTAGGAAGTACTGCTAGGAACAAAGCTAGTGTAGGTGATGGAATTCCAGTTGAGCTATTTCTTTCTTTCTTTCTTTCTTTTTTTATGTTTTGAAGTTTGATGTAGTTTGTTTTTCAAATGGCATAAACACGGCTTTGCTATGAATCCCCAATGGCTCAGCTAGGTAAAGAATCCACCTGCAATGCAGGAGACATAGGAAACGCAGGTTTGATCCCTGGGTTGGGAAGATCCCTTGGAGGAGGGCATGGCAACCCATTCCAGTATTCTTGCTTGGGAAATTCCATGGAAGAGGATCCTGGTGGGCTACAGTCCAAAGAACTACAGAGTCGGACATGACTAAGTGACTAAGCAGACACACATGACATGGTTTCTTTTACTCTATGATATTTTGGAAAATATGTTAGTAATGAGCATCTATGTGTCCTTATCACGTCATATAAACAGTCATGCTTCAATGAGGTGTTGAACCATAGATACTTCTTCCCAGGCAGCAGAGTTTGTGACCCCAAATATCAACAGAATTCCCTAAATTATAATACAATTTGTGCTGTGATGATCAAAGGTTCCCAATAGGGACCTTTAATAGCTCCTCTTAGCTATTGTCTCAGCATTTATTTATTCATGATTGACATGTGACAGTTACATTCTTGGGTTTCATTTGTGTTTTTTTTTTATTATGCAGATATTCAAATGCCATTTATTTATTTATTTATTTTAATTTTCTTTACTTTATTGTGTTGTTTTTGCCACACATTGACAAGAATCCGCCATGGGTATACATATGTTCCCCCTCCAGAACTCCCCTCCCTCCTCCCTCCAGATGCCCTACCCCTGGGTCATCTCCGTGCACCAGCCCCTAGCATCAACCCTGGGCTGCCGATTGATTTCACATATGATAATTAACATGTTTCAATGCCATTCTCCCATATCATCCCACCCTTGCCCTCTTCCACAGAGTCCAAGAGACTGTTCTATACATCTGTGTCTCTCTTGCTGTCTCGCATGCAGTGTTCTCGTTACCATCTTTCTAAATTACATATATATGCATTAGTATACTGTATTGTTCTTTTTCCTTCTGGCTTACTTCACTCTGGATAATAGGCTCTAGTTCCGTCCACCTGAGTAGAACTGATTCAAATGAATTTTTTTTTTAATACTGAGTAATATTCCATTGTGTATATGTACCACAGCTTTCTTAGCCATTCATCAGTTGATGGGCATCTAGGTTGCTTCCATGTCCTGGCTATTGTAAACAATGCAGCGATGAACATTGAGGTACACGTGTCTCTTTCAATTCTGGTTTCCTCGGTGTGTATGCCCAACAGTGGGATTGCTGAATCATATGGCAGGTCTATTTGCAGTTTTTTAAGGAATCGCCACACTGTTCTCCATAGTGGCTATACTAGTTTTCATTCCCACCAACAGTGTGAGAGGGTTCCCTTTTCTCCACATCCTCTCCAGCATTTATTACTTGTAGATTTTTGGATTGCAGTCATTCTGACTGGTGTAAAGTGGTACCTCATTGTGGTTTTGATTTGCAATTCTCTGATAATGAGTGATGTTGAGCATCTTTTCATGTGTTTGTTAGCCATTTTTGTGTCTTCTTTGGAGAAATGTCTGTTAAGTTCTTTGGCCCACTTTTTGATTGGGTCGTTTATTTTTCTCGAATGGAGCTGCAGGAGTTGCTTGTATATTTTTGAGATTAATTGTTTGTCCATTGCTTCACTGGCTATTATTTTCTCCCATTCTGAAGGCTGTCTTTTCACCTTGCTTATAGTTTTCTTTGTTGTGCAGAAGTTTTTAATTTTAATTAGGTCCCATTTGTTTATTCATGCTTTTATTTCCAATAATCTGGGAGGTGGGTCATGTAGGATCCCGCTTTGGTTTATGTCAGAGAGTGTTTTGCCTATGTTATCCTCTAGGAGTTTTATAGTTTCTGGTCTTATGATTAAATCCTTGATCCATATTGAGTTTATTTTTGTGTATGGTGTTAGAAAGTGTTCTAGTTTCATTCTTTTATAAGTGGATGTCCAGCTTTCCCAGCACCACTTGTTAAAGAGATTGTCTTGTGTCCATTGTATATTCTTGCCTCCTTTGTCAAAGATGAGGTGTCCATAGATGTGTGGGTTTATCTCTGGGCTTTGTATTTTGTTCCATTTATCTATATTTCTGTCTTTGTGCCAGTACCATACTGTCTTGATGACCATGGCTTTGTAGTATAGCCTAAAGTCAGGTAGGTTGATTCTTCCAGTTCCATTCTTCTTTCTCAAGATTGCTTTGGCTATATGAGGTTTTTTGTATTTCCATACAAATTGTGAAATTATTTGTTCTAATTCTCTGAAAAAGACCTCTGGTAGCTTGATAGGAATTGCGTTGAATCTATTGATTGCTTTAGGTAGTATACTCATTTTCACTATATTGATTCTCCCGATCCATGAACACGGTATATTTCTCCATCTATCTGTGTCCTCTTTGATTTCTTTCATCAGTGTTTTATAGGTTTCTATATACAAGTCTTTTGTTTCTTTAGGTAGAAATACTCCTAAGTATTTTATTCTTTTTGTTTAGATGGTGAATGGAATTGTTTCCTTAATTTCTCTTTCTGTTTTCTCATTGTTAGTGTATAGGAACGCCAGGGATTTCTGTGTGTTGATTTTTTATCCTGAAACTTTACTATATTCACTGATTAGCTCTAGTAATTTTCTCATAGAGTCTTTAGGGTTTTCTATGTAGAGGATCATGTCATCTGCAAACAGTGAGAGTTTTACTTCTTTTCCAATCCAGGTCCCTTTTATTTCTTCACAGTCTGCATAGAAAGGAATCTATAGACAGTTAAGCTATTTCAAATCCTGAAAGTTGATACTGTGAAAGTGCTGTACTCAATATGCTAGTAAATTTGGGAAACTCAGCAGTGGCCAAAGGATTGGAAAAGGTGTCTTTTCATTCCAGTCCCAAAGAGGGGCAATGCCAAAGAATGTTCAAACTACTGCACAACTTCACTCATCTCACACATTAGAAAAGTAATTCTCAAAATTCTCCTAGCCAGGCTTCAACAGTGCATGGACCATGAACTTTCAGATGTTCAAACTGGATTTAGAAAAGGCAGAGGAGCCAGAAATCAAATAACCAACATCTGGTGGATCATCAAAAAACCAAGAGTTCCAGAGAAACGTCTATTTCTGCTTTATTGACTTTGCTAAAGCCTTTGACTGTGTGAATCACAACAAACTGTGGAAAATTCTGAAAAAGATGGGACTACCAGACCAGCTTACCTGCCTCCTGAGAAATCTATATGCAGGTCAAGATGCAACAATTGGAACTGGTCACGGAATGACAGATTCTAAATAGGGAAAAAAGTAGGTCAAGGTTGCATATTGTCACCCTGCTTATTTAACATATATGCAGATTATAGCTTGTGAAATGCCAAGCTGGATGATGCTCAAGCTATAATCAAGATTGCTGGGATAAATATCAGTAACCTCAGATTTGTGGATGACACCACCTTTATGGCAGAAAGTGAAGAAGAACTAAAGAGCCTCTTGGTGAAAGTGTCGTCAAAGTTCCCCCTAGTCAAACCAATGGTTTCTTAAGTGGTCATATATGGATGTGAGAGTTGGACTGTAAAGAAAGCTGAGCACCAAGCTGATGCTTTTGAATTGTGGTGTTGTAGAGTCCCTTGGACTGCAAGGAGATCAAACCAGTCAATCCTAAAGGGAATCAGTCCTGAATATTCATTAGAAGAGCTGATGCTAAGCTGAAACTCTGTAACTTTGACTACCTCATGCAAAACCTGCCTCAAAGGAATAGACCCTGATGCTGGGAAAGATTGAAGACAGGAGGTAAAAGACAGTAGGTGAACAAGGTAAAGACAATGAGTAAGATGATTGGATGGCATCACCAACTCAGTGACATTAGTTTGAGCAAGCTCAAGGAGTTGGTGATGGACAGGGAAATCTGGCATCCATGTGGTCCATGGGGTCACAAAGAGTTGGACGCCACTGAGCAATTGAAGTAAGTTGTACTGAGATGTATCAAATAAGATTCTTATCTTCAAAGAGTTTACAACCCATGGAGTCATGGAAGAAATATTTATTGAGTGCCTGCTATGTGTCAATTGGGAGTGCCTTTATTGAGTGCCTTCTATGTGCCCCACAAAAAACAAGGACACACTAAAGTGGGGATGGTGTGGACTCAATATGATGACAGTCTAAGCATTTACAGTTAAGGTCAGTGTTAGCTGCAGGTTTCAGGTTCTGGAGTCAGATTTTTCGGTTTTAAATTCTGGCTCTGTCACTGGCTAGCTATGGAACTTGAGAAATTTCAGTTAACAATTCTGAGTCTCATCTATAAAACAGGAATGATGGCAGTGACCACTTTATAAAGTCTTTATAATGATTAAATGAGAAGATGCATATGAGAACTCATCCTAGGGTAAACTGTCAAACAAGGACAGAAAGAAAGTGAAAGTGCACACTTCTGGCAATAAATAGGATTTGAGCAGAACTCTGGATGTTGGATCTAAATTCATGAAGAAGAGAGAGGATGAAATTCCACTGGACAGAGTTCTCAGTCTAAAAGAAAATACAAAGGGGCGCCAGCAGCCCTAGTCTCCAGGCTCTGGAGGAAGACTACACCTGTATCACTTCTTCCTGGAGGAAATATGAATGTGGGGTGAGGCCTCGGGAAACTGCTGGAAATTTATGTTTAGGTTGTACATCTGCTAAGTTGTTTCAGAAGGTGCTTACATTTCAGTTCCATTTGCTCTTCAAGAGTTTCTTAATGAGGCTAATTAGCCCCAAACAGCAAATTCTCCCAGTGCTCCATGGAAAGCTTGGTTGTTTATAAAACAATGAGCCTGGGACCTCTGTCCATGGCTAAGAAGCCTTCTTTCTGGGCATCAATCTTATCAGAGCTCAATGCTTACAGACATTTCACATTTAGTAAGTGTTTGCAGTGGCCTTGAATCCAAAGAAGCCATCAAGTGCTGAAGACCAATCCTGTGGCCAAAAGGAGGCTGCCTCTGAGAGGACCCATGTACAGATTAAATCAGATGTCAAGGGGCAACATTTGTCTGGAGAGAAAACAGTGGCAGAAGATTTACCTCAGGAAGTTTAAATTGTTTATGGGTGATTACTTCAGTGCTCATTCTTGCTGGCATCAAAATGTGAAAAAAAAATACATATTTAAAATCCCATTTAGTGATATCAAGTAAGAGACATAAATGTACAGTTATTTTCTTGAATGCAGCTTTTCTCAATAATAAAAGTGGACAGGTAGCCATGGCTACTAAAAACTTGTTTCTTAGCATTCTTTTTGTAGATCTCCAGATGGCACATCACTAGGAGGTACTAGACATAGGATCCTTACTTTAGGTTGCTAGAACAATAGAAGTAATTTAGCTAGCATTTTTTAAGTCTTATTATATTCCGTGGACTCTAACCCCCAATAGACTATGAGGTAGGTACTATAGGTCTTCCTCAACAAGTGGGTTATATCCTGATAAACACATTTTAAGTTGGAAGTATCATAAGTTGAAAATGCATTTAATACACCTAACATACCAAATATTGTAGCTTAGCCCAGCCTATCTTTAACGTGCTCAGAGCACCTACATTAGCTTATAGTTGGGCAAAATCATCTAAGACAAAGTCTATTTTATAATACAGTGTTTGAATATCTCATGTAATTTATTGAACACTGTATTGAAAGTGAGAAACAGAATGGTTGTCTGGGTACACAATAGTTATCAGTATATTTGTTGCTTGCCCTGGTGACCAAATGGCTGATTGGGAGCTATGGCTGCTGACCTGTCCAGCATCATGAAAGTGTCATCCCCCATATCATTAGCCTGGAAAAGACCAAAAATCAAAATTCCAAGAATAGTTTCTCCTGAATGCATATCATTTTTGCTCCATCATAAAGTCAAAAAATTGTGAGTACTGTCTGTATTATTATCTCTCTTTTACAGGCAAGGAAAGAAAGACTCTGCAGAAAAGGGAGGCAGCAAGCCCAAGGTCCTTTTGTTAGTGGCATTCAAATCTAGACCATCTTCAAACAAATGCTTGCAGATTTAGCACTGCACATTTACCTCCATAGGAAATGGACGCATTGCCAATTATGACTTTAAGCTTTAACAGTCATCCCCAAGTCGGATGCTCTGAACAGGTCCCTCCTTGAGGAAGCAATACAGTATTGTAGAGAACATAGTCTCTGGGGATCATGGGCTAGAATTTCAGTCTCAGCACATAGTTGCTAGGACACACAAAGCAAATAACTTTGCTTCCTGGCACCCATGTTTCCTCAATGGCTAAAAGAAGGGTAGCTTAGAAAGATCTCTTAACTCCCTTCTAGCTCCGGCATTATACCATTATATGATGTGTCAAATAATGGAATCAAGTAAGATATATTTTTTTTAAAGGAAAAGTCAGATGCTAATTTTGGCAGCTCTCAGGTTTGTGAGTCTTCCAAAGAAAAATATGTTTTTCCATGAAAGATTAAAAAAAATAAAAATCAACTCAAATATTTATTTCCTTTCTTCTTTCAGTGAGTTTTAAGTTACTCATCAAGTAGGATTAAATTATCGTTTTGTTTTTATAGTTGAATAAACTGAAGCTCATTTTGGTTAATGAATTAATTTAGATCACATAGCAATTCAACAGCAGAGGACAAAAAAGCATTCACCATGTATCATTTGAAAGACTACTCTGAATTGGCAAATGTCAGAGGCTTTGTCACTGAGGAACCACATCCGTAGCACGAAAGTCTTTGATAATGATGCTCCTAGCAGTGAACATGATGACAGAGAGCAATATTGGGCAGTGTACACTGAAGTGGACATGGAAACAAGCTGGATTAAAAGCCCAGCTCTGCAATTTACTATTTATACTAACTTGGGAAAATCCTTGGGTAAATTTCCCCCACTTCTCACTATCCAATTCCTGCATTCCACATAGTAGAGTTTTAATATATATGATGGCAGTCCCTGTCTCACATTCCCTTAACTTCTTATAACTCAGTTTCCTTAACTGTAAACAGGTTATGATCATATCTTCATTGCTACTTGCAGATATATTGCTGTAGCCACGAGTTCTGGGAAACAAACTCACTCAGAAGGAAAATGCAGATAGTGCTGTGCAGTTTATTACACTTGTGGGCCCAAGGCAGAGTCACCTCTTAGCCAAGGACCCCAACCAGTTTTTGTGAAAACCTTATATACCCTAAGTGTATAAGTTTCCCTGAAACTAATCTGAACAAAGGAAAAAGAAAGATACAATCAAAGTTAACCCATGATCATATGCCTTAATCCTAGGTAGTTTACAGTGGACAGTTATCAATAGGCCTGTGGTTATACCTCAATAAGCATAATAGAATACATGATTCTATTTGGTTACATAATTAGGGTATTCTTTTAGCAATGGAACCCTAGGGCTCTTCCTTCAGGGGGCCTGATTTTCCAATTGATATGTTGTTTCCATAGATACTGGGCATATAGCTCAAAGTCCACAATCCGGTCCAAGATGGAGTCCTGCTTTCAAGATAGAGCCTGTTCTGTTTCCTCCTTCAATACCACTGGAAGGATATGTAACAAACTGCCCTTGTTAATCTGCTTCATGCATTCCTCCATATATGAGGATATTTGTCCACTTGATCAAAAGAAAAAACCCAAAGGAAGCATCAATATATTGAACAAGTTCAAGCAGATGCCAAAGGGGCTGCCAGTTCTGGCTTAAAATTCAGTTAATGCTCTTAGGTGACAGGAACTGCTGTGTGTGCCCTTGGAACCTCCTAATTGGATTTGAAGATAGCATCTCCCCAGGTTTTCCATCCATATAAAGAGGCTGCTACTTTTCCCTCCCACTACCACCTAAGGGAAAAAAGCAGGACCCAGGGCAGAGGGTAGCAAACTTTTCCTTAAAGAGCCAGATGACAAATATTTTAGGTTTGCAGAACTTCTGGTCTTGGCCTCACTTCTGCCAGGAAAGCAGCTCAGGTAATATGTAAACAAATGATAGACCTGTGTTCCAATAAAACGTGATTCACAAAAACAGGCGAGTCATTGTTTGCTTTTTCTCGATTTAGGGAAAATCAGCCCAACTTGGTAATTCAAAATAATTTCTTCATTAGCAGCACATGACATACATGTTCTCTTTACTCTTCCCAACCACCCTGTGAATAGATGATATGATTATTTTCAAGAATAAGTTTAGAAGCCAGGCTGAGAGCAATTAAGAAGCTTGGCAGGCTTAATCAGTATGGCTGTGGTGGAAAACCCATCGAATCTCAGTGGCTTAACAGCAGAAAGTTTTCCCTCTTGCTTATGGTATGGCCCAATGTGGGTTGGCAGGGCACCTCTGGGGGTGGGATGGTGCTATGGAGAAAGAAGGGCTTTGATCTATGCAGTCCACTCAGAGAGCAGGGGCTCTGAACTTTTATGTACCACAAACCCCTTTGTCGGACTGCTGGAGTGAATGAACTGTCTCTGAAAAATGTTTGTAAATGAATAACATAAAATACCTAGGATTACATAGAAAATCAAATTGGAAATAATTATCAAAATAAATAATAAAAGAAAAATTATAGTAAGGTGTGTTCTTCTTTATTAGTGGATTATTAAACATATTAAGCAGCCTGTTTTAGGGCTTCCTTGGTAACTCAAACAGTAAAGAAGCTGCCTGCAATTCTATTGATTTGATCTGACTTCAGTCCCTAGGTTGGGAACAGCCCCTGGAGAAAGGAATGACTATTCACTACAGTATGCTTGCTGGAGAATTCCGTGGACAGAGGTATAGTCCATGAGGTCACGAAGAGATGGAAAGGAATGAATGACTTAACACTTTTTAACTGATAACTACTCTCATTCAAAGGTTGTTGTTCAGTCACTCAGTGATGTCCAACTATTTGTGACCCCATGAACTTCAGCAAACCAGGCTTCCCTGTCCTTTGCAATCTCCAGGAGTTTGCTCAAAGTCATGTCCATTGAGTCGATGATTCCATCCCACCACCTCATTCTCTGTCACCCCTTCTCCTCTTGCCTTCAATCTTTCCCAGCATCAGGTCTTTTCCGTGAGTCGGCTCTTCACATCAGCTGGCCAAAGTATTGGAATTTCAGCTTCAGCATCAGTCCTTCCAATGAATATTCAGGGTTGATTTCCTTTAGGATTGACTGATTTGATCTCCTTGAGGTCCCAGTGACTCTCAAGAGTCCTCTCCAGCACCATATTTCAAAAGCATCAATTCGTCTGTGCTCAGCTTTCTTTATGGCCTTACTCTCACATCCATAGATGACTATTGGAAAAATCATAGCTTTGACTATATGGACCTTTATTGATAAAATGATGCCTCTGCTTTTTAATATGCTGTTTAGGTTGGTAATAGCTTTTCTTTCAAGGAGCAAGTGTCTTTTAATTTCAAGGCTGCAGTCATCATCTACAGAGATTTTGGAGCATAAGAAAATGAAGTCTGTAAGTGTTTGCATTTTTTTACCCATCTATTTTCCATGAAGTGATGAAACCAGATTCCATGATCTTCATTTTTTTAATGTCAAGTTTTAAGCCAGCTTTTCCACTCTTCCTCTTTCACATTCATCACGTGGCTCTTTAGTTCCTCTTTGCTTCCTACCATTAGGATGGTATCATCTGCATATTTGAGATTATTGATATTTCTCCTGGAAATCTTGATTCCAGCTTGAGCTTCATCCAGCCCTGCATTTTGCATGATACACTGTGCATAGAAGTTAAACAAGCAGGATGACAATATACAGACTTGATGTACTCTTTTCCCAATTTGGAACCAGTCCGTAGTGCCATGTCCCATTCTAACCGTTGCTTCCTGACCTGCATACAGATTTATCAGGAGATAGGTAAGGTGGTCTGGCATTCCAATTTCTTTAAGAATTTTCCACAGTTTGTTGTGATCCACACAGTCAAAGGTTTTAGAACAGTCAGTAAAGCAGAAATAGATATTTTTCCTGAAAGTCCCTTTCTTTTTCTATGATCCAGCAGGTGTTGGCAATTTGAGCTCTGATTCCTCTGCCTTGTCTAAATTCAGCTATACATCTGAGATTTCTTGGTTCACCTACTGTTGAAGCATAACTTGAAGGATCTTAAGCATTACCTTTAGCAAAAATGATATTTAGAGATATCGATGTATTAACTATAATGTGATATGAAAACATCTCTGACTTCTATTAGAGGAGTCAAAAGTACTATTAGCAATACAATGGTTTGGTGCTTACACTCAAATTGAGAAACTGCTAACTTTCAGAGGTTAGCAGAAATAAAATAGTGTTTCCCTTCCCAAGTTCCAGCATTTTTGGACCTCTTGGGCACCCAAGGGTCTAAGTTTTAAAATTTCTTCATCCAATGTCTAGATCAGGCCTCAGTATTCTCCACTGGATTCTCTGATGGAAGGTAGATGGGAGCAGAGTTGGAAGGTTTCATGGGCAGCTTAGGGGCCAGGATAAGTAGGGGTCACATCACTTCACCTCTGTCCACTATCATGTACTAAGGCATAGGATTTGCCAATCTGTGGAAAGGGGCAGGGAGAGGCTTGCTGTATGAACTTCTCCTGTATACCAGGAAGCAGAGGAGAACCACATGGCTGTGAGCCCCAGAAAGGCTCTTTCACATTAGCAGAGCCAGGATTTGACTCTGGCTTTCAGGCAAATGGTCAGAGTTCTTTCCGCTACTCTACATTGCCTCAGTAATGTGGCACATGCCCAAACTATCTCACTTCCTTAGTCTAGCCCAGGGTTTCTCTACTTCAGCACTACTGACACTTTGAATTACTTGTGGGGCATGTCCTGTGCATCAAAGGACATTTGGTATCAATTCTGGCCTTCACCCACTAGATTTAGTAGCACCTCCTAAAATGTCTCCAAGTATCACCAAATGTCTCTTAGCCAGAGGCACTTCGGGTGGATTGCTTCTGGTTGGAAACTACTGCTTTAGTCCCCTTACCCAATCCTCCCTCTTCAGTATTTGTAGTGTATCTTTGGAATGTTCAGAATTACTTGGAAAGAAAAAGCAATGAGATCCCCAATGTCATATTTACAATGCATGATCCTTTTAGACTAGAGCACAGAAACCTCAGTACACGTTTTCACATTCTCCCACTCCTGTATTTTTGCTGGATGTTTAAGTCTGGACCAGCCATGCAGTGATGTGAAATTAGCTTAGTACACTAGCAACTCAGCATTTCATGGTCAACAAGTGAAAGTCAATAGGGACTGGAGTGACTGCCCAACTCTATTGGATCAAAGGAAACAGGAAACTGACCAATACAGGTAGTTTAAATTTATTGTGAACAGAAGGCTGAAATATTTTTCTGCTAATGACCACACCACTGTGTACTGACTCAGAGACAGAATATCAGCTCTCCCAGTTACACCACCTTGATTAAGTAGTTTAGTCCAGATTCTCCTAAAGATTAGTTAATTCCTCAGATCATGAGTTCCACAGAGATCTAGTTTCACAAAATATTAATGGGTTTTCAGAGAGGGAGGCTATCTTTCATGTATATATATATATATATATGGACTTCCCAGATAACTCTGGTAATGCAGGAGAGCTAAGAGACACAGGTTCAATCCCTGGGTCAGGAAGATCCCCTGGAGGAGTGCATGGCAACCCACTCAAGTATTTTTGTCTGAAGAATCCCATGGACAGAGGAGCCTGGGATCAGTCCACAGGGTCTAAAAGAGTAGTACACGACTGAAGTGACTTAGCATACATGCAGGCATGTGTGTGTGTGTATATATATGCATTATATATGCATATACATTCTAGCAACTCTTTAAGTAAGATAATTTTGTTTTCTTGCTGTACAACTTACCAGAGTCTTTACTGTGCCTTGTACTTTTAACTTTCTAAGCAAAGATATGGCTTACAATATTTCCCACTCATCTTCTTCTTCTTCTTCTTTTTTTTTATAGAGTATCTCCAGGGATTAATATGCTCCCAAAATATACTTTATAAAATGCTGCTGGCCTCTCTCTAGGTCTCAGTTTCTTCATTCTTACAATGGGGCAGGACTGTCTGCCATGGTGACCTTATAGAGATATTTGGAGAAAAATATGAGAAAACACATGAAAAAGTGCTTTGTAAGACTTTAATAGGTCAGTGTTAATGCATATTTATTAATAATTTATTAGTAATAACATTTTCCCTGCCTCAATTAGTTGTTGAGTTGTTATATGTGATAATTAAAGTAGCAGAGATCCTGAGAGGTTAAAATCTTGCCTAAGGTTGTGTAGGTAGAAATGGAGCTACAGTGCATATAAATTAAGATGACTATAAGGATGTGCTCTGAGCTGAAGAAAGTACTCTCTGCACTGTCAGTTGCTTTTGTTGTTTGGATGGTTATTATTTTAACTGCAGTGGTAAATAAGGCAGTAGGAAATCAGATAGTGGCAAAAGACATAGACTGAGTGACTTTCACTTTAATTTTCTGTCACCTTTCAGAGTCCTTGGAAGCATTGGAATATCCATGGGGTATCAGGATTGATATAGTGGGTTATAGTGAAAGAAAGCTTTCACTCTTACCTTGCAATTGCATGGAACTTTTTGGAGAATCCTCTAAAGGCTACAACTCTATAATGGACAGACCTGATGCAGAGGATGCAACAGAGGCAAGGGGCACAATTTCAGAACTCCAGGTGAAACATGCAAATGACTATGCAAAACAACATTGACCTGAGGGAGACTCAAAGGGTAGAGAGAGAGTTGCTGGGGTTCTGAAGAGAGCTTACTGGTCTATCTTAAAGGGTTCCCTACAGGAGGTGGCATTCCTACTGACCCCTCCCTCTTCACATGTGAGTGTAGGCCTTCCTACACACCTCTGGCCCTCACCACAGCTACCCAGGTGAGCAATCCGGGTATGGAACAAACAGATGTACTGATGCCAAGACTACAGCATTGAAACCTATTTGAGAATTCCAGTGTGAACACGGGTAATAAAACATGTCCTGGTGAAATGGCACAATTACATCTCAGCATTGATGAAGTATTTTAGGCCTTTAAAGTATTTTAAAACCATTAATTACATGGACTGTTGTTCTGCCAGAGACAATCATTTTAGGAAGCCCTTTCCTTCAGAGCACAGAACTCTTGTTCCTCCCCCACTGGTAAAATTTTAATCTGTCATATATGACAGTCTTTTTTACTATTCTCTATCTGCTCTATGTTTTTCTATTATCTGACTTGTATAAGTGAAATTTTAATGCCAATTAAATTTTTTAATAGGAAATAAAAGCTAAGCATCTTGGTTTCTTCTTTCGTTTTGTTTTTCATTTATTTATTTTAATTGGAGGATAATTACAATATTTAATGGCTTTTGCCATACATTGACATGAATCAGCCATGGGTACACATGTGTCCCTCCATCCTAAACCCCTCTCCCTCCTCCCCAACCCATCCCTCTGGGTTGTCTCAGAGCACTGGTTTTGGTGCCCTGCTTCATGCATCAAACTTGCACTGGTCATCTATTTTATGTATGATAATGGACATATTTCAATGCGTCTTTATTTCTAAGCCATACCCGAAGTAAATAATTTAAGACACAAAGTTGCGCTTGTCCTCTTTGGTTATGATGAACTATTTGGAAGATTATTAAGCACAAGCCCCTCAGCCTGACAGCTCGCTATCAGTGCTCTGAGGCCAACAGAACTCCCTGAGCTTTTTCTTGCTTTTCAAACCAAAGGACAGAAATCAGCCTGGGAGCAGGTAGGGCTCAGGAAAGTAGGAGAATCAGGAAAGCATATCTTGGTAACTAAAAATAGGACTTCTTAAACAAAGGAAACTCATGTCATAGGTTTCATACCAGAGAGTAGAAGAAAAATTCAGATAATTAATTCCCTTCTCTGTCAACTCTTGTCAACTGTATAGTTCTTGAATCCCCCCAGTGATCCCCTCCCCTGCTTTTAGGGCCTCAGTGCAAGGCCGCAACATTTGTGGATTAGCCTTACAGTGGGGCGTTGGTTTACCAAACAGCTGGAGATAGAGCGAAGCTTTGACTTGAAGTGTTTGTCAATTTCCATGTTATAACTACTTCTGCTATGGCAAATCTCCAGCTAACAACATGAAAGATATCATTAAACATGGAGTAAGAAAGAGAAGCAAAGTGGCACATCATTTTATACCATTTCTACCATAAAAGATAAAAAAAATGATTCTAATAATCTCCAGAGCAGAGAAAATCGTAAAATGTAATAAAAGAATTTGGGAGTAATGATTTTTGAGGATGCATTGATATTGTTTCAATATAAGTAAATTTAATGAAAGTTTATAGATTTTAATTATCAATAATGCTGTATTTGAAAACTTGCAAAATCCTGAAATTTAACAATAGGCTCTTGCAAGCTGGCACAGGTGAACTGTAGCACTTTAATTGTAGCAATCTTTTAACTATGTCATTGCCTTCCAGCCAAACGCCATGAGGAACACATATTCAGTTGAACAAATCTAGTCTGTCACTCTTTCCAATGAGGCAGAATAGATATTATCGGGCTTCCCAATATCAGGTGCTAGGAAGGACCTGTTATAGGATTTAAGCTTGTTAGGTGCTTTGGAGGAGGGTTCAAGAAGAGCAAACAGCTCTGAACTGTGTGTTGTCAAGAAATGGGGGTAATTCTGAGACTGTATATCTTATCTATAATACTAGAAGAATGAAACAGGGTCAAAAGTGTAATTGATTAAACAGAATCAGTGGCTGACACTAATAGGAAAGGGGGATGTTTGGTCATTTTTATAGTTTGGACAATGTTTGTGCTTTGTGTCTGTGTCATAAGACCATTATGAAGTGGTCTTATTTTTGACTTAACCCATCATGGGCACAGTGGTCTTCTCTCTTGTGGTCTGTGAAGGCATTTATGTTCATTAGAGGAACACCAAGTTCTGGCTGACAGTCCCATCCAGGTCCTATAGGTCAGGAACTACTTTTCCCTTTCCCAGCTGAAATCCTCACCTCAGTCTTGTGTCACCCAAAAGTGTCTTTCCATACTGTCAGACTTTCTAAAACAAAGATCCAATTGTGACCATCCCTACTTAAAATCATCCAATTGATTTCTTTTAAATCAAATCCTAATAAGAAGGAAGCTTATAAGTACTGGTGAAATCTAGTCCCTACTTCATTTTAAGCATCATCTTTAGGTACCAGTTTGACACTTTCCAGCTCCTCTCCAATGATTTTTCTCCACCATGTCATTCCTGTGATATTCCCATATTCAATAATGTCTTCTCCCACTTCCCTCAGCCCTCCCACTTCTATTCAGACACTTCAGACAATCTATTCATCCTTTGAGGCCTATCTCAAGTGCCACCTCCCACAGAAAGCCTTCTTGACATCCACCTCTGTTTCTATCCAAGCTGGAAAACTTCCTTGGTGCTCCCATAACATCAATTAATTAATTCAACAAATATTTCATGAAAGTTTATTTTCCAGGCTTTGTTCTAGGCTCTGAGAATTCAGCTAGGAATAAGACATTATCTGTGTTCTCTTGGATTTCACATTCTGATGGACAGAAATAATCAATCTCTTTTAAAAGCTACAAAATAAGAGACACACCAATACTAATTTATAGATTTATAATTAGGTTCTAGGAAAAGACTGCCTGAGATCGGGTCTTACTGCAAAGGTGAAAATCTGAGGCTGAAATTCAAGTGATTAAGTAGCTTCTCCCATATTCTATCCTTATTACCTTATTGGGGACGCATTTCCTTATAATACTCTAAGAGCATGGGATCATTCTTACTTCCTGAGCTTTTGAGTTGCTTGGACCTCCCTCTGTCACTTCCAGGTATCCAAATCTCATCCATGGTGAAGCCTCTTGTGATTGGTCCTTCCCTGAGGGTTTTGCTGGCTGCTGAAGAGTTTGGCAGTCCTGTAACATCTGTAACCCACATCACACAATTATCCTCAAAACCAGGATGTTGCAGAGGAGCAACTTGACTCCAGTACCATAGTCCTTTAGGTCAGTGCAGAAAGAATACAGTGAGAGACAAACTGATAGTTGAGAAGTGATTTATTATTCTTGTGGGGCTTCCCTGATAGCTCAGTTGGTAAAGCATCTGCCTGCAATGCAGGAGATCCTAGTTCAATTCCTGGGTCGGGAAGATCTGCTGGAGAAGGGATAGGCTGTCCACTCCAGTATTCTTAGGCTTGCCTTTTGACTCAGCTTGTAAAGAATCCACCTGCAATGTGGGAGAACTGGGTTCAATCCCTGAGTTTGGAAGATTGAATGGAGAAGGGAAAAGGATACCCACTCCAGTATTCTGGCCCAGTGAATTCCATGGACTGCATAGTCAATGGGATCACAAAAGAGTAGGACACAATTGACCTGATAGTAAAGGAGTGATTTTTTAGAATAGGATGCTGTGAGGCTTACAAGTGGGTGGGCAAGGGTGTGCCACTCCCTGAGAACTCACTGAGCTATAGTTTTATAATCAAAGAAAAAGTGTGGAGAGGAAGAAGTTCTTCTTTGCCTTTCTTGAGTAGAGGTCATGATTTCATCATCAGCTCCTCCTCTAGGTTGAGCAGGGGAGTTTTCCTGTCCCTACCTGGTCAAACTAGGTCCAAAAATCATTGCTTTTTATGTGTGCAGAGAGGATGTCCTAGGAATCATTAACTTACTGAGCTCACTGGGAAGGATATGGGTCTGATGTCACAATTATTTTATTGTTTTGGATCATGTCTTGTGCTTCTGTTGCAGGGTTTTGTTGCTAGGCAAGTAATCATTAATTATAAGGGTCTCCCAAGTGCTTCCCAAGTGGCTCAGCAGTAAAGAATCCTCCTGCAATGTAGGAGATGCAAGAGATGGGGGTTCAGTCTCTGGGTCAGGAAGATCCCATGGAGGAGGGCATGGCAACACTCATCAGTCTTCTTGCCTGGAGAATCCCATGGAAAGAGGAGCCTGATGGGCTATGCTCCATGGAGTTGCAAAGAGTCAGACACAACTGAAGTGACTGAGCACATACACATACACACTCATAAAGGTCTCCCATATTTTTTATACTTACAATCCTCTAGTGGGATTAACTGTTTAATCACTTACTTTGTCCCTTTACCTTAACTCTATCACTAGCATTGAACACAATGCCTGACACACATTCAGTTCAGTTCAGTTGGTCAGTCGTGCCTGACTCTTTGCGACCCCATGGACTGCAGCACACCAGGCCTCCCTGTCCATCACAAACCACTTCAGTATTCTTGCCTTGAGAACCACAAGAACAGTATGACACACATTAGATATTTATGTTTGTGGAATAAATGGATGGGAATTATCATAACCACTTTCATCAAGGAATGTTTTTGACATAATTGATATTAAATGTCTAATAGGAAATAGGTCAAAATAAACTCTTTCACACTTACATTAGTCTCTTTTTCCCATATGTTTTTTGTTCCTTTTATTTATACTGTTATATTTTCATTTTATTCCTCATAGTGCTATGAGAAGAATTTGACACAAAATTAGGGCTTAATAAACCTAAGTTTACTGGTTTAAGAATGTGATGTTGTTAGATACATTTGATAGCTCTGAAAAATAGACATCTGAAAATATGTGGCAAAGATATTGGAAACTGATCTGTTTTGTCTTAAGATGACATCTTAAGTTATAAAGATAGTGTGCACTCATTAAAGAAAATTCAAGAACTATAGAAGAGTAGAAAGAAGAGCAATATATTCTAGTTCTCCTATCTAAACATAATCAACTCATGATGACACTTGAGTATATATGCATTTAAATAAACATGTATACTGTTGAGTATTTGAGACATACTGTATGTGCAATTTCATTTACATTTTCCCCTTAACATACCAAAAGAACTTTCCAAATTATTATCTAAATTTTAATGTCTGCATTATAGTCCATTTAACAGATACACCACATAGGCATTCCCTATTATTGAATATTTATTTGTTCCCTATTAATTTCTATTCTAAATAATGCTGCAACTGGTGTTTGTGTGGATGTTCTACCTCAGAAACAAAACAAAATAATAAGTTCAAGAAATTGTGATGCAGATGTAAATCTGAAATTGCCTCTGTATTCTTTTCTGTAAGGCAAACTATGTGAAGTATTTTTCAGAAAACAATCCCTTATATCCAAACCCTATTCTCTTCATTGATATAGGTTGAGAAATCAGAAAAAAAAAATTAGGAGATAATTGGGAAATAACAAGTTGAGTATATTGCCTAATCCAAACGCATTAGATGAGCATTTATTGCAATACAAAATTGTGACACATGTATAATCTATAGCAGGGGTCCGCATCTTCTTATCACCAGGAATCAATTTTGTGGAAGACAGTTTTTCTACGGTTCAGAAAGGAAGTGTGTGTTGGGGGAAGGATGATTTGGGGATGATTCTCCTTAGGAGTGGGCAACCTAGATCCCTCATGTACACAGTTCACAGCAGGGTTCATGCTCCTATGAGAATCTGATGCTGCTGCTTGTCTGACATGAGACTGAGCTCAGGTGAGAATGCAAAAGATAGGGAACAGCTGTAAACACAGATGAATCTTTGCTTGCTTGCCCTCTGCTTGCCTCTTGCTGTGCATCCTAATTGGCCACAGATCATTAACAAACCCCATGATGCTTAAAGATGTTTATTGACAGAAATCTTGAAGCCAACAGGCTTTCAAGCAGAGCAGTAGCTGGGTAGCATCTTCCATGAACTGTGTGGTTGGTCAAAAACTCCCTCAGCCTAATACTCCCAAGCCTGGTCTTACTTCTCAGAGCTGTTGTAAGAGAACAGGAGATGACAATTAGAACCTTTTGTTATTTTTTCATTCATCAAATCTGTTGAGATGTAACTTGCATTCAAATACATGCACAGATCTTAAAAGGACAATTTGAGAACTTCTTACATTTGTTTACACCTGTGTTACCTCCATTCAGATCAAAACAAAGAACATATCCAGCACCCTGGAAAATTCCTGCATGCCCCCTCTCAACCAGCAGCTCCCTATTTAACTTAACCTCTATCACTATTTTGCTATTTTTTAGCTTCACTTGAGTAAAATCATACAATATGGACTCTTGTTTTTTGTCCTGACCTGTTTTATTGATTGTATATTAAGATTTTCTAACATTGTTTTGTGAAACAGTAGCTCACTCTTTTTCAGTGCTTAATTCTATTATGTGACTATGTCCATTCTACCACAATAGACATTTTTGCTGTATCTACATTTTGACCATTATGCTTAAAGGCACTATGGACATTTTTACAAGTCTTTCGGTGAGCAACAGGTATAAGCTTTGAAGTGTTTTCCGAGCTAGTGGTGAGAACAGTGGACCAAAAGCTAAGGGACTCAGATTCCTTTGGGAGTTCTGCCATTTCCTAGCTATATAATTTTATGCAAATCACTTCACATCTCTGGATACAAATTTGCCCAACAGTAAAATGGATGAGGACTTTTCACTCAGAGAGTACATGACCTTCTGACTAAATACTTTTGTGACATGAAGGAAAGTCATTTCATTTCTCTAGGTCTTGATTTACTTATTTGTGAAATAATGTAGGGAAACCAAATGCTCCCTAAGGTCCCTTTCATCTGTAAGTCCATGTTTAAAAAGAGTCTGATATTTTCTGCATTCCAGAGATAATCATTACTTTCCACAGGAATACACCTAAGTATCATGGATATAGCAATTCTTTCCAAGATCCACAATTCAGCAAAGGGATTTGAAGGCAAAAGTCACAGATTTGAGTCTCAGCTCATACCTTAGGCATGAATCTCAATATTCCTTGATTTTTTTTCCCATCTGTAAAATGAGGATAATGAAGTCTGACTTACACCCGTCTCAAGCCTATTGTATGATATTGTGATTTTCAGCTTCCTTAAACGCGACGGCTCCATGCAGAGAGGCTTTTACTATCTTGTCAAATCTTATATCACCCATATACAGTGCTTGGTACAAGGCAGGTACTCAGAAAGAATTTCCCGAATGAATGAAAGTCCTTTGAAAACTACATGTTGTTATACAAATAGTAACTTCCATTATTATCTCACAATATATTCCATGTGCTGATGGAATCAAATCTCAAGTTCGATTAATTTATGCAATTGAAATTATACATTGCTTCTCTTGTGTATTAAATATGCTGCTTGCTGAGAGGATTCAAAACATGAAGCATGGCCTCAGCCCTTGAAGAAATTCATTATTCAATTCAACAAATATTTGTTTCCTGAGCACCTGTTACTAGATCAGGTGTAGTGCCAGGTGCTAGTAATAAAAAGATAAATAACATATAATTCTTTTTTCTATCTCATTGTAGTTTGTTATTTTTCCATTAGTTTACTTATTTGGTGAGTTTTTCCCTGCCAGGTAATCCACCAAAATCATGCATAACATATAGGAGAGATAGACAAATATATTATTAATAATCCCTTATAATTGGTTTTTAGTGAAAATGTGGATAGAGCTCGATGGGAACAAAAGTAGGGGCACAGAGAAAGCCAACAAAAGTAGGTTACATTTAATCAAACCTTAAAGGATGAGTAGAAATCAGCCACATAGACAAAGGCTCCTATCTCTATGCTTTTCCCTTTGGCCCCTCTCTGAACTCAGCTCTGCAAAGCTGCTAGGAATCTTTGAAAGGAGAATCATAGCATGTTGCACTTCTACATAAAACCCTCAGTGATCTCCCATGCTCTCAGAGGGAAACTCAAGCTCCTCACCATGCCACAAAGTCTAGAACATTCTGGATCCTGCCTCCTGCTCTGTTCTCACCCTTGTTCATTTGGCACAGTGGCCTCCATTTTGCTCCTAAACCATGTAAAGCTCTTTTTCTCCTCCAAGGAGGACCAATTTGGGAACTTGTATCAATCAAGAGAGCTATTATCCACATTCTTTGTAAAAATGGTTTATTTTCATCCTTCCAATCTAGCATAGCTGTTACCTCCCCTTATTAACTTTGCCTAGTGTTTCTCAGTCCATCGTGCACATTAAAACTATCTGGCAGATGAAATGTCTAGAAAAGGCAAATCTGTAGAAAATAGATCAAGAGTTGCTTAAGGCTGGGGGTGAGAATGAGGAGTTATTACAAAGGAGAAGAAGGAATCTTCTTGTTTTTCATTGGCTCAGTTGTGTCTAACTCTTTGTGACCCCATGAACTGCAGCACCAGCATGCCAGGCTGCCCTGTCCTTCATGGTCTCCTGGAGTTTGCTCAAATTCATGTCCATTAAGTCGATGATGCCATCCAACCATGTCACCCCTTCTCCTTCTGCCCTCAATATTTCCCGGCCTCTGTGTATTTTCCAATGAGTCAGCTCTTTGTATTGGGTGGCCAAAGTATTTGAGCATCAGAATCAGTCCTTCCAATGAATATTCAGGGTTGATTTCCTTTAGGATTGATTGGTTTGATCTTGCTGTCCACAGGACTTTCAAGAATCTTCTCCAGCACCATAGTGAGAAAGCATCAGTTCTTTGGCAGTCAGCCTCCTTTATGTTCCAACTCACACATCCATACATGACTATTGGAAAAACCATAGCTTTGACTAGACAGACTTTGTCAGCAACATGATGGCTCTGCTTTTTAATAGGCTATCTAGGTTTTTCATAGCTTTTCTTCCAAGAAGCAAGCACTGTTTAATTTTATGGCTGCAGTCATTGTCCACAGTGATTTTGGAGCCCAAGAAAATAAAGTCTGTCATTTTTTCCCCATCTATTTGCCATGAATGGAAATGTTCTAAAACTGAACTTTAAGGATAGTCACACAACTTTGTTCTTTACTAAAAACCATCAAGCTGTTTACGATGGGTAATATAAATTATATTTCAATAAAGCTGTTTTTAAAAATTACTGGAGCAGTTTTTAAAAAATACAGGTATCTCATTCCTAGAAATTCTGGAGATGAGACCTAAGCATCTGTAAATTTTTAAAGCTCTCCAATTGATTCTGATGTGTGGACATAACTGAGAATCACTATTCTGTTTTATCATCCTGATTATTACCTTCATAACACTGTAATTATATCATTTACTCAGTTGCTTACTTGATTCAATAATCCTGACCACACAAAGTAGACGTTCTCTAATGAAGAATCTTTCACTGGATCAAATTTGAATCTCCAGCATCTAAACATACAATAACTTCTTAATATATATTTAGTAAGTAAATGAATAGAAAATTGGAAGACAGAGGGAAAGCCTTTTCTAAGGCACAGAAACACAAATAACATGGTGTTATAACATGGCACCCTATCTCCAGATTGGCAAGCATAGAACTGGAACTATATGTATATAAGATTCATTCAGTGAGTACTGAAAGGGACTGGTGAGACCACAGATCCAGTGGTCACATAGCCCTGCAAAGCAGTGTGGAAAAATTTCAATCACAGGAAATAGAAATGTTCAGTAAGGGATCCCAGAAATATGGGAATGGAGAGTTCAGGGAAAGTACTGTCTTTCCCCTTCCTGACACCCTCAGGCTAGGAAATTTTATATTTGAGGATTTCAAGGCCTGTTGTCACTATCTCAAGATATATATGCACTACTATGTTCATACAGTTGAGATATGGAGAGGTGTAAACAAACTAAGTGTCCATTAATAGGTGAATGGGTAAAGAAAATGTGAAATACAGATTCAATGGAATATTATTCAGCCATTACAAAGATGAAAACTCTGCTATTTTTGACAAAATGTCTAGACCTTGGGAACATTATGCTAAATGAGATTAATCAGATGGAGTAAGACAGATACTATATAATCTCACTTTTATGTGGAATTAAAAAGAAAAACTTAAGAAACAGAGAACAGTTTGCTGGTTGTCAGGAGTGTCAACTAAAAATATTCACAACTTTAAAGTTGAGAGTTGTGTTTATTTGGTGGGAAATTTTTTAGGACTTGAAGCCTGGGAGACTACATCTTAAGTAACTCGGAGAGAATTGCTCCAAGAAGGTGAGAGGAGAAGCCAAGTTATACAGAAGTTTTGCAACAAAGGGCAGGTAGTCTGAACATCAGAAGATTTTTTGGTAAACTGAAGAATACCAGCTATCCCAAGTTAAGAAATTTATCTTTTTCTATTTGTGGGAAGATGTAAGAGTCTGGGCTCACTGAAATCATTCTTTTGACATGCACCTCAACTATTTGGGGCCAGTATCCCATTTTCAAATCTTGAGTTTCTCAGGGCTCAACATAAGTAATGGCTACAGTTGTATGGCTGCTAAATAGCAGATTTTCTTCTCCTTCCTGAGTCTCCTCTGGGCTCTCTGGCTCACATTGAAGGGCTGCAATTGCTGATTACTGTGTCATCCTTGTTTACTGAAATAGCAGAGAATATTCCGTTTCTCAGGAGCCAAGAATGGGAGAAATGGGTGAAGGCAGTCAAGGTACAAACTTGCAATTAAAAGATGAAAAAAATTCTGGAGAGTAGCATACAGCATAATGACTATAGTTACAATACCATATTGTATATTAGTAAGTCATTCAGTAGTATATTATAGAAGTCTCCACTACACACAAAACTGAAAATATATGAAGTGTTGGATGTGTTAACTAATCTTATTGTGGTGATCATTTTGCAATATACACATCAGTATGTTGCACACCTTAAACTTAAATAAAGTTATATATCAATTATATCTCAAAATAATAAAAGACCAAAAAAAGGACAGAAATGGTATGGATCTAACAGTAGCAGAAGAGGTAGCAAGAATACACAGAGAACTATACAAAAAAGATCTTCATGACCCAGATAACCACAATGGTGTGATCGCTCACCTAGAGCCAGACATCCTGAAATGTGAAGTCAAGTGGGTCTTAGGAAGCATCACCAGGAACAAACCTAGTGGAGGTGATGGAATTCCAGTTGAGCTATTTCAAATCCTAAAGGATGATGCTGTGAAAGTGCTGCACTCAATATGCCAGAAAATTTGAAAAACTCAGTAATGGCCACAGGACTGGAAAAGGCCAGTTTTCATTCCAATCCCAAAGAAAGGCAGTGCCAAAGAATGTTCAAACCGCCTCACACATGCTAGCAAAGTAAGGCTCAAAATTCTCCAAGCCAGGCCTCGACAATACTTGAACTGAGGACTTCCAGATGTTCAAGCTGGTTTTAGAAAAGGCAGAGGAACCAGAGATCAAATTACCAACATCCGTTGGATAATCAAAACAGCAAAAGAGTTCCAGAAGAACACCTACTTCTGCTTTATTGACTTTTCCAAAGCCTTTGACTGTGTGGATCACTACAAACTGTAGAAAATTCTTCAAGAGATGGGAAAACCAGACCACCACCTGAGAATATATGCAGTTCAAGAATCATCAGTCGGAACTAGACATGGAGCAGCAAACTGGTTCCAAATCGGGAAAGGAGTACATCAAGGCTGTGTATTGTCACCCTGTTTATTTAACTGATATGTCGAGTACATCAAGGAAAATGCTAGACTGAGTGAAGCACAAGCTGGAATCAAGATTGTCAGGAGAAATATCAATAACCTCAGATATACAGGTGACACCACCCTTATGGCAGAAAGTGAAGAAGAACTAAAGGGCCTCTCAATGAAAGTGAAAGAGGAGACTGAAAATGTTGGCTTAAAATTCAACATTCAGAAAAATAAGATCTTGGCATCTGTTCCCATCATGTCATAGTAAATGGATGGGGAAACAATGGAAACAGTGAGATGCTTTATTTTGAGGGGCTCCAAAATCATTGCAGATGGTGATGGCAGCTATGAAATTAAAAGACACTTGCTCCTTGGAAGAAAAGCTAAGACTAACCTAGAGAGCATATTAAAAAGCAGAGGCAATACTTTGCCAACAAAGGTCTATCTAGTCAAAGCTATGGTTTTTCCAGTAGTCATGTATGGATGTGACAGTTGGGCTATAAAGGAAGCTGAGCACTGAAGAGTTGATGCTTTTGAACTGGTGTTGGAGAAGACTCTCGAAAGTCCCTTGGAGGATGAGATAGTTGGATGGCATCATCGATTCGATGGATGAGTAGCAAGCTGTTAGAGTTCATGTTGTATAGGAAAGCCTGGCCTGCTGCAGTTCATGGGGTTTCAAAGAGTCGAATACGACTGAGTTACTGAACTGAACTGATCTCTCAATGGAAATGGGAAAAAAGACATTATTTTAAAAAGAAGGTTAAGGAAAAAGGTATTATCTGTAAACCCGTGGAAACTCAGTGGGTATTTTACATTTACTGAGACAGAGCATCAGACAGATAACTAAATAATAAAATATAAAACAAAAGATGGTACATGCATATTTGATTAGTAAAAATGATCAAGAAGGTTTTCAGGTTCTTCTTCCATTTCAATTAGATGTGTGTAACTTCATTTTGCATCGCTGTAGGAAATTTTCTCCTAGGGAAGCAAATTTATTTTTTCTCTTCGATGCTCCATCCAAGTTAGAAGAGTACAGATGGAACTTCACCCAAAACTTGGTGAGGACTGAGAGTACAAATAGAAACGGAGGTTTATTTCAATGAGAAGAAACCACTATGTCCAAACTGAGGTCCAAAGTTTACTCTGAGCAGGCTGCAGTTGCAAGTTTCATAGGAGAGGACCCATAGATAAAAATGGGAGTCTAGAACTTGAGAGATCTTAGGTAAAGAGCATAGATAGGATAGAACAAGTTGGGAAGACCTGTCCAGAGCTAACAAGCTATCTTTTTTTTTCTTCTGCATATGTGATTGTCATTTGGTGTTCCTTATCCCAATTCCCTGACTTAAAACAAGTATTTTGTGCTGGTTCATGTTACTGAAGACCACTTGGGCTTAAAATTAAGACCCAGGAATATAAGAAAGATACCTAACAACAAATTGATCTATTGAACAATGTTGGTGAAAGCAATCTAATTATGCTTTGGAGAATATCTGTGACCAATACTGATTTTAACTTTAGTACATTTGATAGCCAAGCAAACATCTGTGAAGAGTTATTTAACAAAACCATTGATCAGTTTCAGGAGCTCCTAGTATGTGGTATCATAGAAGACAATCCTAATTTCTATGCCTGAGAAGTTTGCATACCGGTGATTGTAAAACTATTTAAAATCATCAACATGTAAGCTAAGAAGAAGAGGTTTCCCTTTGTGACTAAACATAATTATCTGTTTTCTCAAAAGGGGAAACTGACCTTAGGTCTCCTAATAGAATTGTGAGGCAACTTTTGTCTACGTCAGTAACTAAGAATCAACAATTAAAATTCATACCAGGTCAAGTTAAAGGCCAAGAAGAGGTCAATGAAAGCTGCAAAGATTTTGTATTAATTCTTGAAAGGTTTTCCACAAATGCTAATGAGCATAAGAGCTGTTAATAGCAGATTAACTTTGCCTATAAAAAAGTCCATAGAAACCCTGACCCATATGTTAAGGAAGAAATATATATGTATTTCTTTGTATATATCCAAAATTTATGGATATGTGATACCCAACCAAATTTTTGTAGGAAGTAAAATCATCTTCTCTACAAAGATGAGTAAATTATATACCAAATCTATTCAGGTGTAATAATGCCATGATAATTATAAGGGTAAACATGTTGGCAAGAGTCAAGTCTGCCTGTCAGAAAGGACTTGAACTCTTCCTGGGGCAAGGAGTCTTTATACCTTAATTAGATTGTGTTAACAGTTTATTAATCAGATTGTGATATGTAAATTTCTAAGCAAGTAACATATTTACACCTGATGCTGGCAAGATACCCCCCAGTGCATGACAAAGAATGCAGCCAGGAATTCAAACTGTGACTCTGACTAAATCTTCCTAGAGCAAGGTGGACAAGGCCTTTTCTGCCTTTTCTCTCCCATCTCCTGCCAACTTTACATTCCTCCATATTCTGAAGGCTTATGAAAGAAACTGATCTATTGTGGAGGTAACTCAAGTATTTTTTTATTTTAATGCTGTCTTCTTTACCTGATCCAAATCAAGAAATGAACCATCAACTGGAATCACTTGCAAAATTTCAGTTGTGAGAATCTATGAAGGAGACAAAAGGAGAAAATAAGAAGGAGAAATATGGACAGTGATAGGTCACAAATTAAGAATAATTGGCTAATCATCTGTGGCAGATGCTATCATCAATGAATTTAGGCTCTTACTCTTTCTCCAGATTCATTTCTAGAAATTTGTATTTTTGAATAGACTTGACATTGGAAGAGATAAGTTCAGAAAGAGTAGGAATTGTTTCAAAATCTTTATAGATAACACTAACTTAGCACTTAGTATGTGCCAGGCATCATTTAATTTTTTATTTAAGAATTAATTTTGCCACATGTACCCCAATGTTCATTGCTGCATTGTTTACAATAGCCAGGACATGGAAGCAACCTAGATGCCCATCAACTGATGAATGGATAAGAAATCTGTGGTACATATACACAATGGAATATTACTCAGCATTAAAAAAAAATCATTTGAAACAATTCTACTCAGATGGACGAAACTGGAGCCCATTATCCAGAGTGAAGTAAGCCAGAAGCAAAAGCAACAATACAGTATACTAACACATATATATATATGGAATTTAGAAAGACAGTAATGAGAACCCAACATGTGAGACAGCAAAAGGAATGCAGATGTATAGAATAGACTCGTGGACTTTGTGGATGAGGGTAAGGGTGGGATGATATGGGAGAAGGGCATTGAAACATGTTAATTATCATATATCTAATCAATCGCCAGCCCAGGATTGATGCTCAGGGCTGGTGCAGCGAGATTTCCCGGGGGGGAGGGAGGAGGGAGGGGGGTTCTGGAGGGGAAGCATATGTAAACTCATGGTGATATCATGTCATTGTATGGCAAAAACAATAAAAAAAAATAAAAACATAAAAAAAAGAATTAATTTGTTTCTCATGATAACCTTGTGAGATGGACACTGATTAATATGAAGAAACTGAGACAGAAAGAGATTCAGTAACTTGATCGATATCACACAGTGCCTTAATCAAGCTTTGAACCAAATAGCATGGCTCCTAGATCTCTACACTTAACTATTTAGGTTGGTGCAAAAGTAACAGTTTTTACATTGTTGAAACTTGGTGTTTGTATTGGAATATATTCTTAAATAAATGTGGCTACTGTGGTTATATTGCACATCATTTTAATGCACATCTCTAGCCTTGGGTTTTTTTGCTAATGCCATTACTTGTTTTTGGTGTTGTTGTTGTTGTTTTGTATTTATTTTAGACTATAGAAATGATGTTAGACAAAAAGGAAATCTGAGCAATTTTTTTATTTGAATTCAAAATGGGTCATAAAGCAGTGAAACCAACTCATAACAACGACAACACATTTGGCAAAGGAACTGCTAATGAATGTACAGTACAGCAAGAAGTTTTGCAAAGGAGATGAAAGACTTTAAGATGAGGAATATAGTGGCTGGCCATCAGAAGTTGACAACGACCAGTTGAAGCCAATCATCAAAGCTGATCTTCTTACAACTACATGAGAAGTTGTGAAAGAATTCAACATTAACCATTGTACAATCATTTGACATTTGAAGCAAATTAGAAAGGTGAAAAATATCAATAAGTGGGTGCCTCTTGAGCTGACTGAAAATCAGAAAATCTTTGAAGTGTTGTTTTGTCTTTTTCTACAAAACAATAATGAAACATTTCTTGATTGGATTGTGACATGTAATGAAAAGTGGATTTTATGTGACAAGACAATGACCTGCTCAGTGGTTGGACTGAGAAGACAGTCTAAAGCACTTCCCAAAGCCAAATTTGCACAAAAAATGGTCAAGGTCACTGTTTGGTGTTCTGCTGGTCTGATCCGCTACAGCTTTCTGAATCCTGGTAAACCCATTACATCTGAGAAACATACTCAGCAAAGTGATGAAATACACTGAAAAACTGCAATGCTTGCAGCCAGTATTGGTCAACTGAAATGGCCCAATTCTTCTCCATGAAAACACCTGCCCACACATCACAGAACCAACACTTCAAAAGTTGAACAAATTGGGCTATGAAGTTTTGCCTCATCTGCCATATTTACCTGACCTCTCATCAAGTGACTACCATTTCTTCAAGCATCTCAACTTTTTGCAGGGAAAATGCTTCCACAGCCAGCAGGATGCAGAAAGTGCTTTCCAAGAGTGTGATGAATCTCAAAACATGGATTTTTACACTACAGGAAAAAACAAACTTATATCTCATTGGGAAAAATGTGTTAATTGTAATGGTTCCTATTTTGATTAAGAAAGGTGTGTTTGAGCCTAGTTACAGTGATTTAAAATTTACAGTCCAAAGCTGCAATTACTATTTCACAAACCTACTGAGCCCAAGCTCACTCCGCTTGTTGCACAACAAGCCAATAAATCCAAGAGATGGGATGTTGAGGCAAGGAATATGACTTGATTTGAAAAGCCTGCTGACCAAGAAGATGGCAGACTAATATCTCAAAATAACCATGGATGGATGGTATGGATGCCCGATTCTTTTATGGAACAAAGATGGGGGGAGGTGAGGAAATGAAGTAAAAAAAAAAAAAAGCCATTAATCTTGCTAATATCTCCTACAATGGCAAGCGTTGGGAAAGAGTTGTGTTAATTTCTTCCTTCCTGTAGCTACCTATAGGTAGACCGGGTCCTGTACAAAGGTACTTTGATTTAACATTAAGTAGAGGGACAGGATTCCCCAAGGCAGGTCATTATGTATAAAAAAACACCCTTTTAGTGAACAAAAGCAAGGGGAATCAAAGGTCTAAGGAACAGATCCAGCGTTGAATCAGAATTGGCTCTTCCCTGTAACACATGTATACATGTTTCCTATAAAATACAATAAATCTCTTTTATTATCTTTGTTTTGCCACTTTTTATTCACTGATAAAAGGAAAGATGCTAGAATCATTACAACTTAGTAACTTAAAACTCCATTTGTGCTGAAAATTGAAAATACTGAAAAGTAAATTTAATTAGTTCATTGGTAATTATTGTCTGAGTAAACTGTACTTCATTTATTCATTTATTTTTTTCTTTACATTATCGTGTTAGTTTTGCCAGTTACCACTTAATTAGCAAACTGAGTTGTAGAGTAGCCATATGCTCTTAATTTGACTAAAATCAGTGCTTAAAAATAAGCATTGTGTAGATCTCTGCTTTTCCTTGTTATGCCCAAACTACGGGTCCCAAGCCCCTAAAGAGACCATGTCCACAAAGCAATGCAAAAAGCATAAAGGGGTTTATTTCTAGCCCTAGCTAGGGCTCAAGTGTCATCCAATGCAGTGGAGTCCAACAAGAGCCCCGCACTCCAAACCACAGTTGCTTATATACAAGCAGTTCTTTGTTACAGCATTGGTATAGCTGGCAGTCAATGTTTGGTCAGTTTAAACTGCACGTCTGCCCTGGATAGGTCTATCTCTTGGCGTGCACAGGACTGTCCTGGCTTGTGGGGGGAGGTATGAGGTGAGGGTGGGGGAGGTCTCCAGAACTAGGGCCTGTTGTATCTCCCAGCAGCCTGTCACAGAAGCTGTTTTGTTTACACACCACATTCCTAAATTGTAGTATTTTTTGTTTATTCCTCCATGCCAATCTCCCTCTAAGCCAACAAATGAATAGAAAAAAGTAAAAAAGATAGAAATAAACCAAAAATTTCCAAGACTTGAAGTCTCCACAAATTTTTCATTGTTAGGTTAATTTATAGTGGAGACAGAGATACAGAAATCAGGATTAGGGGAAAAGAAAGAGTAAAAAGGAAATGAGGTCTCTAGTGAAGGCCTAGAATATAGGAAGGCTGGTAAGGAAGAAGCAGTAAGGAAGCTGACCATTTCTGCCTGCCATTTTTGAAAAGTGAAGGCTCAGAGGGGGAAGACTCAATCTCAGGAGGATGGAAGGGAAGGTTACTTCTGCTTCAGGAAAACTTGGACAGGGTTCTCCAACCTCATCATCTTCTCAGAGCCAAACTTCAGACTAATATTCCTGAAGAGCCCTTTTGGCTAGACTGTATTAGTTTACTACGAATCCAGAGGTTTGAGCATTATTCATTTCTGGTACAATTTCAAGAGATGTCAAGGAAAGTAAGGGAAAAACTGGCTTGTACTGTGACAGGTTTATTCCTCATTTAAACCAGGAGTAGCATATCAGTCCCTTAGCCAGAGGGGTGTCTGAGCATGACTGGCAGGGTCCTGAGATGTTAAGCTATGAGTCTCACTGTCTGTTACTCTAAATTTAGTATCAATGAGATAGAAGTTCTACTGTCAATCTCTCAACAGAGATAAAAATTTCTAGTGATTGAACATGCCGTGATAGGAGTACTTGTCAATCAAGAGTTTTGATTAGACCAAAGTGTTAAATTGAATAGGAACCTGAAATCTCAAAAGAGTATGTTTAATTGGTTGCTTTACCTTTCCAGTGATTTTCAAATAGTCTGAAGAGCTTAGCATGTTCACACAGCCAAACCCAACATTTTTGTTTACCACCAGTTCATTAAATAACCTAAAAACCTTAAAGCATTTTCATAAAAAAAAATAAGATAGCAGTTCCACTGTTATTGGCGAAGGGATAGTGCACATAAATATGGAAGAGATTTAGCAGAATCTGAAAGTGAATATAACTTGGTTACTTGAAAGAAGGTTACAGAACCTTCTGAAAGCTGGCAATGATTACAGGCTTCTAGTATCATGTCCTAATGGAGTAATGGGCATGAAATGGAGATAGCCAGGTCCTTCATCACCACAGTTTCTAGTATCATCTGTACATTAACCGGTAGTGGGGACATTCTTTGGATGCCCCTAGCCATCTACCCCTCAGACTGAATCCAGATTATCAATCCCTTCTCAACTTAGAATTAATCCTCAGATGTCCTTTGGATCATGTGAAGCTCTTTTGGTTTTTCAAATTTCATGTACGAGTCCTCCCTTCAAACAGATCCTGACTGATACATTAGGTGAAGTTCAAATACACTACACTGAGGAGGACAATTTTTCCAAAGTGGGAAGTATCTTTCTTCTACAGTAACAGAGATTGATTGTGCCGGGCACTTATGAGAACCATATGAGTTGAAATATTCAAATCCCTTTTGAACTACACAGTCAAAGGATTTGGCATAATCAATAAAACAGAAGTAGATGTTTTTCTGGAACTCTCTTGCTTTTTCAATAATCCAGCAGATGTTGGCAATTTGATCTCTAGTTCCCCTGCCTTTTCTAAAACCAGCTGGAACATCCAGAAGTTCGCAGTTCATGTATTGCTGAAGCCTGGCTTGGAGAATTTTGAGCATTACTTTACTAGCATGTGAAATGAGCGCAATTGTGTGGTAGTTTGAGCATTCTTTTGCATTGCCTTTCTTTGGGATAGGAATGTAAACTGACATTTTCCAGTCCTGTGGCCAGATGCCTACTCCTTGGAAGGAAAGTTATGGCAAACCTAGATAGCATATTGAAAAGCAGAGACATTACTTTGCCAACAAAGGTCTGTCTAGTCAAGGCTATGGTTTTTCCCGTAGTCATGTATGGATGTGAGAGATGGACAGTGAAAAATGTTGAGCATTGAAGAATTGATGCTTTTGAACTGTGGTGTTGGAGAAGACTCTTGGCAGTCCCTTGGACTGCAAGGAGATACAATAAGTCCATCCTAAAGATGAGTCCTGAGTGTTCATTGGAAGGACTGATGTTGAAGCTGAGACTCCAATACTTTGGCCAACTCATTCGAATAGTTTACTCATTGGAAAAGCCCCTAATTCTGGGAAGGACTGGGGGCAGGAGAATGGGAAGACAAAGGATGAGATGGCTGGATGACATCACTGACTCGATGGACATGGGTTTGTGTGGACTCCAGGAGTTGGTGATGGACAGGGAGGCATGGTGTGCTGTGGTTTATGGGGTCACAAAGAGTTGGACACGACTAAGCGACTGAACTGAACTGAATTTTTGAACTAAGCCAATGTCACTAAACAAAGCCCATGCAAAGCCCATGGCACTAAGTAAGTAATGTATTACAGATTACAATTATTATTACCCCCATTTGTAAACGAAAAAATGAAGCCTCAGGGAGATTAAATACATTGCCCCACTGACATGTGACAAAAAACCAAATCAGGATTGAGAACACGTGCAATCCATTCCAAACCTTTTCTTTCTAGGATGCTGTCTCTCTTAGGAAAACTAATAAGAAACATAAACAGGAGACCTACTGGCTCTACCATAAGACCAATCTTACTCCCAGCCCCTGCTAAAAGCCTAAGTAGGCATAATCATTAATACTGCAGGTTTTCCAATTAAAGTTCTGAAGCAGCTTCTGAATGCTTCTCAATGTAGCATGCCATGCAGCCACTTTCCATCATTTAGACTTCTGTTGAACAATGAAGCTATCTGCCACCTCTGAGTTGTGATGCCCAACTATGACGATAGGTGATAGATAACAAATATGAAGATCCCGTGGACCATGCCTTGTAATCATTCCCTTAAGCTTAATTGATTGTGGTCTTTTCAGCTTGTTCTCTGAGGAATATCTCTAGTAAGGCTGTAATTAAGTCTTAAGAATGACAGTCTCACATGCTTCAAGCATAAATATTGTTATGAGAATCAGTTCAGTTCAGTCACTCAGTCGTGTCCATCTCTTTGCGACCCCATGAACTGCAGTAAGCCAGGCCTCCCTGTCCATCACCAACTCCCAGAGTTTACTCAAACTCATGTCCATTAAGTCGGTGATGCTATCCAACCATCTCATCCTTTGTCATCCCCTTCTCCTGCCTTCAATATTTCCCAGCATCAGAGTCTTTTCAAATGGGTCAGTTTTTTGCATCAGGTGGCCAAAGCATTGGGGTTTCAGCTTCAACATCAGTCCTTCCAATGAACATTCAGGACTGATTTCCTTTAGGATGGACAGGTTTTATCTCCTTGCAGTCCAAGGTACTTTCAATTATATACCTCAAACACGAAGATCAAAGCTTGCTGATGTCATTAAGTTATATACTTTTTGTAAAACATGAGTTGCCTTGCACTAGAATGCCTTTTTGTTATGTCACCCTAATTTTTGTGGAGTTATACCCTAAATCTGGAATCATTCAAAACAAAATGTCAGACCCAAGAGAACTAACATAGTGTAGGCATGGCATCCGCAGTGCTCTTCTAGATTTGCTCACTGCTCTTTCTAGATTTTGTTTCTGAGAAAGATTACCTCTTGTCACTATTTTTTCTTAATTGCTTTTCCTCACAAGAACATTCTATAATTCACACAAGGTTTGTATATAAGGAAGATAGAACTTAAGATCTTATTTTTTTCTCCTTTTGTGTTCAAATTAGAAATAAAGAATATTTATACTGTTAAGAAAGGGCCAGAGAGCCTGTCTATGATGAACTTATTCTCATATCTGTCCTAAAAGGAAAGACTTTCAAGAGGGAGAAAAGAATTCTTGCCAGTTCCCAAGGGGGACTGCAGATTACTGACAATCAAAAGATTGATAGGTAGTGTTTATAGTCATTCCATTGTCTGTCAGTCAATAGCTCTGACTGTCCAGAATGAATATGAAAATGGTTTTTCACTCTCTCCTTAGTGGAATCTGCCACCAGGAGCAAGGTGTGTGTCACCACAACACATCCCAGTTACATCTTGTCATGGGGGAAATAAAAGATGCCTGAAGGACTTCAAAGGCAGTAATGACCACCAGTCACTGAGGGAAAGGTAGTCTTATTCTACAACCAGGACCCACTTCCTATGAAAAGTCAAGAGATACTCAGAAATTCCAGGGACTCCTAGGACAGGGATACAGCGAAATGGCACTATGGGTTGGACTAGTGAGGACAGGTACTTCACCTGGTCATACTTGTTGAAGTTGATGGAGACTGGGAGTCATGAATTGAATACCTAAAGACCATTAATCTAGGCATTATGTGTGAGCATAAAATTTGAATTTGGAACAATGAAAGATCTGTGTTTTTGTTCAATGGATTTAATTTCAGATGCTACAAATATTTCTTCAACATACAAAGTATTTCATTGATTCTAAGACACATACTTTCCTGTAATTAACATCTCTGAGGGCTTCATTGGTGTATCAACTGGTAAAAAATCCGTCTGCAATGCAAGAGATCTGGGTTCAATCCTTGGATTGGGAAGATCCCTTAGAGGAGGGCTTGGCGACCTGCTCCAGTAATCTTACCTGGAGAATCCCCATGGACAAATGTGGCTGGTGACCATGGGGTCACAAAGACTCATACATAACTGAGCATCTAAGCACAACATGTCTGAAATCAGAATACACATTATAATTGATTATCTGTTGTAGTTAACTTGGCAGTATTTTTTCTTTCTTGGTGATACATAAAATAATGGTGCATATTACAATCTACAGCATCACAGTTTTCATGAAATATGGTTACATGGCCAAATACTATAATGGTATCTTCAAAGGAGTTAACTTATTTAATTTATATTTTTCTGATAGAAGCTTTATTGAGATACCATACAATTCACCCAACTAATTTATAATTTAGTGTTGTTGTTGTTTTCATATATATTTACAGAGTGGTGCTCCATTACCACAATTTTATAACATTTTTTATCATATCATAAAGAAAATTTTTACTGTGTAGAAGCCCCTTCCATTTCACCCAGCACTAGGCAACAAATTTGCTTTCCAACCCTATCAGTATCAGTATCAGTTCAGTTGCTCAGTTGTGTCCGACTCTTTGTGACCCCATGAACTGCAGCACGCCAGGCCTCCCTGTCCATCACCAACTCCTGGAATCCACACAAACCCATGTCCATCGAATTGGTGATGCCATCCAGCCATCTCATCCTTTTTCTTCCCCTTCTCATCCTGCCCCCAGTCCTTCCCAGGATCAGGGTATTTTCCAATGAGTCAACTCTTCACATGAGGTAGCCAAAGTACTGGAGTTTCAGCTTCAACATCAGACCTTCCAGTAAACACCCAGGACTGATCTCCTTTAGGATGGACTTATTGTATCTCCTTGCAGTCCAAGGGACTCTCAAGAGTCTTCTCCAACACCATGATTCAAAAGCATCAGTTCTTTGGCACTCAGCCTTTTTCACTGTCCAACACTCACATCCATACATGACTACGGGAAAAACCATAGCCTTGACTAGACAGACCTTTGTTGGCAAAGTAATGTCTCTTCTTTTCAATATGCTATCTAGGTTGGCCATAACTTTCCTTCCAAGGAGTAGGTGTCTTTTGATTTCATGGCTTGAATCACCATCTTCAGTGATTTGGGAGCCCCCCAAAATAAAGTCAGCTACTGTTTCCATTGTTTCCCCATCTATTTCCCATGAAGTGATGGGACCAGATGCCATGATCTTAGTTTTCTGAATGTTGAGCCTTAAGCCAACTTTTTCACTCTCCTTTTCCACTTTCAGCAAGATGCTTTTTAATTCCTCTTCACTTTCGGCCATAAGGGTGGTGTCATCTGCATATCTGAGGTGATTGATATTTCTGCCGGTAATCTTGATTCCAGCTTGTGCTTCTTCCAGCTCACCGTTTCTCATGATGTACACTGCATCTAAGTTAAATAAACAGGGTGATAACATACAGCCTTGACATACTCCTTTTCCTATTTGGAACCAGTCTGTTGTTCCATGTCCAGTTCTAACTGTTGCTTTCTGACCTGCATACAGGCTTCTCAAGAGACAGGTCAGATGGTCTGGTATTCCCATCTCTTTCAGAATTTTCCACAGTTTATTGTGATCCACACAGTCAAAGGCTTTGGCATAGTCAATAAAACAGAAATAGATATTTTTCTGGAACTCTCTTGCTTTTTCGATAATCCAGTGGATGTTGGCAACTTGATCTCTGTTTCCTCTGCCTTTTCTAAAACCAGCCTGAACATCAGGAAGTTCACAGTTCATGTATTGCTGAATCCTGGCTTGGAGAATTTTGAGCATTACTTACTAGTGTGTGAAATGAGTGCAATTGTGCTGTAGTTTGAGCATTGTTTGGCATTGCCTTTCTTTGGGATTGGAATGTAAACTGACATTTTCCAGTCCTGTGGCCGTTGCTGAGTTTTCCAAATATGCTGGCATACTGAGTGCAGCACTTTCATAGCATCATCTTTTAGGTTTTGAAATAGCTCAACTGGAATTCCATCACCTTCACTAGCTTTGTTTGTAGGGATGCTTTCTAAGGCCCACTTGACTTCATCTTCCAGAATGTCTGGCTCTAGCTCAGTGTGAGTGATCACACCATCATGATTATCTGAGTCGTGAAGATCTTTTGTGTGAAGTTCTTCTGTGTATTCTTGCCACCTGTTCTTAATATTTTTTGCTTCTGCTAGGTCCATACCATTTCTGTCCTTTATTGAGCCCACCTTTGCATAAAATATTGCCTTCATATCTCTAATTTTCTTGAAGAGATCTCTAGTCTTTCCCATTCTGTTGTTTTCCTCTATTTCTTTGCATTGATTGCTAAGGAAGGCTTTCTTATCTCTCCTTGCTATTATTTGGAACTCTGCATTCAGATGGGAATATCTTTCCTTTTCTCCTTTGCTTTTCACTTCTCTTCTTTTCACAGCTATTTGTAAGGCCTCCTCAGACAGCCATTTTGATTTTTGCATTTGTTTTTCTTGGGGATGGTCTTAATCCCTGTCTCCTGTACAATGTCATGAACCTCTGTCCATAGTTCATCAGGCACTCTGTCTATCATATCTAGTCCTTAAAATCTATTTCTCACTTCCACTGTATAATTACAAGGGATTTGATTTAGGTCATACCTGAATTGTCTAATGGTTTTTCCTATAGATCTGCCTATTCTGGACAGTTCATGTAAATGGAATCATATCATATGTGGCCCTTTGTGTTTGGCTTTTTTCATTTAACATGTTTTCAAGGCTTGTGCATATTATAGTATGTGTATTTATTAATTTCTTTTTCTGGACAAGTTATACTACAGTTTATCTGTTCATCAATTGATGGACATTTGAATTGTTTCCACCCTTTGGCTCTTATGAATACTGATGCTACAAACATTTGTGCATCAGTTTTTGTGTGGACTTACGTTTTCATTTCTTTTGGGTATATTGATGAAGTGGAAATCCTAGGTTAAATTGCAAATCAATGTTTAACTTGTTGAAGAACAGCCAGACTTTTTTTCAAAGTGATTTTTCTAATTTACATTCCTACAAACAATGTATGAGTGTTCCAATTTCTCCAGGTCCTTGCCAACACTTGTAAATATCTGACATTTTGCTGCTACTCACCATAATAGATATGAAATAACATCTCACTGTGGTTTTGATTTGGCTTTTCAGGTGGTTCAGAGATAAAGAATCTCCTGCAATGAAGGAGACTTGCAGGAGACAAGAGTTTGATCCCTGGATTGGGAAGATCCATTGGAGAAGGAAATGGCAACCCCACTCCTGTATTTTTGCCTGGAAATCCCCATGCATAGAGGAGCCTGGCAGGCTACAGTCCATGGGGTAACAAAGAGTCAGACACAACTGAGTGACTAAATAACAATGACTAATGAGGTCAAGCATTTTTTCCCCATGTTTATTGGCCATATGTATATCTTCTTTGGAGAACATTCAATTCATTGGTTGTGACAAACTTTTTTTAATAATCAATTTATTTATTTTAATTGGAAGCTAATTACCTTACAACATTGTAGTGGTTTTTTTCCATACATTGACATGAATCAGCAATTTGTACATGTGTGTCCCCCATCCTGAATGCCCCTCCTACCTACCTCCCCATCCCATCCCTCAGGGTCATCCCAGTGCACTGGATGAGCACCCTGTCTTGTGCATCGAATGTGGAATGGTGATCTTTTTCACATTTAGTAATATACATGTTTCAGTGCTATTCTTTCCAATCATCCCACCTTCGCCTTCTTTCACAGAGTCCAAAAGTCTGTTCTTTATCTCTGTGTCTCTTTTGAGGTCTCGCATACAGGGTCATCATTATCATCTTTCTAAATTCCATATACTGCATTGGTGTTTTTCTTTCTCACTTACTTCACTCTGTATAAAACTGTATTAGGCTCCAGTTTAATTCATCTCATTAGAACTGATTCAAATGCATTCTTTCTTAATAGCTGAGTAATATTCCATTGTGTATATGTACCATAGCTTTCTTATCCACTCGTCTGCTGATGGACATCTAGGTTGCTTCCATGCCTTAGCTATTGTCAACAGTGATGCAATGATCATTGGGGTACACGTGTCTCTTTCATTTCTTGTTTCCTCTGCGTATGCCCAGCAGTGGGATTGCTGGGTCATATGGCAGTTCTATTTCCAGTTTTTTAAGGAATCTTCATACTGTTCTCCATAGTGGCTATACTCATTTGCATTCCATACCCTCTCCAGCATTTATTGTTTGTAGACTTTTTGATAGCAGACATTCTTACCAGCGTGAGATGGTACCTCACTGTGGTTTTGATTTGCATTTCTCTGATAATGAGTGATGTTGAGCATCTTTTCATGTGCTTGTTAGGCATCTGTATGTCTTCTTTGGAAGAGTGTCTATTTAGTTCTTTGGCCCATTTTTTGATTGGGTCATTTATTTTTCTGGTATTGAGCTGCATGAGCTGCTTGTATATTTTTGAGATTAGTTCTTTGTCAGTTGCTTCATTTGCTATTATTTCTCCCATTCTGAATGATGTCTTTCACCTTGCTTATAGTTTCCTTCATTGTGTGAAAGCTTTTAGGTTTAATTAAGTCCCATTTGTTTATTTTTGCTTTTATTTCCATTACTCTTGGAAGTGGATCATGGAGGATCCTGCTGTGATATAGCTCAAAGAGTGTTTTGCCTATGTTTCCCTCTAGGGGTTTTATTGTTTCTGGTCTTAACATTTAGATCTTTAATCCATTTTGAGTTTATTTGTGTGTATGTTGTTAGAAAGTCTTCTAGTTTCATTATTTTACAAGTGGTTGGCCAGTTTTGTTGTGACAAACTTTTTTTATTGAGATTTTACTATATTCTAGGCATGTGAGAAATTGATGACAATAATGGCCTCAATTAATTACTGCTCTCTATATTCATACCCTTTGTCAACTAATTTGGTACTTGGTAGTATCAATTTGGAAGTATCCTATCATTTGGACTCAGAACTTAACCATATGTCTTGCTTTGTCCAGTGAGATATTATAGGATTCTTATCCAATCTAGCTTGTTGAAGCACCAGATATGGGGTAAAGGGCTGAGTCACCCCAACCAAGACTATGGTTACAGCCAATAGTCAGGTAACCCCCTGACATGTGAATGAACCCAATAAATTTGGCAGAGCTGTCTAATTGACTTGGAGCTAACCATAGATACATGAACAAATTCAGCTCAGATAATCTGAACCCCTAAGACTCATGAGCTAGATAAATGTTTAATGTTACCTGCCACTGAGGGTTTGTGACTATTTTGCAGCATTATCATGGGACCAGATAACTAATAGAAGACAGTATCCTAAATACTGGGAATAGAAATAGAAAATGAAAGACACAGTTCTTGCCCTCAGGAAACTATATTGAATTAATTAGGAAAAGCAGAAGAATTCCATACAGTAATAATATAGTTCAGTCTGTGCTATGAAAGACATTTGAACACTCTTTTAAGTAAATAGCCATCAACGCCCACTTTGCATAAGAGGTTTTAGGAGTTTGAGTTACAAAACATCCCACCATTTTCTCCACCTTGTGCATTTGACTCTTCCTTGATGTTCAGTGTAATGTATCCTATACATTCATCATGTTCTTACTGGAGTCTTTAAAAATGTTTGGCAATGTGAAGAGTTGGCACAAAATTTTAATTATAAATCTTGATTACTCAAATTAATGTACTAGCATAACTTTATTTAAAAATTACTGCTTCATATTTCTTCCAAGTTCTGCCCTGATAAAAGTTTTATTATCCTTTTAGCTCTATGTATTAAGTTTTCTTGGGCTTTACTTGCCTTTTACTTGAGACCTTTTGGCTTGGCCATACTTTTGCTTCACATTAGTGACAGTGCAATTTTAAGCCAATCTAACTTTTTCTCTCAAGTTGCATTAGCTTTTATGTTCATGTCCTCTATGTTGACACTTTATGAAACATTTTCATTATGCTTAACATAGCTAGATGTGTCAAAAACCAGTGGATTAAGCTAACTTTCTAAAGTAGATTTTTTTCTTTTTTATTGCCTTTTTTTTTTGAAATGTTCTAAACTGTCTCCTTCAAAACAGTAGAAAAGCAGCCTCTTATCATGGATACTATATACTAGAGGTTCAAATTACTTTAGGTAGAAGGCATATCTTTTTGAACATCTGATGAAAGCTATGAATCTTCTTCAAAAAATAAGCACAGATATGTGTGTACAGAAATATTTATAATTTTCAGAGGCTAATCTCTAAAGACTCAGAGTGTCTCTAAAACTTTTCAGTCCCTGACCTAAGGGACTCATGTTATAGAAAGATGAGTTTCCAAAGGGAGGTCAAGTTAGATTAAATATATTTTGATCGATAAATATGTTTGCCTAGTCATGTGCACATCTGTTGTGTTGTGAGCAGGACAAATAGATAGACTGGTTTGGCCATTAATAGGGGACAGGGCAGTATATGTTGGTATTGCTGGTTAGTTGCTAAGACATGTCTTACTCTTTTATGATTCCATAGACTGTAGACACCAGGCTCCTCTGTCCATGGGATTTCCCAGGCAAGAATACTGGAGTAGTTTGCCATTTCCTTTCCTGGAGTATCTCCCTGACCCAGGGATCAAATCCATGTCTCTACATTGGCAGGTGGATTCTTTACCACTGAGTCACCAGAGAAATCTGATATATTGTATGAAGGAGCAAAGACACAAAAAGTCACTGATTTGCTTCTACATCCATGTCTGTCAGGGCTTTGCCATGGGTCCAACACAGGTATGTTCCCAAGGTTGTGGCATCCTCTTCAATAAGTGTTATTCTGGTGGAAGGGAGGCATGTGAACTATAATCATTGACTCCAAAATGCTAATCCATGGGTGCATGATGTGCTGACTACATCCAAATCATTTGGAAAGGTGTTCAAATATAGTTTTTTTCTTTACCTTTTGATATTCTGACTTACTAGGTCAGAGGGTAGGATCCAGTAATCTGTAATTTCTAAAAGCTCCCAGGTGGTTAGTATGGTCAGTAGGCATGGTCAAGTGTAAGAATCTTTGGGTTAAATGATCCTAAGGCCAGTTCTAGAACCATCACTCCACATGTTGATAATCATGTGTTTGTGCATGCACCTGGAAGATCCACAAAAACATCATCACTTCACATATTGCAGACAAATGCAGGTCCAATTTCATGCTGTCTGTCCTCAGTAGCTATTCCATGCCCAAATTGGCTGCCAGCCATCAATAGCTGGGGCTGTCTGTGACAGATCTGCCTGCCTCCCTGATGCTAGAGCTGTGCAAAGGCTCTCTAGGCTCTACTTCCAGCTGATGGGAAGCTGTTCTGGCAGATGCAGCTGTCAGATGGTCTGTAGGTAGGAAATGTATCTTATAGGATACTTCTAGGATGATTCTAGGGGAAAAAAAAGTATGCCTTTAAAGGCAAGGATAATGACTGAATAATTGTTAACAAGGTCATCATCCTCAATTTTAAAGACACTTATTCTATGCTTTATAGATTAAAAAACTGCCAACAGCTGTGGGAAGTTGCTTTGCAGTGACCTTCCCAGGCCTTGATAGCTTTAGGGAAAGCAGCAGTGCTCTTGGCATGGATGCTAAAGGACTTGGAGCAAATAGAAGTTTGGGGAGTTAGAGAGGAAAGGATAGAATAACAGATGCGACACTGTAATTAGGAGATGGTTTCCCCGATTTGAATTGCTTCAAGCAACTGAACTCTAGGTAGAGAAAAAACCCTCAGTAACCCACTGTTATGACTATTGTGAATTTAGCTTTAATCCAAAGCTAGAGTGGTCCAGACCTCATGAATTTTACTTGAATCATCCAAAAAAGATTTAAACAACATGATTGTAGGTCTCCTCATTTAGTCAGTTGACTTAATCTACTTCTTATCTCCTTTACCACAAAGGAAAAAGGTTTCTCGACATGGTGCCCCAGAATGTCCTCAGACATGGCCCTTGAATTTGTACTTCCTGAGAGTGATAGAAGCATGTTGGTCCTCTTTGAAGACTGGATAGCCACAGACTCTGCATATGAAATTAAAATGGCAATGGGCCCATGATAGGGGAAAGCTCTGGTCAGGCTCTCTTACTGAATTTCATGAGATCCTGGGCAAGGCCCATTGTCTTTCTGGGCCTCAGTACCATTCTATGAAAAAGAATGGAACTGGAACAAGAAATCTGTGAGACACATTCCCTCTGTAGCATTCAACTTCATGTTAATGGTCAAGGAAAGAAAGTCAATAGCTAGGTTGTCAGAGATGGCAATAAAAGCTTGGATGAAGAATAGCACTTTAGATTCTGATCCCATTGCTGCCATTACTAGGAACCTCTGTCCCTTTCCAGATTCCATAAAATAAAGTATCTAGATAAATTGGTCTGAGTTATAGGATTTTACCAAAATATTTTATTATTTAGAGCAGTTTTAGATTCAGAGAAAAATTGTGAGAAAGGAACAGAATTTCCCATAGACCCTCTGCCACTACCCATATATGTCTTTATCAACATTCCCCACTAAAGTAGTATATTTGTTACAATTAATGAACTTAATTGATAAAGCATGGAGTCCATAGTTTACATTAATTAAGATTTACTCTTTGTGTTGCATATTCTACAAGTTTGGATGTATGTATAATGATAGGTATCCATCATTGCAATATCATAAAATATGTTCACTACTCTAAACATCCTCTGTGCTCTGCCTGTGTATCTCTCTCCACTCTACCTCTGGTAACCACAACCTTATTACTGCTGCCAAAATTTGCCTTTTTCAGAATGTCATATAGTTATAATTGGGCTTTTTTAGTTGGCTCAGTGGTGAAGAATCTGCCTGCCAATGCAGGAGATGCGAGAGACACAGGTTCTATCCTTGGATCAGGAAGACCTCGCACAGGAAGAAATGGCAACTCACTCTAGTATTCTTGCCTGGAAAATCCCCTTGACAGAGGAGCCTGATGGACTACAGTCCATGGACCCACAAAGAGTCATACACAACTGAGCAAGCAGGTGTATATATAGACTGAGCAAACATGCATACATATGGTTGTAATCGTATAGAATGTAACCTTTTCGGATTGGTTTCTTTTTACAAACTTTTTATTACATAATTTTCTGGTTCTTTGGATTCTCTCCAAATCCAATTTTTGAAAAGTGGCCTTCCTTGATAACTCAGTTGGTAAAGAATCCACCTGCAAAGCAGGAGACCCCGTTCAATTCCTGGACTGGGAAAATCCACTGGAGAAGGGATAGGCTATCATTCCAATATTCTTGGGTTTCCCTCATGGCTCATCTGGTAAAGAATCCACTTGCAATGTGGGAGAACTGGGTTCAATCCCTGGGTTGAAGATCCCCTGGAGAAGGGAAAGGCTACCCACTCCAGAATTCTAGCCTGGAGAATTCCACAGCCTGTATAGTCCATGGGGTTCCAAAAAGTCGGACACAACTGAGCAACTTTCATTTACTCACTCAGAGAGTATTTTACACATTCAGAAGCATTAACATATATGCTTCCCAGTTCTTCCTTGCAAGTGCCCAGCACAATGTTGCCCTCTGACCACCATGAGTGTGCGTAAAGACCTTGCAGAGGACACTTTGTGCCATCCTGGGATCAGCCTTGAGCTCTGTCATCACTAGTCCCATCCTGGAGCAACTATTCTTAGTAAGGACACTCAGGTCCTTTATCTCACAAAGAAGCTGATGCCAAGAAACAGACCTTCATCCAAAGACACTTATATTAGGTTAGTACAAAACAAAACCTCAATCACCCTCAATTCTTATAGCAACCATGTTAGTTGAATCCTCTGATTGGCTTTTCAATGGCTAAATGTATTGCTTAATAGAACTAGTCTCTTTTGTTAGATAGAAAACACCAGTGAGAATGGAACCTTTATTAGATGATTGTGGCTCCCCTGGAACCTTGTCACATAATTCCGAATGTTCTGTTTCATCTTATGAGGAAAATGATGCCAGACACAATTTTGAGTATGAATCAAACCCAAGAAAGCCTTCTGGAAGTTCAGTTTTAGAAGTGAGGAAGAGCAAGGAGACTTACTGAGAAGATGCTGTGTGTCAGCCTCTGGGCTGACATTGTATCATCCCACTCCCACAATTAAGCCTTGCATTGACCTTTCACAAACAATGAAATTGAGAAACAGAAAAGTTAAAGCTTCTGGAAAATCTGGATCTGAATCCATGTCCCTTCTAGATGCCATCCTACCTGATACATCCTGTATTCTTTATGCTTTGTCTCTTTCTTCCAGAGCAGAACTAGCAACTCATTGTGATTAACTGAGAGTCCTGGATAATTATCTTCTAGTTAACTGAGATTTCATCATAAATCCTGTTTAAAGTGTGCATTTTTTAGATTTTTTTAAAATTTCAAATATCTTGTTTTATATTTTTAGAAATGCTCTTGATTTTGCTGTTATCAGTATATTTTGGGGGTTACACTCTCTACGTTTTTTATTTTCTTACTTTTTTCTCTACTATTATAAATTTATCATAATATTTATATTATAGATTTCTTATATTGAAATTCTGACTATCTATATGCCAGAGTTTACAGAAAGGCCCTAAATAAATATTGACTGAAATAATGAAGAAATTTATGACAATGCATATTACATTTAGTATATATATTATACATGATGTTTGTTTCTATTGAATATCAATTTTTAAATATGATACAATTGAATTTAAATTGTATATAAAAAAGAACAGTGCCTTAGTAAGAGAAGGTGTTTTAGAGCCAAGTGCCTAGAAATTAAAATGAATACAATATAGTTAGATGACATCTGCCGATCAGGGGTAAAAAGAGCTAGTCTCCACTTCCATCTCTGCTACCAATTACCTGTATGAACTTGAAACAGGAATGTAACCTTTCTTACTTCAGTTTTCTCCTGGTGAAATGGAGATGGTCCTTCCAGCACTTTTCTTCCAGCTCTATACCATTTCCATACTTGCAGGTGCCCAGGAAGCATAATTCTCTGTTTTCATACTCATTTTGGTTAACAACAGAACCAGAAACAAACTAAAAATGGACCTTTCCCTCTTGGGATACTCAAGAAATTCCAGCTGACTGATGTAATTGACATTTCTATTTGAGCCTTGAGAGACACAACAAAAACCCCTGGCCAAAAAGAGGCTGTTTTAATTTGCAAACATCTGTATTGCCTAGTTCAATTCAGCTTTCTTCTAAACAACTACCAGCATCTGTTGACTTTTCAGAGATGGGTCTGGCAGTCACCATTTAGTGTTTGACTTATTGTGTACAAAGAAAAAGACTCTGAAAAGCAAATCTTCATCAGATTACATCAGATGTGAAGAATCTTGGTATACACAAATATTATAGGGCAGATGGAAGTGCAGCAGGTAGATAAATGATAACCTACCCTGAATGAAGAATCAGCAAAGAAAGGTCAGAAAATGAAGTGGTAAGGAAACAAAGCATGAGAAACACAAAACATATCTAAAAGATACAGGAAGGAAAAAAGAAAAAAAGATTGTCTTTCCTACACATATATCCATCTTTGCATGAAATGATCTTTTGGTATCTCTAACTTTATTGAAGAGATCCCTAGTCTCTCCCATTCTGTTGTTTTCCTCTATTTCTTTGCATTGGTACTGAGGAAGGCTTTTGGAACTCTGCATTCAAATGGGTATATCTTTCCTTCTTTCCTTTGTCTTTCATTTTCTTCTTTTCTCAGCTATTTATAAGGCCTCATCAGGTAACCGTTTTGTGTTTTTGCATTTCTTTTTCTTGGGGATGGTCTTGATCCCTGCCTCCTGTACAATGTCACAAACCTCTTCCCATAGTTCTTCAGAGACTCTGTCTATCAGATCTAATCCCTTGAATCTATTTCCCAATTCTACTGTATAATAGTAAATAATTTAATATAGGTCATACCTGAATGATCTAATGGTTTTCCTCCACTTTCTTCAAATTAAGTCTGAATTTGCCAATAAGAATTTCATGATCTGAGACGCTGTCAGCTCCTAGTCATTTTTTCTGACTGTATAGAGCTTCTCCATCTTTGGCTGCAAATAATATAATCAATCTGATTTAGATATTGATCACCTGGTGATGTGCATGTATAGAGTCATCTCTTGTGTTGTTGAAAGAGGGTGCTTTCTATGACCAGTGTGTTCTCCTGACAAAACTCTGTTAACCTTTGCACTGTTTCATTCTGTATTTTAAGGCCAAATTTGCCTGTTACTCCAGGTATATGTTGACTTCCTACTTTCGCATTCCTGTCCCCTGTAATGGAAAGGACATCTTTTTAGGGTGTTAGTTCTAGAAGGTCTTGTAGGTCTTCATAGACTGTTCAATTTCAGCTTCTTCAGCATTAGTGGTTGGGGCATAGACTTGAATTACTGGGATATTGAAAGGTTGGCCTTGGAAAGCTACATAGATCATTCTGTCGTTTTTGAGACTGAATTCCAGAACTGCATTTGGAATCTTTTGTTGGCTATGAGGGATACTCCATTTTTTCTATGGGATTCTATCCCACAGTAGTATATATAATGGTGATCTGAGTTAAATTCACTCATTCCAGTCCATTTTAGTTCACTGATTCCTAAAATGTCAATGTTCACTCTTGCCATCCTCTGTTTACCAGTTCCAATTTGCTTTGAATCATGGACCTAGCATTCCAGGTTCCTAGGCAATATTGTTCTTTACAGTATCAAACTTTACTTCTATCACCAGTCACAACAACTGGGCATTGTTTTCACTTTGGCTCTGTCTCCTCATACTTTCTGGAGTTAGAAATAGAAGAAAGGGAATAGAAATAGTATTTCCCAATAGAATGGGAAAGACTAGAGATCTCCTCAAGAAAAGATGGGCACAATAAAGGACAAAAATTGTATAGACCTAACTGAAGCAGAAGATATTAAGAAGAGGTGGCAAAATACACAGAAGAACTATACAAAAAAGATCTTAATGACCCAGATAACCATGATGGTGTGATCATCTACCTAGAGCCAGACATCCTTAAATGTGAAGTCAAGTGGGCCTAGGAAAGCATCACTATGAACAAAGCGAGTGGAGGTGATGGAATTCCATATGAACTATTTCAAATCCTAAAAGATAATGCTGTGAAAGTCCTGCACTGATTATACCAGCAAATGTGGAACTCTCATCTGTGGCCACAGGACTGGAAAAGCTAAGTTTTCATCCAATCCCAAAGAAAGGCAATACCAAAAAAAAAGTTCAAATTACCTCACAATTGCACTCATTTCACATGATAGCAAAGTAAGGCTCAAAATTCTCCAAGTCAGGCTTCAACAGTATGTGAACTGTGAACTTCCACATGTTCAAGCTAAATATAGAAAAGGCAGAGGAACCAGAAATCAAATTGCCAACATCCATTGGATCATTGAAAAAGCAAGAGTTCCAGAAAAAATATCTACTTCTGCTTTCTTGACTACACCAAAGCCTTTGACTGCATGGATCACAACACACTGGAAAATTCTTCAAGAGATGGGAATACCAAACCATCTTACCTGCCTCCTGAGAAATCTGTATGCAGCTCAGGAATCAACAGTTAGAACTGGACATGAAGCAACAGATTGGTTGCCAATCAGGAAAGGAGTATGTCAAGGCTGTGTCTTGTCTGGATATAATTTAAATTATATACAGAGTACATCCTGCAAAACTCCAGTCTAGATGAAGCCCAAATTAGAATCAAGATTGCTGGGAGAAATATCAACAACCTCAGATATGCAGAAGACACCACGCTTATGGCACAAAGTGAGGAAGAACTAAAGAGCCTCTTGATGATAGTGAAAGAAGAGAGTGAAAAAGTTGGCTTAAAACTCAACGTTCGGAAAACTGAGATCATGGCATCCAGTCACATCATTTCATGGCCAATGGATGGGGAAATAATGGAAACAGTGAGAGACTTTATTTTTGGAGGCTTCAAAATCACTGCAGATGGTGACTGAAGCCATGAAATTAAAAGATGCTTGCTCCTTGGAAGAAAAGCTATAACCAACTTAGATGGTGTATTAAAAAGCAGAGATATTCCTATCAAGCTACCAGAGGTCTTTTTCAGAGAATTAGAACAAATAATTTCTCAATTTGTATGGAAATACAAAAAACCTCGTATAGCCAAAGCAATCTTGAGAAAGAAGAATGGAACTGGAGGAATCAACCTACCTGACTTTAGGCTATACTACAAATCCACAGTCATTAAGACAGTATGGTACTGGAACAAAGACAGAAATAGAGATCAATGGAACAAAATAGAAAGCCCAGAGATAAATCCACGCATCTATGGACACCTTATCTTTGACAAAGGAGGCAAGAATATACAATGGAGAAAAGTCAACCTCTTTAACAAGTGGTGCTGGGAAAACTGGACAGCCACTTGTAAAAGAATGAAACTAGATCACTTTCTAACACCATACACAAAGATAAACTCAAAATGGATCAAAGATCTAAGCATAAGACCAGAAACTATAAAACTCCTAGAGGATAACATAGGCAAAACACTCTCTGACATAAACCAAAGCGGGATACTCCATGACTCACCTCCCAGAATACTGGCAATAAAATCATGAATAAACAATTGGGACCTAATTAAAATGAAAAGCTTCTGCACAACAAAGAAAACTATAAGCAAGGTGAAAAGACAGCCTTCAGAATGGGAGAAAATAATAGCCAATGAAGCAATGGACAAACAATCTCAAAAATATACAAGCAACTCCTGCAGCTCCATTCTAGGAAAATAAACGACCCAATCAAAAAGTGGGCCAAAGAACTTAACAGACATTTCTCCAAAGAAGACATAAAAATGGCTAACAAACACATGAAAAGATGCTCAACATCACTCATTATCAGAGAATTGCAAATCAAAACCACAATGAGATATCACTTTACACCAGTCAGAATGGCTGCAATCCAAAAATCTGCAAGCAATAAATGCTGGAGAGGATGTGGAGAAAAGGGAACTCTCTTACACTGTTGGTGGGAATGCACACTAGTACAGCCACTATGGAAAACAATGTGGAGGTTCCTTAAAAAAACTGCAAATAGACCTGCCATATGAGCCAGCAATCCCACTGCTGGGCATATACACCCAGGAAACCAGAATTGAAAGAGCCACGTGTACCCCAATGTTCATCACTACCTTGTTTACAATAGCCAGGACATGGAAGCAACCTAGATGCCCATCAACTGACGAATGGATAAGAAAGCTGTGGTACATATACACAATGGAATATTACTCCACATTAAAAAAAAATTCATTTGAATCAGTTCTACTCAGGTGGACGGAACTGGAGCCCATTATCCAGAGTGAAGTAAGCCAGAGGGGAAACAACAATACAGTATACTAACACATATATATGGAATTTAGAAAGACGGTAAAGAGAACCCAGCATGCGAGACAGCAAAAGGAACGCAGATGTATAGAACAGACTCGTGGACTCTGTGGATGAGGGCAAGGGTGGGATGATATGGGAGAAGGGCATTGAAGCATGTTAATTGTCATGTGTCTAATCAATCGCCAGCCCAGGATTGATGCTCGGGGCTGGTACAGCGAGATTTCCTGGGGGGGAGGGAGGAGGGAGGGGGGTTCCGCAGGGGAAGCATATGTAAACCCATGGTGATATCATGACAATGTATGGCAAAAACAATAAAAAAATAAAAATAAAGACACTTGCTCCTGGATGATAAGCTATAACAAATTTAAACAACATATTAAAAAGCAGAAACATTGCTTTGCTGCCAAAGGTCCACCTAGTCAAAGCTATGGTTTTTCCAGTAGTCATGTATATATGTGAGAGTTGGATAATAAAGAAAGCTGAGGCCGAAGAAGTGATGCTTTTTAACTGTGATGTTGGGGAAGACTCTTGAGATTCCCTTGGACAACAATGAGATCAAACCAATCAATCCCAAAAGAAATCAGTTCTGAACATTCACAGAAAGGACTGATGCTGAAGCTGAAGTTCTAATACTTTGGCCACCTGATGTGAAAATCTGACTCATTGCAAAGACCCCGATGCTGGAAACGATTGAAGGCAGAAGTAGAAGGGGATGACAGAGGGTAAGAAGATTGGATGGCATCACCAACTTGACAGACATGCATTTTAGCAAGGTTTGGAAGTTGGTGATGAACAAGGTAGCCGTAAGTGCTGCAGTCCATGGACTTGCAAAGTGTAGGACATGCAGCTGAACTGTGCTGATCCTGGATTGCATTCTGGAACAGAATGCTGGCACAAGTTGAAAATCTGATGAAATCCAAATAAAACCTATAGTTTAGTTAGTAGTGATGTACCAATGTTAATTTCTTAGCTGTGACAAATATCAAGTGGTTATATAAGATCTTAATATTAAAGAAATGTGGGTGGAGATATACCAGAACTCTCTATACTCTCTTTGCAACTTTTCCCTAAACCTAAAATTATTCCCAAATGCAAAGCTTATTTTAAAAATCTAAGAGCATCAAATCCAGAAATCACTGAGAAAGAGAAACGAAATACAATAAAGAATGTGAGACAGGAAATCCATCCAAAGGCATGAATGTGGTCCTCCTGTCTCCTGTTATTTGCTGTCCCTCTGCTTAAGTTCTTAACCTACCTGAGCCTCAGTTTTTTCATCTTTGAAAACATAGAGTCATAATCAAACAATCTTCATCTAATTATTATGATGATTAAATGACAGAACATATAAAACAAACTTGTTGATAGTAAATATCCAGTGTACATTAGTTGAATTTACTAAAGACTAAGATAAGTGTCAAAAACTGAAGAAAATATTTTTTTATTAATTAGTTGGAAATCTTTGTCAAGCCACCTACCATGACTTCTAGACAACCAGCAAAATCTCGTTTCAAGGACAAGAAAACTTGATAGACATTGCCAGTGTTGCTGATCAGGGACCTCTGGCAATAGTTTGAATTTGGCACAATCCATTTCTCACTTTAAATAAACACCACAATTAATGTATTATTATTGCAGTTCTTTGACTTATGGAAATATTCTTTTTCCACAAATTTAATCCCAAGTTATTTGAATTAACAACAATCTTAATTGGGGCTTCTCTGGTGGCTCAGACACTAAAGCATCTGTGTGCAATGTGGGAGACCCAGGTTCAATCCCTGTGTGTAGAAGATCCTCTGGAGAAGGAAATGGCAACCCACACCAGTACTCTAGTCTGGAGAATCCTGGGAACAGAGAAGCCTGGTGGGCTATAGTCCATGGGGTCGCATAGAGTCAGACACAACTGAATGACATCACTTTCTCTTTCGCTTTCTTTACTTTCCTAAGTAAGTTCCTCTCTAGGTAAGAATTGCTTCAAGGAAAAAAAATCCTGATTTTTATTTTTTCTTCTCCCTGGTTGTAAAGAAATAAATAGAAAATAAGCAAAAATAAGCAAACTGGTATTTATTTATCTTCCCATCTCCTTTGGAATAGATAGACTGACGAGCAAATTAAATGTCATTTAAGGAAACTACAGCTCACATAAGCTGAGCAACCTGCCCAATAACACCAAGCTAAGAGCAGAGAAATCAGCTTGAACCTGACTCTAAGAACTATTCTCTTTCCTCTATGTTACCTGTCCTCTCTCCTGTCATCAACCTTAAGAATACTAGTGAACTTATCTCTCCTATCTGGTTTTTCCCTCCAAATCAGAGTTTCCCAACATGATTGGGCAACATGCCAGAGGATCATCTACTCCTGCATGGAGACTTGTGAAAAAATTTATTCCATCTACTTTTGTATTTAAAATGAAATAGTTATCATTTCACTCTTGAATGTAGGTTATAGAATCAAGCAAGCCTGACCATGAAGGCCTAGCTCTTAAAGGAGCTACTGAATGTGGAACTTATTAAAAAGATACCCATTGGGCTGAGTTGCCCTTGCCTCCATCACCATGAAGTGCCTGGTCCTTCATACACTGTATGGGCAACTCCTAATCAGTATGAATTCCAAGCACCTTTTCTTGCTTCCAAGCTTAGATCCTGCAATCTTTTCCTTCCAGGACTTTTGTTTTTTGATTGAATCTCATGTACCTTACCTAAAAGATCCCATGCATCTTCAGTATTTCACACTTGATACTACCTACCTAGAAGTAACCTCAGCCTCTTTATTCAAGTATGATTGTAGGGCTCTCAGACTATATATTCTTGACTTTCCCAGGAATTTATTTGTCTCTCCGGCTTAAGGCATCTCAGACCTCCAAAGCCTTTCCTAGAGCCCTCACAGGTTCCTGAATTTCTTGCTGGATCGCCTGAGCCCAAGACACAAACACACACACACACACACACACACACACACACACACACGCGCGCGCGCGCGCACACACACACACACACACACGCACACACACGCGCACACACACACACACACACACACAGAGCTATCTGACTTGCAAACACTCATTAGCATTAAATACCAAGTTTTAGGAATAACCAGCCTTCTTGTTACAAGTAAATCAGAGATCGCCACACTGATGCAGTAGTGGAAATGTAATGAAGGAATTTATTGTCCCTGAAAGATACTCTGTGCCACACAAACCCCATGGGATATCTCCAGATAGTAAGTACAGCTCCGTGCCTTTATTAACTCTGGCCCATAGTTATCTCAGGAGGACCAAGACCCTGCAGTTCTCCATATTAAAAGTATATTTCCTTACAAAAAGAACTGTGCTTTATTGAATTGCATTATTTTGATCACTGGAAATTGACATATCGGGCTCATTAGCTAGGAAGCTGTGTAGTTAATTTATGAGGTTTCCTCAGATCTTGTCCCAGACCACTCATTGATGGAGCTAAACAGCCCACAATGATCTAGAAGTAAGTTACTCTGTCAGGGTTGCACTGTATATCCCTCATTAAAGAGATAATGAACAGAAAACTTTACTGGTGCTTCCCATCCCTTGCTCCCCTCTCCCATCTCAAAATGATTTTGGTTTATCGTAACCTGATACCATTTGCTGTGCAGTCTTATTCTGCTCATTAGCACCATTTTTCATTTAAAATGCTTCAGCTGCTAAGATGAAAAGGCAATCTGAGTTTTGCCTTTACCTTTAATATTAAAAAGTTTTCACATAGCCTTTTAAAAAAATCAAATATTGATGTTGTTACCTGTCGCTTTTCAAAGTGAAGCAATTATACTGCAGGCATTTCATGGCAAGGCTGTTTGTATTAGAAATGAGAATGGAGATGTTAAGGAGGAATGTTTTCCCCTCTCCATGGCTTCCCCTTTCTGCCCTGGATGGAAAGCTGAGAAGAGCGTTTCCCTCCTATTAAAGTGCTGAGGCAGCCACCTGAAAACACCCAGTGGGTGGGATGACAAGGGACAGGGAGACGTAAGAAGCATCCTCAAAGTGGATTCTGCAGGACAGTGAGGTGCCCGTGGAGCTTTATAGCCTGTGAGGCTCTCAGCCAGTTTGCTCACAGGAGACTGGTTTCCTTTAATCTCTGCCATCTATAATCCTGGAGAACAGCAATTCCTAATGGGCTGGATAAAGTACAAGCTGGAATCAAGATTGCCAGGAGAGCTATCAATAACCTCAGGTACAGAGATGTCACCACCCTTCTGGCAGAAAACGAAGAACTAAAAAGCCTATTGATGAATTTGAAGAGGAGAATAAAAAAGGTGGCTTAAAACTAAACATTTAGAAAAGTAAGATCATGTCATCTAGTCCCATCACTTCCTGGCGAATAGATGGGGAAGCAATGGAAACAGTGGCTGACTTTATTTTTTGCGGAGGGCTCCAAAATCACTGCAGATGGTGACTGAAGCCATAAAATTAAAAGATGTTTGCTTCTTGGAAGAAAAGCTATGACCAACTTAGACAGCATATTAAAAAGCAGAGATATGGAGGGGAGAAACTAAGATGGTGAAGGAATAGGACGGGGAGAACACTCTGTCCCCAACAAATATACCAAAAGAACTTTTAAAGGCCGAGCAAACTCCAAAAAACAGGAACTGAATGCTGGCAGAGGACATCGGGCATCTAGAGAGGCGACCCATTGCCGACGTGAGGAGGTAGGACAAAAGAAAGAAAAGAAAAAAAAAGCAGAGGGAGAGACAAAGAGCTGGGGACGGGTTCCGTCCCAGAAGGGGAGTCTGAAATAAAGAGGGAAAAAAAAAAAAAAGAGGAGAAAGGTTTCCGAATACCAGGGAGCATTCTCTCTGGCAGATCTGCGGTGGATCTTGGAGAGCAATATAGCTGAGAGCAGAAGAGGATTAATAGCTAAGCCCTGCAAGGTTCATCTCTAGCTACAAGGAACAGCCGAGCGGCAGCTCAGCCGAAGCGGACTGCTCCTGCTCAGGGAGGGGCGGGCCGTGGGCTCAGGGAACGGAGCAGCCTGAGGGACCTAACCTTCCAGGAAAAGCTGCCCCCCCCAGGCCCCTGCACAAAACAAAGGGCGGTGAGGCGTCAACAGAGAGGCTGGGCAGCTGCGGGCTGCTGACCGTCCCAGCCCCCGCCCGAGAGCAGTGGGCATAACCCAGGCCCGGGGAAGCTAACCAAGACTTCTGGGGATTCTGGACAGATTGGTGCTGTATACACCTTAGAAGGAGTGCTCAGCTGCACAAGCGGCCGGGCAGGGGGAGAGGAGAAGCCCCACTCCCCAACTGTGCTGGGCAGACGACAAAGAGCCTGAGCAGAGGGGGCGGGGGAAGCCCTCTCACCAGGAGCAGGGCAAACTCCAAA
>ML664179.1:742471-754848 GCA_007570785.1 Antilocapra americana
GCTGTGGTATATATACACAATGGAATATTACTCAGCATTAAAAAAAAATTCATTTGAAGCAATTCTACTCAGATGGACGAAACTGGAGCCCATTATCCAGAGTGAAGTAAGCCAGAAGCAAAAACAACAATACAGTATATTAACACATATATATGGAATTTAGAAAGACAGTAATGAGAACCCAACATGGGAGACAACAAAAGGAACGCAGATGTATAGAATAGACTTGTGGACTTTGTGGATGAGGGTAAGGGTGGGATGAGATGGGAGAAGGGCATTGAAGCATGTTAATTGTCATGTGTCTAATCAATCGCCAGCCCAGGATTGATGCTCGGGACTGGTGCAGCGAGATTTCCCGGGGGGGAGGGAGGAGGGAGGGGGGACCCGGAGGGGAAGCATATGTAAACCCATGGTGATATCATAACAATGTATGGCTAAAACAATAATTAAAAAATAAATAAATAAAAAAATTAAAAAAAAAAAAACACTATTCTATGGGGTAGGCTTTAAAATAATAAGCTAATCAACTCTAGACTGTCTAAAGACACTCAGTAGATAGTCAACAAAATACACTTTCATTTAATAAAATGGCTAATAAACACAATGCATTTAAAAAATAATAATAATAATAATAATAAAAAAAATAAAAAAATAAAAAGAAAGACAAACAGTGAAAAAAAAACACTGAACATTCAAAAAACAGATTATGACATCCAGTCCCATCACTTCATGGCAAATAAATCGGGAAACAATGGTAGATTTCATTTTCTTCAGCTCGAAAAAACCATTGCAGGTGGTAACTGCAGCCACAATTGATTCTTGCTCCTTGGAAGAGAAGTTATGACAAAACTAGATAGTGTATTAAAAAGCAGAAACATCACTATATGACAAAGGTCCATATAGTCAAAGCTGTGGTTTTTCCAGTAGTTATGTACAAGTGTGAGAGTTGGACCACAAAGAAGGCTGCATGCTGAAGAATCGTTGCCTTTGAAGTGCAGTGCTGGAGAAGACTCTTGAAAGTCCCTTGGACTGCAAGGAGATCAAACCAGTTAGTCCTAAAGGAATCATACCTGAATATTCATTGCAAGGACTGATGTTGAAGCTGAAACTCCAGTTCTTTGGTCGCCTGATGCAAAGAGCTGACTCATTTGAAAAGATTCTGCTGCTACGAATGATTGAAGGCAGGAGAAGATAATGAGATGGTTGAATGGCGTCACTGACTCAAAGGACATGAGTTTAAGCAAACTCCAAGATATGGTGAAGGACAGGGAAGCCTGGCATGATGCAGTTCATGGGGTATCAAAGAGTCAGATATGACCTAATGATTGAATGGCTACTCCTTTTGGGGGTTATGTGGTAGCTCAAATTAAGCTTAGGTTGAGTACATGCCTATAAATGGAAATTATTTTTGGTAGGGAGGGGAATAATATAGACATATTTCTCTGTATTTACCTTTCACACTTCCTATTGTATCCCTAGTACCTCAATACTGATTGCTTCTTATTTATTGCAAAGAAGTGGACAAGATGATATTCTGAGCATATCTGGATGCTTCTTCAGGTCCACCCTCAGACTGACCCAAAATGTCTGCAGTGAGACTCAAGAAATGGCCACCTTCTTCTTCCAGATTGCCATTAATGTTCATTTTAAGCAAGCCAGACATATTCAGTACTGGTGAGGGTACACAGTAGTACAGTATAATTTTCTTTATCTTTTCCCTATTCTTTGTTTCAAGGAGTTTCTTTGATAATTATAAAGATGATTCATGTATGATAGAAAAACCCATGCATGATAAAAAAAATCTCCAGAAAATGGGCATAGAAGGAGCCTACTGCAACATAATAAAGGTCATATACAATAAACTCACAGCAAACATTATTCTCAACAGTGAAAAATTGAAAGCATTTCCTCTAAGATCAAGAACAAGACAAGGGCACCACTCTTACCACTATTATTCATAGAGTTTTGGAAGTTCTAGCCATGACAATGAGAGAACACAAAGAAATAAAAGGAATCCAGATTGGAAAAGAAGTAAGACTCTCACTGTTTGCAGATACAATGATACAAAAAAAAACAGAAAAATCTAATGATCCCACCAGAAAATTGATAGAACTATTCAGTGAACTTAGTAAAGTCACAGGATATAAAATTAATACACAGAAAGCCCTTGGATTCCTATACAATAATAACAAAATATCAGAAAGAGAGATTAAAGAAAGGATCCCATTCACCCCTGCAAGTAAAAGAATAAAATACTTAGGAATAAACCTACCTAAAGAGACAAAGGCCTGTATGCAGACATCTCCAACACTGATGAAAGAAATCAAACACAAACAGATGGAGAGATATACCATGTTCTTGGATGGGACAAATCAGTACTGTGACAATGATTGTACTACCCAAAGCAATCTGTAGGTTCAATGCAATCCCTATTAAATTTGCAGTGGCATTTTTCACAGAACTAGAACAACAAAAAAATTTTACAGTTTGTATGGAAACATAAAATACCGTGAATAGTCAAAGCAAACTTGAGAAAGAAAAACAGCTGGAAGAGTCAACCTTCCTGACTTTAGACTATATTAAAAAGCTACAACAATCGAGACAGTATAATACTGTCACAAAACCATACATATAGATTAATGGAATAAGATAGAAAGTCCAGAGATAAACCATGCACTTATGTGCACCTTATCTTTGAAAAAGGAGGTAAGAAAGTACAATGGAGAAACCACAAGATCTTCAATAAATGGTGCTGGCAAACTGGACTTAAATTAGAACACTTCCTAACAGTACTGCTGCTGCTGTTAAGTCGCTTCAGTGGTGTCTGACTCTGTGAAACCCCATAGATGGCAGCCCACCAGGCTCCTCTGTCCCTGGGATTCTCCAGGCAAGAACGCTGGAGTGGGTTGCCATTTCCTTCTCCAATGCATGCAAGCATGCTAAGTCGCTTCAGTTGTGTCCAACTCTGTGCGACTCTACAGACAGCAGTCCACCAGGCTCCTCTATCCACAGGATTCTCTAGGCAAGAATACTGGAGGGCCTTGCCATTTCCTTCTCCATCCTAACAGTATAAACAATAATAAACTCAAAATGGATTAAATACATAAACGTAAGAACAGAAACTATAAAACTCTTAGAGGAAAATATAGGCTTAGCAAATTTTGATATAAATCATAGCAAGATCCTCTTTGACCCAAATATGTAAATGGGACCTAATTAAACTTAAAGGCTTTTTCAAAGCAAAGGAAACTGTGAAAAAGATTAAAAGAAAGCCTTCAGAATGGGAGAAAATAATTTCAAACAAAGCAACCGACAAAGGATTAATTTTCAAAATATGCAAACAACTCATGCAGCTCAATATCAGAAAAACAAAACCCAATCAAAATGTGGGCAGAAGACCTAAACAGACATTTCTTTAAAGAAAACATCTGTAATGGCCAACAAGGACATCAAAAGATGTTCAACATTGTTCATTATTAGAGAAATGCAAATCAAAACTACAATAAGATATCACTTCATACCTGTCAGAATGTCCATTAACAAAAAATCTAAAAACAATAAATGTTGGAGAGAGTGTGGAGCAAAGGGACCCCTCTTGCACTGTTGATAGGAATGTAAATAGATACATCCACTATGGAAGAAAAAAACTAGAAATAAAACAACAGTGCCATGATGTACTGAGTCACTTCAGCCATGTCCGACTCTGTGTGACCCTATGGGGTATAGCTTGTTAGACTCCTCTGCCCATGGGATTTTCCAGGCAAGAATACTGAAGTGAGTTGCCATGCTCTTCTACAGGGGATCTTCCTGACCCAGGGATTGAACCTATGTCCCTTAAGTCTCCTGCACTGGCAGGCCACTTCTTTACAACTAGTGCCAGTATGACTCAGCAATTCCACTGCAGGGCATATACCTTAAGAAAACCATAATTAAAAAAGAAAAGAACAACACATAATTGAAAAATATGAAAAAGATTATATATATATATATATATTATGTATATGTAAATGAATCACTCTGATATACATCAGAAACTAACATAATATTGTCAGTCATCTATACTTCAAAATTAATTAAGAAATTAAACATATATTGTATTAAAAAAAGACATATGTACCCAAATATTCGTTACAGCTCTATTTATAATAGCCAGGATGTGGAAGCAATATAGATGTCCATTGTCAAATAAATGGAAAAAGAAGTGGTACATACATACTATGGAACATTACTCAGCCACAAAAAAAATGAATTTGAGTCAGTTGAACTGACGCTGCCAAAACTAGAGCCAGTGAAGTAAGTCAGAAGAGAAAAACAAATATCATATATTAATGCATATATATGGAATATAGAAAAATGGAACTGATGAACCTATTTGCAGGGCAGGAATAGAGACACAAACATAGAGAATGGACTTGTGGACACAGTAGTGGAAGAATAAGGTGAGATGAATTCAGAGAGTAGCTTTTAAATATATACATTACCATGTGTAAACTAGATTGCTGGTGAGAAGTTGCTATATAATAACATAGGGAGCCCAGCCTTGTGTTCTGTGGTGACCTAGAGAGGTGAGATGAGGGGGTGGGAAGGAGGTTCATAAGGGAGGGAATATATGTATACTTGTAGCTGATTCACATTGTTGTATGGCAGAAAGCAACTCAACATCATAAAATGATTACTCTCCAATTGAAAATTTAAATTAAAAAAAGATAATTCCAAGAAAGACAATAGTATAACATCTCTTTCTAAACATATGTTGATTCATTTTCAGGAAACTATTTATCCTTACACTGTGAAAATTCAAGGTGAGTCCATCTTAATTAACATAAAAAATTGTCTTAGAAAAATATTCCTAGCTTAATGTCACTTAATTCAATCTCTGATTCACAAGGCTTTAGACAAGTAACTTTCCATCTCCAGTTATTTGGTATCCAAAGAGAAAAATGTCTCCTAAGAAGAGCTTGGTGGGACACAAGGGCACATAGACACCAAAGTACAGGCAGATCACCTTCTTGACATTCTTCCACGTGGATGTGCTGGGTCCCACTGGTTGAGTTAGAATCCTTGATGTCAGTTTTTCAAATAAATTAAAAACAGCAAATGTTTGGAGCGTATTTAGAGAATAAGTCCTCTGGTTCATTCCTCATGCCATTGTGTGCAAGGTAATTATTTATCATTTATCTCTCATCATTCTTGACTCTTTGGACTCTTGTTTATCAAGAGCTGCTACCCTCTAGAACATACTTAAATGCCTACAGTCATCAGTGGGAAACATAAATAAGTGAGGTAGGTGAGGTGTGATGGAAATAGTGGGAGCAATTGGGGGCACTGTCCTGGGTATCTCTGGAAGGGTATAGAAGATAAATCAGGTGATGTTTGCCTCTGGTGAAGAAAACAATGGGAATCAGGGAAAGGAGAGGCAGAGGATACAAAATTCACTTTGCATTTTTGTGCTCTTTGGTATTGTTTGAAATTTAAAAGTAAGCAAAATGATTTTTAAATTGAAATAAGGTACCCTTTGAACAATCATATCAAATGCTAAATCTTGGATGAGGTACAATGGTTATAATGTAGGCCCAGAAGCTAGTCTAGAGTAGCTGTCCATAGAAATAGAAATTAAAGTTACATTTGCAATCTTAAATTTTCTCGTAGTGAAAAGTTACATGTAAAAAGAAAAAAAAACAGTAAAATTAAGAATGTATTTTGTTTAATCCAGTATATCCAAAATATTACTTCAACATGCAACCTGTACAAAAGTATTAATGAAATGCTTGACTTTACTATTTCATAATGTCTTTGAAATTCAGTATGTATTTTACACTCAAAGAACATATCAACTCAGACTTGCCACATTTCAGGTATGCAATAGCCACATGTGACTGCCTTATTGGACAGGGTAGCCTAGTCAGTGTTCTTTACCTGTTCTTTCAGATAGTTTCCTATTACGGACTGAGTAAACTGGGCAGCTGTTGGAGATGCTAGACTCAGAAGCACTAAACACCTCAGGAATAAATTAGGAGTACGGTGTTAGTAAGTTGTATTTGCTTCCCACCTGCATACACAGTTCACTGTTTAGGTTTTTCTTTTCCTCTCCTTTTATTTTTTAGTGATTCATATAGTAGAGTTTATGGAGAAACCATGCATGAAAGTAGACAAATGACAGCCACCTGGGCTGGTGTTTAGAATCTAGGTCCTTGAAACACGGATATGCATGCCCCAGCACTATTCACTAAGGATGTATAATGTCCTGTTATCTAAATTATAAACCTTTTAATATTCTTCTTAAGAAGTGGGCTCAATATAAAAATCATGAAATAAAATGAGAAGATAAGTTACATGAAAGTGGGAAACTTTTTTCTCAAAGGTGTATTCAGTCAAGTTCAGTCTCTCAGTCATGTCCAACTCTTCGCGACCCCATGAACTGCAGCACGCCATGCCTCCCTGTCCATCACCAACTCCCAGAGTCCACCCAAACTCATACCCATTGAGTCAGTGATGCCATCTAACCATATTATCCTCTGTCGTGCTCTTATCCTCCTGCCTTCAATCTTTCCTAACATCAGGGTCTTTTCAGATGAGTCAGCTCTTTGCATCAGATGGCCAACATATTGAAGTTCCAGCTTCAATATCAGTCCTGCCATTGAACAACAAAGATTGGCTTCCTTTAGGATGGACTGGTTGAATCTCCTTGCAGTCCAAGGGACTCTCAAGAGTCTTCTCTAAAGAAGTTCAAAAGGATTAATTCCTCTGTGCTCAGCTTTCTTCACCGTCCAACTCTCACATCCATACATGACCACTGGAACAACCATAGCCTTGACTAGATGGAACTTTGTTGACAAAGTAGTGTCTCTGCTTTTTAATATGCTGTCTAGGTTGGTTATAACTTCCCTTCCAAGGGGTAAGCATTTTTTAATTTCATGGCTGCAATCACCATCTGCAGTGATTTTGGAGCCCCCCCCCCAAAATAGAGTCTGACACTGTTTCCACATCTATTTCCCATGAAGTGATGGGACCAGATGCCATGATCTTAGTTTTCTGAATGTTGAGATTTAAGCCAACTTTTTCACTTTCCTATTTCACTTTTATCAAAAGGCTCTTTATTTCTTCTTCACTTTCTGCCATAAGGGTGGTGTCATCTGCATATCTGAGGTTATTGATATTCCTCTGAGCAATCTTGATTCCAGCTTGTGCTTCATCCAGCCCAGCATTTCTCATGATGCACTCTGCATACAAGTTAAATAAGCAGGGTTACAATATACAGCCTTGATATACTCCTTTTCCTATTAGGAACCAGTCTGTTGTTCATGTCCAGTCCTAACTGTTGCATCCTGACCTGCATATGGATTGAAAGATTTCTCAAGAGGCAGGTCAGGTGGTCTGGTATTCCCATCTCTTTCAGAATTTTCCACAGTTTATTGTGATCCACACAGTCAAAGGCTTTGGCATACTCAATAAAACAGAAATAGATGTTTTTCTGGAACTCTCTTGCCTTTTCAATGATTCAGAAGATGTTGGCTATTTGATCTCTGGTTTCTCTGCCTTTTCTAAAACCAGCTTGAACATCTGGAAATTCACTGTTCATGTACTGCTGAAACCTAACTTGGAGAATTTTGAGCATTCCTTTACTAGTGTGTGAGATGAGTGCAACTGTGCAGTAGTTTGATCCTTCTTTGGCATTGCCTTTGTTTGGGATTAGAATGAAAACTGACCTTTTCCAGTCCTGTGGCCACTGCTGAGTTTTCCAAATTTGCTAGCATATTGAGTGCAGCACTTTCACAGCATCATCTTTTAGGATTTGAAATAGCTCAACTGGAATTACATCACCTCCACTAGCTTTGTTTGTAGTGATACTTCCTAAGGCCCACTTGACTTCACATTCCAGGATGTCTGGCTCTAGGTGAGTGATCACACCATTGTGATTATCTGGATCGTGAAGATTCTTTTCGTATAGTTCTTCTGTGTATTCTTGCCACCGCTTTTTAATATCTTCTGCTTCTGCTAGGTCCATATCATTTCTGTTCTTTACTGAACCCATCTTGGCATGAAATGTTCCCTTGGTATCTCTAATTTTTTTGAAGATAATAGTCTTTCCTATTCTATTGTTTTTCTCTATTTCTTTTGGTGAATACAAATGGGAGAATTCCCAAGTGCTGCTATAACACTGCTTCGTCTTCTCCCAGAAATAGACAGCCTCTGTTTTATACATGAAAGTTATTTATTCTGTCTTAAAACTCTCTGTCTTTTCAGTTAACAGCTGTGAAGTTGGGATTTCGTATTGTCCAGTTTTTTTGTGCTTTGTAATTTTCAGTGGCTCTACAACCATAATGAACATTTCTTGTGCCATGGAAAGAAGACTTAAGGTCTTTGGCTGGTAAGAAAATATAATCCACTAGCGAAATTCAAGGAGGACTGACACAACCCAATGATTTATTGGATTCATACTGCTGTCATTGACTGCTGTAGCCCCTAAAAACTGAGGAGTAACTATGAAAAAAGACACCGATTTCTAGAAACAGCCTGTGTCCTTTCTAGAAACAGGCAGTCAAGAAAGTTACATTTTCTGACTAGAGGTCACATTTAGATCTATGGTGATGAATATATCAGCATCACTCTCATCTGTCAAGCCTGTGTGTCTATTGCTATGCATGCATTAATAACTTGATCCTTGTTGCTGCCCTGAGAGACAGATATTTTTATTATCACCATTTTGATGAAGAAACTGAGGCTAAGTGAGGGCAAATATGTCACAAAACTCTGAATGTCAGAGATGGTAAATGAGAAATAGCCCATGTGGACTGCATACACTGCCTTTGAGGAAGGAGAGATGACATCTATTCAAGAAGTGCCAGTGATGTTTCCTAGAAGAGTTGTCACTGAAATGAGCCTTGTGGATGCCCAGACATATTTAGGATAGCAGAGACTGGAGATGGGAAAATATAACAGGTGCAAAGAGGAATGGAAGAAGGAACTAGTATCCCTGGAGTGACTGAGACTGGAGCAAGGGTGGGATGGAATGAGGAACCTGTGACCAGGGTGTTACAGACTCCTAACTAATGCTTTACACAGATCATCTCCTTTTATTGTTTACAAAATCTGTGAGGTTCTCTCTGTTATAGATAAGAAAACCTGCGCTTGGAGATATTCAGGGATTTGTTGAGGCTGCACAGCCAGTGAGCAAAGCGGAAGGATTTGAGTGCATATCTGTCCCACTCTTTCCAGTATACTGTAAAATGATGTTAGAAAAGTACATTTTTCTTAAAAAGTAATTTCTTGCAGGCATGCCCTGTTCTACTATACTGATTATTCTGATTTGCCACATTTCTTTATCTCTCTCTCCTCTGTAATGCTTATCATTATACCAACCACCGTTGCCACCCCTGGGAACCCTCTTCTCCCTCTTCCACAGTCTTTGACTAATAGGAATAAATCTAAAAATCACCAATGAGTGAAAGCCCAAAATAAATGGTTAAGTGGTGGACAGTACCTGCTAGAATCTCACCTTAGGGATGAGAAGATAAATACTGCAATAATAACAATATCTCAGAAATGCATGGCTCAATTTTATGCAACTGATACTCTATTTCATGGCTCCAAAGCATCTTTTACATGAGCCAATTTTGATCCTTAATATAGTAAAATGCCTACTGAAGCAAGGCTGTGCAATGTGTGTGCTGTGAGAGTGAAGATTCTTTCTAATGGATCCTAAAATTATCTCTTTGGGTATTCAGGATGGGGAAGCAAATAGTACCTTTCAATTTCATCCGTGGCAAAAGTAGTGAATGGCTCAAAAGTTATTTGTACAACTGATGTAGCTGATATTAGAAGAACATGTTCACTAGATGAGCAAATTAAAGGCAATGCTATGCTTCTGTTTTCTATAGGGAGAAGACCATCTTAAACCCAGAAGGCCAAAAAGAAATCATTCAGTTCTTTCCCACTTGCCTTCCCTGTTCTGCTTTTATCATCCTACCCACTGAAAATTTATGCAGATTTAATTTTAAAGAGGTGATCTTCGAGCACCTTTCTGTTATGCAACCCCCTGCTGGTGGCTCAGAAGGTAAAAGATCTGCCTATAATGAGGGACACTGGGGTTGGTCAATCTCTGGGTTGGGAATATTCCCTGGAGAGGGGAATGGCTACCCATTCCAGTATTCTTGCTGAAGAAATCCATGGACAGAGGAGCCTGTGGACAGTCCATGGGATTTCACAGAGTCAGACATGAATAAAAGACTAATATAACTCTTATTAAAAGAAACAGTAATATGGGAAAACCTCTTTTTTCTAGTTTCTTCTAACTTTTGCTCACCACCCCCAACACACACAAGAGGAACTCTCCTCATCTTTGTCTCTTACATATAATCATTCAAACAAATCTCACCTCCCCAAAGTCTGTATAATCTGACCCCTTCTCTCTGCACACTAGTGTATATAGTTCTGTTCCTATATCCCTATATTTTATGCTATCCTTTTCTTTATACCCCTGAGTCACTGCCTAATTTAAACCTTTATTTTACTGTATTTTCTCAGATCTCGGATGTCACAGATTTGTAAAATGCACCATGATTTTATGTCCCACAATGAAAAGAAAAACATTACAAATAAATTGACAAACAACATCATTATAGAACACATCTCAAACAGATATTAAAATATGAAAATAAAATGTTTATCTTTAAAATTGACACACAGTTTGGGACAGCAGCTAAGATGCTCATAGCTTCTAGTAACAGCAACTAGAGGACAGCATGGAACCATTCAGTTCAGTTCAATTGCTCAGCTGTGTCTTAACTCTCTGTAACCTCATGGACTGCAACAAGCCAGATTTCCCTGTCCGTCACCAACTCCCAGAGCTTACTCAAACTCATGTCCATCGAGTTGGTGATGACATTTAACTATCTCATCCTCTGTCATCCCCTTCTCCTTCTGCCTTCAATTTTTCCCAGCATCAGGGTCTTTTCAAATGAGTCAGTGCTTCACATCAGGTGGCCAAAGTATTGGAGCTTCAGCTTCAGAAACAGTCCTTCCAATGAATATTCAGGACTGATTTCATTTAGTATGGACTGGTTTCATCTCCTTGCAGTCCAAGGGACTTTTAAGAGTCTTATCCAACACTAAAGTTCAAAAGCATCAGTTCTTCAGAGCTCAGCTTTTTTTGCAGTCTAACTCTTACATGACTACTGGGGAAACCATTGCTTTGACTAGACAGACCTTTATTGGCAAAATAATATCTCTGCTTTTTTTTTTATTTATTTGATTTTTTTTTACTTGTTTTTGCCATACAATGTCATGATATCACCATGGGTTTACATATGCTTCCCCTCCGGAACCCCCCTCCCTCCTCCCTCCCCCCCGGGAAATCTCGCTGCAACAGTCCCGAGCATCAATCCTGGGCTGGCGATTGATTAGACACATGACAATTAACATGCTTCAATGCCCTTCTCCCATATCATCCCACCCTTACCCTCATCCACAAAGTCCACGAGTCTATTCTATACATCTGCGTTCCTTTTGTTGTCTCCCATGTTGGGTTCTCGTTACTGTCTTTCTAAATTCCATATATATGCGTTAATATACTATATTGTTGTTTTTGCTTCTGGCTTACTTCACTCTGGATAATGGGCTCCAGTTTCGTCCATCTGAGTAGAATTGCTTCAAATGAATTTTTTTTAATGCTGAGTAATATTCCATTGTGTATATGTACCACAGCTTTCTTATCCATTCATCAGTTGATGGGCATCTAGGTTGTTTCCATGTCTTAGGTATTGTAAACAATGCAGCGATGAACACTGGGGTACAAGTGGCTCTTTCAATTCTGGTTTCCTCGGTGTATATGCCCAGCAGTGGGATTGCCGGGTCATATGGCAGGTCTATTTGCAGCTTTTTAAGGAACCTCCACACTGTTTTCCATAGTGGCTGTACTAGTTTGCATTCCCACCAATGGTGTAAGAGAGTTCCCTTTTCTCCACATCCTCTCCAGCATTTATTGCTTATAGACATTTGGATGGCAGCCATTTTAACTGGTGTAAAGTGGTACCTCATTGTGGTTTTGATTTGCATTTCTCTGATAATGAGTGATGTTGAGCATCTTTTCATGTGTTTGTTAGCCATTTTTATATCTTCTTTGGAGAAATGTCTGTTAAGTTCTTTGGCCCACTTTTTAATTGGGTTATTTATTTTTCTAGAATGGAGCTGCAGGAGTTGTTTGTATATGTTTGAGATTGTTTGTCTGTTTCTTCATTGGCTATTATTTTCTCCCATTCTGAAGGCTGTCTTTTCACCTTGCTTATAGTTTCCTTTGTTGTGCAAAAGCTTTTAATTTTAATTAGGTCCCATTTGTTTATTCGTGTTTTTATTTCCAATATTCTGGGAGGTGGGTCATA
>ML664179.1:754948-826283 GCA_007570785.1 Antilocapra americana
CTTTGGGTTATGGCAGAGAGTGTTTTGCCTATGTTATCCTCTAGGAGTTTTATAGTTTCTGGTCTTATGCTTAGATCTTTGATCCATTTTGAGTTTATCTTTGTGTATGGTGTTAGAAAGTGATCTAGTTTCATTCTTTTACAAGTGGCTGTCCAGTTTTCCCAGCACCACTTGTTAAAGAGGTTGTCTTTTCTCCATTGTATATTCTTGCCTCCTTTGTCAAAGATAAGGTGTCCATAGATGCATGGATTTATCTCTGGGCTTTCTATTCTGTACCATTGATCTATATTTCTTTGTGCCAGTACCATACTGTCTTAATGACTGTGGATTTGTAGTATAGCCTAAAGTCAGGTAGGTTGATTCCGCCAGTTCCATTCTTCTTTCTCAAGATTGCTTTGGCTATACGAGGTTTTTTGTATTTCCATACAAATTGAGAAATTATTTGTTCTAATTCTTTGAAGAAGACCTCTGGTAGCTTGATAGGAATTGCATTGAATCTATAGATTGCTTTAGGTAGTATACTCATTTTCACTATATTGATTCTTCCAATCCATGAGCACGGTACATTTCTCCATCTGTTTGTGTCCTCCTTGATTTCTTTCATCAGTGTTCTATAGTTTTCTATATACAAGTCTTTTGATTCTTTAGGTAGAAATACTCTTAAGTATTTTATTCTTTTTGTTTCGATGGTGAATGGAATTGTTTCCTTAATTTCTCTTTCTGATTTCTCACTGTTAGTGTATAGGAATGCCAGGGATTTCTGTGTGTTGATTTTGTATCCTGAAACCTTGCTATATTCACTGATAAGCTCTAGTAATTTTCTTGTAGAGTCTTTAGGGTTTTCAATATAGAGGATCATGTCATCTGCAAACAGAGAGAGTTTTACTTCTTCTTTTCCAATCTGTATTCCTTTGATTTCTTTATCTGCTCTGATTGCTGTGGCCAAAACTTCCAAAACTATGTTGAATAGTAGTGGTGAGAGTGGGCACCCTTGTCTTGTCCCTGATTTCAGGGGGAATGCTTCCAGTTTTTCACCATTGAGGATAATGTTTGCTGTGGGTTTGTCATATATAGCTTTTATTATGTTGAGGTATGTTCCTTCTATTCCTGCTTTTTGGAGGGTTTTTATCATAAATGGATGTTGAATTTTGTCAAAGGCTTTCTCTGCATCTATTGAGATAATCATGTGATTTTTATTTTTCAATTTGTTAATGTGGTGTATTACATTGATCGATTTACGAATATTGAAGAATCCTTGCATCCCTGGGATAAAGCCTACTTGATCATGATGTATGATCTTTTTGATGTGTTGTTGGATTCTATTTGCTAGAATTTTGTTGAGGATTTTTGCGTCTAAGTTCATCAGTGATATTGGCCTGTAGTTTTCTTTTTTTGTGGCATCTTTGTTGGGTTTTGGAATTAGGGTGATGGAGGCCTCATAGAATGAGTTTGGAAGTTTACCTTCGTCTGCAATTTTCTGGAAGAGTTTGAGTAGAATAGGTGTTAGCTCTTCTCTAAATTTTTGGTAGAATTCAGCTGTGAAGCCATCTGGTCCTGGGCTTTTGTTTTTTGGAAGATTTCTGATTACGGTTTCAATTTCCGTGCTTGTGATGGGTCTATTAATATTATCTATCTCTTCCTGGTTTAGTCTTGGAAAGTTGTACTTTTCTAGGAATTTGTCCATTTCATCCAAGTTGTCCAGTTCATTTGCATATAGTTGCTGATAATAGTCTCTTATGATCCTTTGTATTTCTGTGTTTTCTGTTGTGATCTCTCCGTTTTCATTTCTAATTCTGTTGATTTGGTTCTTCTCCCTTTGTTTCTTCATGAGTCTGGCTAACGGTTTGTCAATTTTATTTATCTTCTCAAAAAACCAGCTTTTGGCTTGGTTGATTTTTGCTATGGTCACTTTTGATTCCTTTGCATTAATTTTTGCCCTGATCTTTAAGATTTCTTTCCTTCTACTAGACCTGGGCTTCTGCATCTCTTCCCTTTCTAGTTGCTTTAGGTGTATAGTAAGGTCATTTATCTGATTTTTCTCTTGTTTCCTTAGGTGAGCTTGTATTGCTATGAACTTTCTCCTTAGCATTGCTTTCACAGTGTCCCATAGGTTTTGAGCTGTTGTGTTTTCATTTTCATTCGTTTCCATGCATAACTGAATTTCATTTTTAATTTCTTCTGCGATTTGTTGGTTATTCAGCAGTGTGTTGTTGAGCCTCCATATGGTGGAAGTTTTGAGAGGTTTTCTCCTGTAGTTGATATCTAATCTCACTGCATTGTGGTCAGAAAAGATGCTTGGGATGATTTCAATATTTTTGAATTTATCAAGGTTAGATTTATGGCCCAGGATGTGATCCATCCTGGAGAAGGTCCCGTGTGCACTTGAGAAAAAGGTGAAATTCCTTGTTTTGGGGTGGAATGACCTATAGATATCAATTAGGTCTAGTTGGTCTATTGTTTCATTTAAAGTTTGAATTTCCTTGTTACTTTTCTGTCTAGTTGATCTATCCATTGGTGTGAGTGGTGTATTAAAGTCTCCTGCTATTATTGTGTTGTTGTTGATTTCCCCTTTCATATTTGTTAGCATTTGCCTTACATATTGTGGAGCTCCTATGTTAGGTGCATAAATATTTATAATTGTTATTTCTTCTTCCTCTATTGATCCTTTGATCATTATGTAATGTCCATCTTTATCTCTTTTCACTGCCTTTATTTTAAAGTCTACTTTATCAGATATGAGTATTGCCACTCCTGCTTTCTTTTGGTCTTTATTTGCATGGAATATCTTTTTCCAGCCTTTAACTTTCAGTCTATATGTGTCCCTAGGTTTGAGGTGGGTCTCTTGTAGACAACATATATAGGGGTCTTGTTTCTGTATCCAATCGGCCAATCTTTGTCTTTTGGTTGGGGCATACAGCCCGTTTACATTTAAGGTAATTATTGATAAGTATGATCCCGCTGCCATTTATTTTATTGTTTTGGGCTCCAGATTATCTATCCCATCGGTGTTTCCTATCTAGGAAAGATCCTTTAGCATTCGTTGGAGGGCTGGTTTGGTGTTGCTGAATTCTCTCAGTTTCTGCTTGTCTGAGAAAATTTTGAATTCTCCTTCAAATTTGAATGAGATCCTTGCTGGGTAGAGTAGTCGGGGTTGTAGATTGTTTTCTTCCATGACTTTAAGTATGTTTTGCCATTCCCTTCTGGCCTGAAGCGTTTCTGTTGAGAGATCAGCTGTTATCCTTATGGGATTCCCCTTGTGAGTTATCTTTTGCTTCTCCCTTGCTGCTTTTAATATTTGGTCTTTGTATTTGATATTTGCCAATTTGATTAATATGTGTCTTGGGGTGTCCCGCTTGGGGTTCATTCTATTTGGGATTCTCTGTGTTTCTTGGACCTGAGTGGCTATTTGCTTCCCCAATTTAGGGAAGTTTTCTACAATTATCTCTTCAAGAATTTTCTGATGGTCTTTCTTTTTGTCTTCTTCTTCTGGGACTCCTATGATTCGAATATTGGTGCGTTTAATATTGTCCCAGAGGTCTCTAAGATTGTCCTCATTTCTTTTAATTCTTTTTTCATTTTTCCTTTCTGTTTCATTTATTTCTGCCATTCTGTCTTCTACCTCACTTATTCTGTCTTCTATCTCTGTTATTCTACTGTTGGTTCCCTCCAGGGTGTTTTTGATCTCATTTATTGCATTATTTATTGTATTTTGACTCTTTTTCATTTCTTCTAAGTCCTTGTTAAAGCTTACCTGCATCTTCTCAATCCTTGCCTGCAGGTTATTGAGCTGCAACTCCAACTTATTTTCCAGGTTTTGGATCATTTTCACTATCATTATTCGGAATTCTTTGTCAGGTGGACTTCCTATCTCTTCGTCTTTTGTTTGGTCTAGGGTGTATTTATCCTGTTCCTTTACTTGCTGGGTATTTCTCTGCCTTTTCATCTTGTTTATCTTGCTGTGTTGTCCCTTTATTGTGGGGATTCCTGTCTATGGGAGGGGTTGGATGTGTGGTTTGTCGAAGTTTCCTGGATGGAAAGGCTTGTGTGGTTTTCTGGTGGGTGAGTCTAGGTTTCCTCACTTTTACTAGCAAGAGATAAGAATGGGGAGAAAGCAGTCAAGCCAATGATCTCACTCCCAGGTAGCAGTGGGTACTGGAGTTTGGATCTTAAAAGGTACAAAGTTGATACCAAGTACTAATGAGCAAAGATTAAAAATCTAGAGTAAAGACTGGGTTCTCAAAAATACTTAAAAAAAAAAAAAAACACGGGAAATAAAAATAAAGGAAAAAAAGAGAAAAAAATAGCAAGGTCATAGGGGACTTAGAAATTCTAAAAAAAACTAAAAAAGAAAAAAAAGAAGGAACAAAAAAGAAATATATATATATATATAAGTTTTAAAAAATTTAAAAGTTGTTCCTAGTACAGTTATAATGAAGGCTTTCTCTGGTGCTGGTGCATTCGGTGAAGGGAAGGGTCTGTAGATTTTCAGATGATTCCCTGGTCCGGCTTCTCCTTCTCCCAGTCTATAGACTTCTTTCTATGCAGTCAGCGCCACCTGCAGGGCTTTAATTTGCTACTCCTGTCAGATTCCAAGCTGTTCGCTCAGCTCGCCTCAGCGTCCTCTGTCTGCTGGTCTTTTAAGTGTCTATTCAGTGCTTTGGAGTTTGCCCTGCTCCTGGTGAGAGGACTTCCCCCATCCCCTCTGCTCAGGCTCTCTGTCGTCCGCCCAGCACAGTTGGGGAGTGGGGCTTCTCCCCTCCCCCGGCCCAGTCGCTCAGTTTTCTCAGCGTGCAGCTAAGCAGGCCTTCTTGGTCGGGCTTGTCCTTCTCACAGTCTACAGTCTCCTTTCTAGGCAGTCTGTGCTACCGGCAGGGGTTTAAACTGCTACTCCTGTCAGTCAGTACCAAAGCTGTTGGCTCTGCTAGCTTAAGTGTCTTCTGTCTGCTGGTCTTTTAAATGTCTATTCATCGCTTTGGAGTTTGCCCTGCTCCTGGTGAGAGGGCTTCCCCCGCCCCCTCTGCTCAGGCTCTCTGTCGTCCGCCCAGCACAGTTGGGGAGTGGGGCTTCTCCCCTCCCCCGGCCCAGTCGCTCAGTTTTCTCAGCGTGCAGCTAAGCAGGCCTTCTTGGTCGGGCTTGTCCTTCTCACAGTCTACAGTCTCCTTTCTAGGCAGTCTGTGCTACCGGCAGGGGTTTAAACTGCTACTCCTGTCAGTCAGTACCAAAGCTGTTGGCTCTGCTAGCTTAAGTGTCTTCTGTCTGCTGGTCTTTTAAATGTCTATTCATCGCTTTGGAGTTTGCCCTGCTCCTGGTGAGAGGGCTTCCCCCGCCCCCTCTGCTCAGGCTCTCTGTCGTCCGCCCAGCACAGTTGGGGAGTGGGGCTTCTCCTCTCCCCCTGCCCGGCCGCTCGGTTTTCTCGGCATGCAGCTGAGCACTCCTTCTAAGGTGTGTACAGCACCGATCCGTCCAGAATCCCCAGAAGTCTTGGTTAGCCTCCCCGGGGCTGGGTTATGCCCACTGCTCTCTGGCGGGGGCTGGGCCGGTCCGCAGCCTGCAGCTGCCCAGCCTCTCCTCCTCACTGCCCTTTGTTCTGTGCATGGGCCTGGGAGGGGGGGTGCTTTTCCTGGGAGGTTAGGTCCCTCGGGCTGCTCCGTTCCCTGAGCCCGGGGCCAGCCCCTCCCTGAGCAGGAGCAGTCCGCTTCGGCTAGTGGGGGGTGGGGCGCCCTGCCGCTCGGCTGTGCCTTGTAGTCAGAGACGAACCTTGCAGGGCTTAGCTATTAATCTGCTTTTGCTCTCAGCTATATTGCTCTCCAAGATCCACCGCAGATCTGCCATAGAGAATGCTCCCTGGTATTCGGAAACCTTTCTCCTCTTTTTTTTTTTTCCTCTTTATTCCAGACTCCCCTTCCGGGACGAACCCGTCCCCAGCTCTTTGTCTCTCCTTCTACTTTTTTTTTTCCTTTTCTTTCTTTTATCCTACCTCCTCACGTCGGCAATGCATCGCCCCTCCAGATGCCCGATGTCCTCTGCCAGCATTCAGTTCCTGTTTTTTGGATTTTGCTCGGCCTTTAAAAGTTCTTTTGGTATATTTATTGGGGAGAGAGTGTTCTCCCCGTCCTATTCCTCCGCCATCTTAGTTCCCCCCTCAGAAGTCAAATTATTAACCTTAAATTTTATTCATATGCTTAAATCATTCAAACAATATTAAATTAATAAAATCATTCATTGGCAGCAATGGCTCAATAAACAAGAGATATAAAGGACTCATGCCTGGAAATCTAAATCTAATGAGTGAAAAAACTCATTCCAGACACATCTTTCTGCTTCCCCCTCTATGGTCAGAAACTGTGCAAACCTGGAGTATAGGTGAAGGGCTTCAGTGCCAATAACTATGTAAAGCAAGAACATGCAAAACTTAATGACAGCTACCTGCCTATGGTCCCCTTAAGAGAGATGGAGGATTAGACCATTCTCTTTATGTAGCCTATACCTTTGCATATCAGGCAGCATCTTTCACAATATACCTAATTCCTCTTGTCATTACCACTAGCGCTGATCATGTTAAGGGATACTTTACTGCAGCCTAGCAAGCCTGAAGTATTTAAATTGAAAGATATCATCTATGATTTGGTGAGTCAGTATTACCATACATAGGTTAAAATTTTATCTTAATAATAATAATAGGATTAATATAATTATAAGAAACACATTTGATCATTGCATCTAGTTTTTCAATATTGACTCCAAATTCCCAGGCTCTTCATATAGGAAGAGCAGAGTGACTTAGATGGATGGGCTACAGAGAGACAAGTAAACTAGCATTTTTAGGGAATAAAACCTCTATCCTCCCTGCAGGGTTAAGATTGGTGGGTGAGATTGTATTTCAACCTGCCTGTGCAACTCTATCTATGGCAACTCAAAGTGGATCATTCTAGTCCTTCTCATTTTTCTTTTTTTACCCACATTTTAGTAACTCCTTTTCTAACTACTCCAACTCGCAAGCTCCAAATATTTATCTTCTCTTTCTTTCAAAGGCACATTGCAAAAGTGCTTGCTTCTAATATTCCATATAATTTGCCTTCATCTCCTCTCTAAGCATCTAACCCCCTTCACTTCTACTCAGTGCTCTAAAGTCTTCATGGCACAAAATATTTGAACAACCACTGAGAGGAGCTCTATATCCAGATGAGTGATATCATGTAAATGATATGTCCAGGTGTCAGGATTTTTTTTTCTATTTTTTTTCTTGACTGTGGTAGTTGTGTATACACCTCTCAGTGCTCCAACATTTCTGAGTCCATATGATAGTGTTTCCTCAGTGTAAAATTTAAAGGGCAAATGAAAGAATAAGAGGAAGGGGTGATGTGCTGCACAGAGAAAGAAGCAGAGTTAACTGGTTGATTTCTAGTCTTGGATCTGCAACTTAGTTGTTATACTCTCTGTGTCCCACTTTCCAGATTTATTGAGTGAAAAGTTGGGCTTGATTATCTCTGAAGTCCCCTTCACTCTAAAATCCACCTCAATTTTGCCAATCTATGTATATGTAGACTGTAGTGAGGCCAATAATTTGACTCCAATTGTTTCTGCCACATTGTTTATTCTTCCAGGGATGCCTCCAGAGTGTCTATATGAAAATAAGCCTACTGGCTTCTTGAATTCATCCTTTACAAATCAACTTTTGGCATCTTGAGCTACTCTGTAGGAAACCAGACTAAGTGATGTTCTTAAATTTCTTAGGCTCACTAATTATATTCAAAGGCTTATTACATACCTCAACAGAGCAGTCAGAGACACAACATAGGAAACCTCAGTTGCAAAGAAATGACACCTGATTATATGACATGATTGTTGGAACTTCTTCGCTCATCCCTCTAGACACTGAGTCAACATTATGAGTTTGACCACCCAGTCGATAAAGCCAACACTAGGATAATCAGGTATGAATTCATTTCTCAATAACCAGCTAATGTGTACTGGGGTTTCTCCTGCTGCCTGGATGGTCAAGAAATCCCCAAGGATATTTAGGCCAGACCTGGCCAAAAAATTAAGCCCAACCTCTCACATCTTTGAGGAATCATACTTGGATTTTAAGGGTTTATCTCCAATTCCAGCAGCTACTTATAAGCTAAATGATTTCCCAAATACTCTTTCTGCGAACTCCTGACCTTTTCTCTTTTAAAAGCTGTATAATTTGGAATCAGACAAGCCAGGGCTGCATTCTGACTCTGCCATTTTTTAAACTTACAGCTTTAGATAGAGTCATGTAGACCTTTGAGCCTCTATCTCCTCCTTGTATACCATGGATCATAAGGTCTTCCTCACATGGGCAGCACAGGATTAAGTGGAGACAGTAATACAAGCCCTAGCACACAGCATAATCACTGATACTGTCATGGATGTTAGAGTTACAATTATCAGCCCAGTGTGTTCAATCAAATTACTGTAAAAGACAACCTGCTAGAGAAGACTGAATCCTAAAGGAAAGAATACCAGCACTTCTGTTAGGAATGAGAAGGGTTTCTGCCAGTTCTATATAGAAAAATAAATTGAAACTATTATTAAAATCTACAATGTGAGTGACAAATAGATTCAAGGGATTAGACTTGATAGAAAGAATCCCTGCAAGAACTATGGATGAAGGTTCATAACATTGTACAGGAGGTGGTGATCAAAGCCATTCCCAAGAAAAAGAAATGCAAAAAGGCAAAATGATTGTCTGAGGAGTCCTTACAAATAGCTATGAAAAGAAGAAAAGTTAAAGGCAAATGAGAAAAGGAAAGATATACCCATCTGAAGGCAGAGTTCCAAAGAATAACACAGAGAAATAAGAAAGCCCTCCTCAGTGATCAATGCCAAGGAATAGAGATAAATAATAGAATGGGAAAGACTAGAGATCACTTCAAGAAAATTAGAGATACCAAGGGAACATTTCATGCAAAGATGGGCTCAATAAGGGACAGAAATGGTATGGACCAAACAGAAGCAGAAGATATTAAGAAGAGGTGGCAAGAATACACAGAAGAACTATACAGAAAAAGATATCTTAATGACCCAGTTAACCACAGTGGTGTGATCACCCACCTAGAGCTAAACATCCTGGAGAGCAAACTCAAGTGGGCCTTAGGAAGCATCACTATGAACAAAGCTAGTGGAGATGATGGAGTTCCAGCTGAGCCATTTCAAATTCTAAAAGATGATGCTGTTAAATGTTACACTCAATATGCCAGCAAATTTGGAAAACTCAACATGGGCCACAGGATTGTTAAAGGTCAAATTTCATTCCAATCCCAAGGAAAGGCAAAGCCAAAGAATGTTCAAACTAAAACATAAAGGCACTCGTTTCACATTCTAGTAAAGTAATGCTCAAAAATTCTCCAAGCTAGGCTTCAAAAGTATGTGAACCAAGAAATTCCAGATGTTCAAGTTGGATTTAGAAAAGGCAGAGGAACCAGAGATTAAATTGCCAACTTCTGCTGACTCAGAAATAGAAGAGAATTCCAGGAAAAACATCTACATCTGCTTCATTGACTATGCTAAACTCTTTGACTGTGTGGATCACAACAACCTGTGGAAAATTCTGAAAGAGATGGGAATACTATACCATGTTATCTACCTCATGAGAAACTTAAATTCAGGTCAAGAAGCAATAGTTAGAACCAGGCATGGAACAGTGAACTAGTTCAAAACTGGGAAAGGATTATGACAAGGCTGTATATCGTCACCCTGCTCATTTAACATATATGCAGAGTACATCATGTGAAATGCTGGGGTGGATAAAGCACAAGCTGGAATCAAGATTTCCAGGAGAAATATCAATACCTCAGACATGCAGATGACACCAGCCTTAAGGCAGAAAGTGAAGAGATAGTAAAGAACATCTTGATGAAGGTGAAAGAGGAGAGTGAAAAAGCTAGATATCACATATATCAATCTGCTATGTGTGGTGTCAGCACAGCTGCATAAGAGCTTTTTTAAGTAAAGAAAGTAAATGGGATTTGAAGATAAATACGATGGCTAATTTTATGTGTTAAGTTGTCTGAGTCATGGTGCCTGGATATTTGCCAAGCACTATTTTGGATGCTTCTATGAGGGTAGTTTTGTATGATATAAATTTTTAAGTCAGTGGGCTTTGAATAAAGCAGACTTCCCCTCAAAATTTGGCTGGGTCTCATTGCATCAGTTGAAAATCTGAGTAGAACAAAAAGACTGACCTCCTCAGGCAAGAAGGAATGCTGCAGTAATTGGCCTTAGGACCTGAACTGCATCATCAGTTACTTCTGGGATCTCTAGCCTGCCAGGACACCCTTCAGATTTTGGACTCACCAGCCTCCATAATCAAGTGAGCCAATTCTTTAAAAATCTCTTTCCACATCGTATTGATTCTGTTTCTCTGGAGAACCCTAAGGTAATAAATAACCCCAGACATTATGAACTCTGAACCGCTGTGGGTTTCCTATGCTATCAATCCATATTTGAAGAATGTATTGGTAGATGATCAGTTGTGTGATCTAATAGTCCCCAGCAGTTGAAAGTACAGGCTTTAGAGCCAGAGACATGTGGGATCAGGCTCTGGCTCCCTTGTTCTCTTTGCCTCAAGATGCGAAAAAACCACAGAGACCAAAGAGAACAGGTATGCCTGTGGAAGGCCTCCACTCTATGCAGGCTTGACCCCATAGTTTCCCATCCAAGAGGAAGCAAACAACACAGATCTAAGTACCACACTGGGCTTGGTGATGGAGAAATTGTGAAGATTAATTAAGTTCAGATTCACCATGTGTGTGTGTACATGCCTGCTCAGTCATGTCCAACTCTTTACAACCCCATGGACTGTAGCTCGCCAGGCTCCTCTGTTCATAGGATTTCCAATTTAAGAGTACTGTAGTGGGGTGCCATTTCATCTTCCAGGAGATCTTCCTGACCCAGGGATCAAACCCAAGTCTCCTGTGTCTCTTGCATTGCAGGTGGATCTTTTACCATTGAGCCATCCAGAAAGCCTGTACTTAGCACCATATCTGACACCAATTAAATATTCAAACCAAGATGCCAAGTGTCGTAAATAGGATTGTGCTCATTTTCAAAGAATGAAAAATTCCCTTAAAAATATTGGCTGATTTTTTTTTTCCTTTTAATGCTGCAACCTCAGCAGAATGAAAGAAGAAATGAGTCCATTAATAATAGGCCCTGGCTAATTGTGAGCTGCCACAAAACACTGTATCTGCCATATTAAAACAGTCAATTTTACAATGTGAGCATTTGCTCACATCAAGATCATTAGACATGGAATCAGGAGACAAGGTGTTGAGCATTCACCAACCACACTTACTTCTCTCACTTACAAAATGGGCATCACATCTCTCATCTCATTTTGTAGTGAATTAGAATAAAATGGAAAGGAGAACTGTGAGGCAGCCAGAGGTAACCTGGATATCTCCTGCAGCTACAACTTATATCCTGAATGATCTGAACTCAGTTTTCTGGTCTACATAATACAACTTTTTCCAACATGCTGTGCCTCAAAGTAGTTAACTGAAAACACTGTAAATTAGCATTATAAGTAAGATTACACTGCTGCAATGTTAATTACTACGGTGCAGATGTGCCATTAGATGTCATATATAATGTTGTCAAGCCTTTATTTTTAAATTATAATGCAACACACCATTACCTTGGCCACACAATTGTGTGTGTGTGTGTGTGTGTGTGTGTGTGTGTGTGTGTGTGTTTTCTCAGTGTCTGGGGGGAAGAATGGGGGTATAGGGGTGTTGTCTCTCATTGTAAAAATACATAAGCAAATCATAGAATTTCAGATGGATTCCTCATAACTTCCTTCCCTCACTCTAGTCTCTGTAATAACGGAGATTGTGAGCTTCTTGAGGGAGGGGCCATTCCTGGTTTCACTCACCACACTGTCCCCAGATCCTGGCACACAACCAGAGGAATGAATAAAGATAGAGCCTTGGAAGTAGAAGGAGTCTGGAAGTATGGAATGGAAGAGCTATAAGGCACACTAGTTTATTCTTGGTTATCCTGGTTTCAAGTTTGCTTCATGGACTTCAAAATGATCTTGGATATTTCCCATACCTGAAGCTTTAAAATCCAAAATGAGAAGCAACCGAATCATCACAATCCAGAAGTCAGTAAAAGTATGTCATTGTGACTTTTAGAAAGGGCACTATATTCCATTGGGGTACAGTCTCTTGACATCAGATCCCTTCAGATCAGCTAAGCACCCATTGTCAAAAATAAGGAAGGAAAAGAATTAAAATGTTTGATCATTACATGTATTAAATCTCACAACAAACTCATGAAGGAATATTTCCCAATTTTTATACGTGCAAAAATCACATCTTAACCACATCTTAACACACATCTTACAATAAAAGGAAGGAGTTAAACCCTATTTAAACAATATAGATCATTTTAGAATGACCAAAAAAAAAAACCACATCTTAACCTTAACTTGTACATTCAGCAGTATTAAGTACAACCTCCATCCATCTCTTTTCGTCTTGCAAAACTATAAGTTTATGCCCATTAAGCAATAACTTCCATTCTTCTCTGCCCCTCCTCCCCAACTCCTGGTAACCATAATTCTGCTTTCTATTTCCATGATTTTGACTATTCTAGACATATTTTGACTATTTTGACTATTCCACTCATATAAGTGGAATACACTTACATTTGAAATAATTACCGAAGAGTTTATTTCTATCATTTTGGTATTCATTCTATATGTCTCATACTTTTTTATCTCTCATTTTCACAGGAGAAATTCTCTTGTCTCTCTTTTACTATCAAGGAAACTGAAGCTTCACAAAATTAACTGAACTACCCAAGTAACCAAGAGGCATATTGGGAATCTTTTGACTCAAGAGCCGTTTATTCTTGTCTCTATTTTGTGTCAGGGTGTTTTCTAAGTACTTGGAAAGTGCAGACAAACATAAGACATGGTCTCTGCTTTGCTTCAGTGGGCAATAAGTTTCTTAGGAAAGTTTGACAAACACACTGAGATGATTTTTAGAAGTGCAGGGAACAAATATAATTGTTTATTTGAATAGAGCACATGTCCTATAAAAATTTGAAGTAGCTCCTGTATGCAGCTTGCATACTATAGGTACCTCATGAATGTTGCTAGTTGAATTAAGGTCATTTGAAGATAATTTGAGATCCAGTTCTGAAATGTGAGATCTATTCTCGACAGCAGATGGATTTGGCAATAGACAATAAGCCCTGTAATAATGTGTACACCATTTAACTCAGAGTTTGCATAATGAAATATCTCTGAACTAGTAAAAATGTTTTTACATAAAGATATTCATTGCAGTACTTTGTTGTTGTTGTTGAATGAAAGATCCAATTGTAGTGCTATGCAATTTTCATACAAATTATTTCAAATAATCCCGTATTAATCCCTTTTTTCTTCTACTCCTATATTGCTTCTCTTTCCTTCCCTTTACCCACTGGTAACCACACTGCAATATTTTTTAGCAATAGTGAAAAAGGTAAAGGGGCTGTAAAGATTGAACAGTAAGTTATATATTTTTACAGAGGAATATTATGAAACCATTTCAAAGTGATATTGCAGCAGAATGGTTAATAACCTCAAAATATTCAAGGGACTAAAAGTAACATATGTTTACTATATATTAGTGTAAAAAGATATGTAATAAATATATTAAATTATTATACATGATAGTTGTATGTAATATATATGTAAATTTTTATATATTTACATATATAGAAAATCCACATGAAAATAATGTATTTCATATATAAAATGATCTCATTAAAATATGGCCATATATGGTTATGAGCATGAAGAGGTATATACCAACATATTAGTGTTGATAGGTTACCTGTGGAATTGTGGCTGATTTTTATTTCCTTGAGCTGTTCTGTATCTTCCTACTCATGTACAATGCCTATATATTATCTTAAATAGTAGAAAAAATAATTTTTCTTAAAGAAGAAAGCAGTGTCAAACACAAATCTGTCTCTACCAATTCATTGCAAAGAAAGCCTTGAACTGAGACAAGAAAAGAGGACAAGCTCTCGTTATGTAACACTGACTAAATATACCTTTATTTGAGATTGGAAAAAGTAGAGTCTTTGATATGGCTCATTTGGTCAAAGGAATAGATAGCTTAAAAAATGAATCCCTTTGTAAGACATAAAATATCAGAGGTAGTTCAGCTTGGGCCTCATGAAGGAACTGGAACAAAGATGTGCAAGGGATTTCTGAAGGTAAAGTAGATATTATCTCCAATTCTCTCTCTCTGCATGGCTTCCTCTGCCACTGTTGGCATATCTGCTGCCTTCTTCTCTTGCCCTGGTAAGACTTTCTAGCTCATCAGCAGACTGACTATCTGAGCCCCAAGTGACATTCTAGTTCAGCTACTGTAGACTATCCAGAGTTTTTGTTAATAGTTCCAGACTCACAGGACAGAGAAGATGATTGATTTATATATGTCAGTTATATTTTGCTCTATAACAAATTTCAAAGCTTAGGTACTGAGAACAGCCAATAGTTTTAGTTCCACAGGGTATGGAAAGCTATGGACTATGGAAAATTCTTCTGGTTTAGGCCAGACTAAGTCAGTCAACTGGTGGATCAGTCACAGAATGGCCAGTCTAAAATGGCTTCTACTGGGATGGTTCTCCTCACTCCGGTGTCATGCTCTAGCAGGCTAGCCCAGGCTTGTTTGCATGTTGGTTTCAAGTTTCTGAAAAGGAGTAAAGACACATGCAAGGTCTTTGAAAGTCTACTCTTAGAATATTGTATCCAACAAGTGACAAGACCTGTCCAAATTCAAGGGGTGAAGGAGAGAACTCCTCCTATCTTGATGTGAGTAGCTACAAGGTCACATTTTAAGTAGTGTAAATACAGGGAAAGGAAGAATTCTAACCATTTTCGCAATCTGCCAATAATCTGGCAAGGACCCAGGCTGACACAGGTTTCATCTTGTAGCTGTACCACATTTACATATTTCCATATTGACCCCTTGATTGATATAGCAGGTGAAGAAAGAGACTGGAGAATTGTGTGTAAGACTTTCACTGTTTCAGCCTGGAAATTACACTTGTCATGGCCCCTCACAGACCATGACCAACATCATTCACATGAGCTCTACCTTATAGCAAGATGGTATAGTAAGTCAGTGAAGTATTTAATGAGCACTGCTGTCTCTGCCACAGTGAGAAATCTATAGAACTAAAATAAATAATCATTCACATGACTGATGTTAGGAAACTGTAGGGGCAGGTAAGGCTAATGCTGTAGAGCAAATATATGAACAACCTATCTAATGAAGTTATCAGAAGTTATACGAATCCCTTAAAAAGTCCCTAGGGCTGAACCCAAAGAAGTCAGAGTAAATAGATAGAAAATCCAAGTAGCTCAGCAACCAGTATCCCAGAAGCATATAATCCAGACCCATTCAAAGTTTCCTTTAAGCTTTCAATCAGCTCTTAGAGCTAGGTTGACCCAGGAGACCAAGGCAATGCAGTTCCAGATAGGATTCAGTGTTTTAGAATCAAGTGTTGAGAGGCACTAAGGTCATAGTCAAGAAAATGAAAGTGAGCATCAAGTTAAAGAGGAAAGAAGGAAAAACAAACAAACAAACAGAAAACCCTAAGCAGTAAGGTTAGCAGCTTGCAGGGGCTGAAACAACATGGAATAAGAATCTGTGAAATGAGAAACTTGTATGAAACTCTGTAGCTCAACGCTTGAGATTTCAGACCTAAACCTCAGTCTCCCCCTAGAGTTTGCTTCTGTTCACTCATTTTATCTTCCTCATCTCTCTCTTGGTCTTTGTAACCTCTCATCCTTACTAATTGCTTTCTTCAATTTCTCATACCTGAGATTTTAACTTTTGCAGCATCTTTATGTCCCAAATATTTATGGTAAGAAAACAAGCTAATTCTTTATAAGGTGCAGTGCCCAAAATATTAGCCACAGTTGATGAGGTCTCCTTTGAATTTATACCTCAGATTCCTAATGGATAGTGTGGCTTATGCCTCACAGAAAGTACCATAGAGACCATGTAAGACAGGAATGCCTTCTGGGAAGCCTGTCACTTCCTACTCCATATGTGGACTCAGCTTAGTGTCTTACTATGAAAAAGAAACAAAACGGATTGGTCTAAACATGGGTTGAGTGAGAAACTGTGAGAAATGGAAGAAGAGCCTTTTTTGATCTGTTGACAATTGTTTTGCAGGTCAGTGGAACCATGTACAACACTGGAAGACATGTGTCCTTGCGTCTGGACAAGGAGCACTTGGTCAACATATCAGGAGGGCCAATGACATACAGCCATCGGCTGGAGGAGATCCGGCTACACTTTGGGAGTGAGGATAGCCAAGGGTCAGAGCACCTCCTCAATGGACAAGCCTTCTCTGGGGAGGTATGTGGAGTTATTGAAGTAGTATGAGTAAATGAAAATTAATAAAATTTGATGCCTATTTATATCCAAGGTGGGATGACAGATCGAGAGACTGCTCTTGAATCTATGAAATAAGATCTGTGCCTCCCTTCTTCATCTGTCTTTTGCAGGTTGATATAGATGTTTATAATGAGCTTCCAGTGTTTTCCAGGGAAGACCACAGTGATACTTGAAAGTTCCTCCCAAGACACTGGTGAAGCTCCCTTGTGACTAATGCCCTAAGATATCACTAGAACATTATTTCAACCCTAAACCCTCATCTTCTATGTATGTCTTCATTAACATTCACAGTATCTGGGCAATCAGTCTTCTATATGTCACATGTGTTCACATAAATTCCATAATTCTCCCTTTTGGTAGAATGGATCTTATTTGCACAAAACTATAACTTATAGCGAAGTAACTGTCAGGCAGCTAAATAGTCTGAGTTTCCATAGAATGGAAAGGTCATTGTGTGCCGCAATTAATGGTGAGTATCATCATGTTCATTGACCAAGACAGAATTCAGACCACATCAGTGAGCCAATCACTCCTTCAGTTATAGACAAGCGCTACAATTTAAATGAATATCATATGTGTTATGACACTTGGCAAGCAGGGTGTAGTTAATTTGACCTGTTTTGCCCCCCTTACACGTGAGGGTAGTTATCATTAGAGGTCAGGCATCCTTATATAATAAGTACCCTGTAACCAGGTTTCTGTTTAAGAGTCTCAATAACTGATGTCAAGGGGGTATTGAAATAACAGAAGTATGTATCTCACTATTGATTTGGTCCTGACTAATATTGACTAATTTTAATAAATAGTCACTTTTAATCAAGGTCATGTTTAAATGTGGCATTGTTTTTAATATAGCAAGTTCATATACTGAGAAAGAGATCCAAAAGCTTAATGAGAACAGCAGCCAGATTTTCATGATCATCCAAAATACAACAACTGAGGACCTGACTAGGTACTGTGGTAGTTACTAGGGACATGGACATTAAAAATAAAATAAAGACAGAGCTCCTACCACAGAGGAGCTCAAAGAAATGTTATCTTCAAATCAGTGAAATATAATGCCATGCTCTAAGATCTTCCAGATGATACAGTGGTAAACAATTTGCTTGCCAGTGCAGGCCATATAGGTTCAATCCCTAGGTTGGGAAGATCCCTTGGAGTAGGAAGTGGCAACCCACTTCAGTATTCTTGCCTGGAAAATTCCATGGACAGAGGAATCTGGTGGACTACAGCCCATGGGGTCACAGGAGTTGAACACAACTGCACGACTGAGCATCTCCACACTCCCTGCTGTAATGATGATGTAACAAGAGCCTGGCTAACTTTAAGGAAGAAATGACAAATTTTTATTGAAGAGTTCAGAGTAAGTGTCACAGAGGAGGTACCCTTTTTACTGGGCTGAGAAGAGAAGCAATGCAAAACAATTTTAAGTTTGGCAGTCAAAGGTACACGCTAATTGTGTGAGCTTTGTATGGCTACTTGATCCTTCTAAAGCTGAGTTTAGACACCTCTCTAGGTTGTTTTGAAAATTAAGTGAAATTAAAGATGCAAGGAGCACCAGAAGTACTCAATAGTTGATAGACAAGTAAAGATAAAGCAGGAAATGAGGGACAGCAAAGGCCTTAAGTTGTGTCAAGGCACTGTGCATGGGGGAAGCTACACATGGATTTCATCTGTAATCTATTAGTAAGGGCTGCCTAGAGGACCAGGCTGAGAAGGACTATGACTCTCCTGCCTATATCTGTAGGAAACAGTTCTAGGAATGATTTGAGTTGTCTTCCAAAGGGACATGGGCTTTACTGCACCTTCGAATGCCAAAGTCCTACCTAACCTATGATTTCCTTAGAGGAAATGTTTTTCAGTTGGATTCTGCTGAGGGTTAGCCTCAGTGAAGTAACTATATTCCATCCTGTATGTTAACATTTTATTTTTATTTTGAACTATTTTCAGAGTCTCCTTTGGTTTCTATTTTGGGCTATCCTCTGAGAGGACCTAAGTAGACACTTCAGCAACAAAGCATGTGTTTATTTTGTTGACGGTGAATAATCATATTACCATCTGCCCCATCTATCATTACAGATCGTGATAAGTCAATTAATGTCAGGCATTTTCCTTGGCACAGTGAAACAGTCATTTATCTGAAGAGCTGTAGATTAATTGCAGTCTTGTCTAGTGAGGTTATTGTAATTGATGGCAATCATTTGCTTTGTTTTATAAAGCTGCATGGATGTATGACACAGTCAGCAACTGTGTTCTTATAAAAATTATTCATGTCCTACACAATAAGTCCCGGATGCTTTGTTGGGGGTTGGTGATAAATGAGCATATTCAGATATTCAATATCTAGATTTTTTTAAGATGGGAAAATTAACCATTTTTAATAAGTAAGAACTTTAGTTTGTTAATCAAGTCTCAGTGGTTAAATTAATATCTAGTATATATTAAGGTATTAATGAAAAGTGAAAATACATTAACCAGGAAAAAAGATAATATTTGAAAATAATAATTCCTATGGATTAGGTTGCAGTAGTGAGGCTAAATAAGAAGAATCTTTATATTTTGGGGGAATTGGAAGTAATCATTTTGAAAACCTTCCTTAAGTTCTTCATTTCAAAGGGTTAAGAGGATACGCTGAGAATTATACCAACCACTTCATGGGATTCCTGTGGCCAGTTTCTGGCCAGATCCAGTTTCTTGAATCTTGATTCTGTTTGAATACATTTGAAAATGGAAAAAGTCTATAGCTGTTGCTGTGCAGATAAGACCTGTTTACTTAAAAAGAGAAATAAAAGTCCCATGTAAAATATGTATTTTTGTGAATTTGAATCAGAATAGAGAAACAAGTATCTCAGAATAAACAACTGAGACTAAACAACAAATAATACAGGCCTTGTCCTCTTTTTTTCCCCTCCCTTTTATTGTTTTTGCCATACAATGCCATGATATCACCATGGGTTTACATATGCTCCCCCTCCAGAAACCACTCCCTCCCCCCTCCCTCCTCCCTCCCCTCCAGGAAATCTCGATGCACCAGCCCCTAGAATCAATCCTGGGCTGGCGATTGATTAGACATATGATAATTAACATGTTTCAATGCCATTCTCCCATATCATCCCACCCTTTCCTTCATTCACAGAGTCCACGAGTCTATTCTATACATTTGCGTTCCTTTTGCTGTCTCTCATGTTGGGTTATCGTTACTGTCTTTCTAAATTCCATATATATGTGTTAATATACTGTATTGTTGTTTTTGCTTCTGGCTTACTTCACTCTGGATAATGGGCTCCAGTTCGGTCCATCTGAGTAGAATTGATTCAAATGATTTTTTTTAATGCTGAGTAATATTCCATTGTGTATATGTACCACAGCTTTCTTATCCATTCATCAGTTGATGGGCATCTAGGTTGCTTCCAGGTCTAGTAGAAGGAAAGAAATCTTAAAGATCAGGGCAGAAATAATGCAAAGGAAACAAAAGTGACCATAGCAAAAATCAACCAAGCCAAAAGCTGGTTCTTTGAGAAGATAAATAAAATTGACAAACCATTAGCCAGACTAATCAAGAAACAAAGGGAGAAGAACCAAACCAACAGAATTAGAAATGAAAACGGCGAGATCACAACAGAAAATACAGAAATACAAAGGATCATAAGAGACTATTATCAGCAACTATATGCCTTGTCCTCTTAAAATCAGTTATTTGCATCTTTGAGAGATTCATTTCATTAAAGTACCACAAATTTGTAAGAATAAGTAACCAAAACCAAATTTTCTTAAAGTGTGCAAGGGTATGAAAGTGCTGAAGTGCACATGCTGAGCACCAGAGCCTGGTGAGGTACTGAATGTTTCTTGGTGTAGGTGCTAGAGAAATCTAACTAGCACTCTGTGGGATCCTGGGACTTCCTGATAGGGATGATCCATTAGCACATTTGAGAGGGAATGAAAATTGGAATATTTAAAAATAACAGATAGGCAAGTAATAAATATGGAAGAGCTACTTGAGTGCCATGGTAAAGCTCTTCCCTTTACCCTGATTACTAGCTGTCGCCCTCTCCCTATATCCAGCACAGCCCATCTGGTTTGTTTTCAAATCCCCTTTCCCTCCCCCCAGCCTGCAAAGAGTTACTGTCTCCTTTTGACTTCCAGAAAATCCTGTATTCATCTATTATAAGAGTGCACAAGCTGTAGATCATGGGACAAATCCAAGGAGCTAAGGATGGTTTACCTTTTTTTTTTGGCAAGGCAGATCATTTATTGAACAGGTTGAGGAAGGTCTTATTCATGGTACTGTTGTCCTGAATGGGGCCAAGGGAATCACAAATCTGGAGGAAACTGATTCTCAGTGAGCTGCTAAGTCTTACTAGAGAATTAGGGAATATCCTGAAGATGCAGAGATGGTGCCTTCACATGCGATAGTGACAGAAGTCAGGTCCCAGCACTTGTCATAAGATGATGTGGGAACCATGGAAAAGAAGATTCTGGAGCCCAAATGAGGTGGCACAAACTGAAGCCCTAGGCCACTCCATTCCCTCATGCCTGGAAGCAACGATCCACTTTGGTCAGGTCAATAATGTTTTCCTTAACAACTCCATACTTTTGGCAGATTTCCACAAAGTCATTCTTGAGTTCTGGGCTCGTATCTGGTTCTCGGGCCTAGAGTTCTAGCAGTTGGAACGAGTCACTGAAATTCTCGAGATAAAAAATAATATGGGTGGCTTTAAAAAAAAAAAAAGCATATGCCACAGAGATCATATGTGGCTTGCAAAAGCCAAAATACTTCCTATTTGACCATTTAGAGAAAAAATTTGCTGACCTCAATTCTACTAAATTACTCATCACTATGAATTTTATAGCTGTTTATTCTCATTTCCGGAAACATAGTTCTTTGTTAATAGTAATTTCATCTTGATCATCACTGTATTCCCAGAACTTTAAACTCTCACATGACAGCACAGTCAATACATGTTTGCCAAATTAAGAAATAAATAATCTTCGTAATTCCCTCAAGGACAGATTTTTGTTGTTGTTGTTGTTGCTATTCATCTTTGTATGTCATACACCTAGCACAGTTCCTAAAATAGTTGCTGTTTGTGGAATGAATCATTAAGTCACTGAATCAGTAGCTTCCAGGTGGCGTTAGTGGTAAAGAATCTGCCTGCCAACCCAGGTAGACCTTAATAGATATGAGTTCAATCCCTGAGTAGGAAAGATCCCCTGGAGGAGAGCATTGCAACCCATTCCGATATTCTTGCCTGGAGAATCCGATAGGCAGAGGAACCTTTCAGGCTGTAGTCTATACGGTTGCACAGAACTGGATATGACTGAAGCTACTGAGCTTGCATTTTAGGAATTGAAACATTTTTATTTAAAAAAAACAATTAATTATAGGATAATTATTTACAATGTTGTATTGGCTGCTGCCAAACAACAGTGTGAATCAGCCACAAGTATAAATATATCCCCACCCTCTTGAACCTCCCACCCACCTTTTCACTCCATCCCACCTCTCTAGATGTTACAGAATGCTGGGTTGAGCTCCCTGTGTTATACGGCACTAACACGCTATTTCAAACAAGATAATATATATGTGTCAATGCCGATCTCTCAATCCATCTGACTCGACTCTCCCCTGGCTCAGTCCACAAGTCTGTTCTACGTGCTTGCATCTCTATTCCTGCCCTGTAGATAGATTTATCAGTACCATTTTTCTAAATTCCATATACATGCATTAATACATGATACTTGTTTTTCTCTTTCTGACATACTTCATGCACTCTGTATAACAGGATCTAGGTTCACCCACCTCAGTTCAACTGACTCAAATTCATTATTTTTATGGCTAAGTAACATTCTTTGTATATATGTAACACAACTTCTTTATCTATTTATCTGTCGATGGATGTATAGGTTGCTTCCATGTCCTGGCTATCGTCAATAGTTCTGCAACGAACATTGAAGTACATATGTCTTTTTCAATTATGTTTTTCTTGGAGTATATGCCTAATGTGGTATTGCTGGGTCATATGGTAGTTTTACTCCTAGCTTTTTGAGAAATCTCCTTATTGTTATCCATAGTGGCTGTATCAATTTACATTCTCAACAACAGTGCAAGAGGATTCCTTTTCTTCACATCCTCTTCAACATCTATATTTTGTAGATTTTTTTGATGATGGCCATTTTGACCAGTGAGAGTTAATACTTCATTCTAGTTTTGATTTGCATTTCTCTAATAATGAGCGATGTTGAGCATCTTTTGATGTATTTGTTGGCTGTTATAGATACCTTCTTTAGAGAAAATGCCTTTTTAGGTCTTCTGCCCATTATTTATTTATTTATGAGAGGTGTGAGTTGCATGTATATTTTGGAGATCAATCCTTTTTCAGTTGCTTCATTTCTTATTATTCTCTCTCAGTTTGCAGGTTGCCTTTTCACCTTGATTATAGTTTCCTTTGCTGTGCAAAAGTATTTAAGTTTAATTAGGTCTCATTTTTTTATTTTCATTTTTATTTCCATTACTCTAAGAGGTGGGTCACAGAGGATCTTGCCACGATTTATGTCAAAGCCCATGTTTTCTTCTAAGAGTTTTATAGTTTCTGTTCTTACATTTAGGTCTTTAACCCATTTTAAGTTTACTTTTGTGTACAGTGTTAGGAATTTACTCATTTCAGTTTTTTACATGTAACTGTTCAGTTTTCGTAGAATCACTTATTGAAGAGACTGTCTTTTCTCCATTGTATATTCTTGCCTCCTTTGTCAAAGTTTCCCGTGGGTGCTTGTGTTTATCTCAGGGCTTTCTGTCTTGTTCCATTGGTCTATATTTCTGTATTTGTGCCAGTACCATACTGTCTTGATGCCTGTAGCTTTGTAGTATAATCTGAAGTCAGGAGAGTTGGCTCCTCCAGCATCATTTTTCTTTCCCAGGATTGCTTCGGGTATTTGAGGTCTTTTATGTTTCCATCCAAATTGTAAAAAAAAAAAAAAAAAAATTGTTCTAGGTCTGTGAAAAATGCTATTTCTTCGTCAGTGATGTTGGGCTGTAATTATTATTTGTGTATGTGTGTGACTGTGATGTCTTTGTCTGGTTTTGGTATCAAGATGGTGGTGAATTCATAGAATATATTTGAAAGTGTTCCTCCCTCTGAAGTTTTTTGGATGAGTTTGAGAAAAATAAGCATTATCTCTTCTGTAAATGTTTAATAGAATTCACTTGTGAAGCCATCTGTCCCTAGGCTTTTATTTTGGGGGAATTTTTTAATCATAATTTCAATTTCAATGCTTGTGATTTGTCTGTTCATAATTTCTATTTCTTTCTGGTTCAGGCTTGGAAGGTTGAAATTTTCTAAGAATGTGTCCATTCCTTCTAAGTTATCCATCTTATTGATATATAGTTGCTCATACTAGTCTTTTATGATCCTTTTTATTTCTGTGTTGTCTTTTATAACCTCTCCTTTTTCATTTCTAATTGTGTTGATTTTAACCTTCTCCCTTTTTTTCCCCTTGATGAGTCTGGCTCATGTTTTGTTGATTTTGTTAAGCTTCTCAAAAATCCAACTTTTAATTTTATTGATCTTTGCTACTGTATCCATTTCTTTTTCATTTATTTCTGTTCTGATCTTTATGATTTCTTTTCTTCAACTAATTTGGGGATTGTGTGTTCTTCTTTTTCCAGTTGCTTTAGGTATAAGGTAAAATTATCTATCTGATGTTTTTCTTATTTCTTGAGGTAAGACTATATTGTTATAAACTTCACTCTTAGAACTATTTTTGCTGCATCCCATAGGTTTTGAGTCATTGTGTTATTGTGGTTATTTGTTTCCAAATAGTCTTTGATTTCTTCAGTGACTTTTTTGTTATTCAGAAGTGCATTATTTAGCATCCATTCATTTGTATTTTTTGCCCCTCTAGTTGACAATGAATCTTACAGTGTTTTGGTCAGAAAAGGTGATTGATAGATTTCCATTAAAAAAAAATCAAGTTTGATTTGTAATCCCAGATATTATCTATCTGGGAGACTGTTTCATGTGTCCTTGAGAAGAAACTATATTCCACAATTGGATGGACTGTCTCAAAGATATCAGTTAGGTGCATCTGGTCTAATGCCATTTAAGTCTTGTATTTCCTTATTAATTCCTATCTGTATGATCTGTCCATTGGTGTAAGTGGGATGTTAAATCCCCTACTATTATTGTGTTACTGTTGAGTTCCCATTTTATGGCTGGCTGTTAGTGTTTGCCTTATGTATTGAGGTGTTTCTTTGTTAGGTGCATAAATATTTACAATTGTTATGTTTTCTTTTTGGATAGATTCCTTGGTCATTGTATAGCGTCCTTCCTTATCTCAAGCAACAATCTTTGTTTTAAGGTCTATTTTGTCTAGTATGAGAATTGCTACTCCAGCTTTCTATTGATTTCCATTTGCATGAAATGTCTTCTTCATTCTTTCACTTTCAGTCTGCATATGTCTCTAGGTCTGAAGTGGATCTCTTGTACACAGCATATAAAGTGTCTTGTTTTTTTATCCATGCAGTCATCTGTATCTTTTGGGTGGAGCATTTAATCCATTTACAGTTACAGAAAGTATTGAATATATTTTCCCAATGCTATTTTCTTAATTGTTTTAGGTTTGTTTTTGTAGATCTTTTATTTCTCTTGTGCTTCCTCCCTATATGTCCTTTTATCGTAAAGCTGAATTGGTGATGCTGAATTCTCTTAACTTTTGCTTGTCTGTAAAGTTTCTGATTTCTTCATCAATTTAAATGAGATCCTTGATGGGTAAAGTAACCTTGTTTGCAAATTTTTCCCTTTCATTATTTTAAATATATCTTGCCATTCTCTTTTGATCTGCAGAGTTTCTGGTAAAAGTCAGCTGTTAACCTTGTAAGGTGTCCCTTCTTTGTTACTTGTTGGTTTTCCCTTGATGTTTTTAATATTTTTTCTTCATGTTTAATTTTTATTAGTTTGATTAATATGTGTCTTTGTGTGTTTCTCCTTGAGTTTATTCAGTTTTCCCTATATTGGACCCTCTGTGGTTCTTGCACTTGATTATTTTATTTTCCCATGTTAGGGGGGTTTTCAACTATAATCTCTTTAAAAATTTTCTCAGACCTTTTCTTTTTCTCTTATTCTGGGAACCTCCATAATTTGAACGTTGATATGTTTATTATTGTCCCAGAGATCTCTGAAACTGTCCTCAATTCTTTTTTTTTTTAATTCTGCTCCTCAGCAGTTATTTCTACATTGCTATCTTCTTTGTCATGTATCCATTCTTCTGCCTCAGTTATTCTGCTATGGATTCCTTCTAGTATGTTTTTTATTTCATTTATCATGATGTTCATCACTGTTTGTTAATTCTTTATTTCTTCTAGGTCCTTGTTAAATATAGTAAATAATTCTTGCATTTTTCAGATCCTACTATTGAGATTTTTGGATCATCTTTTCTTTCATTACTCTAAATTCTTTTTCATGTAATTTGCCTATTTCCTCTTAATTTATTTGGTATTATGGGTTTTTATGTTGTTCCTTCATCTGCACAATATTTCTTTTCCTTTTTATTTTGTCTAATTTACTGTGTTTGATGCGCCCTTTCCCCAGGCTATAGGTTTGTATTTCCTCTTGCTTTTGGTCTCTGCCTCCAGAAGGTGAAGTTCATCCAGTGGCTTTTGTAGGCTTCATGTTGGGAGGAACTCATGCCTGCATTCTGATGGGAGGAAGTGAGTTTTTCTCAGCTGATGAGCAGAGCTATGTGATGTGGCTTGTTTTGGGGTGTCTGTGTGAGGCATGTCTATTGATGATTTGATTTATATTCCTATCTTGCTTGTTGTTTGGATAAAGTTTTCTGCACTTTTTGCTGCAGGCAGTTGGATGGTGCTGGATCTTGGATATAAGCAGAGGTCTTCACAGGAATTCTCACTGATTAATATTCTCTGGGATCAAGAGATCTCTGATAGTCTATTGTCCTGGACTCATTGTTTCTACCCAAGAGGTTCAGGCCTGACTTTTGGATGGGGAATAAAGACCCTGCAAACTGTTTGTTATGGCAATAAATGGGATTTAAAAAGACAAGCAAAAAGCAAACAAGCAAGCAAAAAAGAAACAAAAGTGAACCACAGACTCATGGTAAAAGTAAAATCAGACAATAAAAACAAAAACAAAGGAACAAACACGCATATATACACATGAACCAAAACAGACCAAAGGAAACAAAGTACAAGAGAGTTATTCAGCAAACAAAGGAAACCAGAAATGATATCAACCAATTAAAAACAAAACGAATTAAAACGGAAAACAAGACCAAAATAAGGTGCCAAATGAAGAATAAATCAAAGCAAACAAAACAAACATGTTAAAAAGAAAAGAAAAGAACAACAATAAAAAAACAATATTAAATAGAAGTACATAAAAAAATCTACATATATATTAAAGAAAAACTATAAGAAAAAAATAATAAACCAACCAAACAAAACACAGAACTATATAAAGCCAAAGGAGAAGTAGGAATATATATGCGAAAACATTGAAAGTGTTATTTAAAATATGTTCCCAAAAGGCTGAATAGAGATTTAATAGTAATAAAAATAAAAAACACAGCAATAGAGGAAAAAGGAGAAAAAAATCCAGAGCCAATTACAGAATGAATCAAACTGTAATAATAATAAATATTTTTCTTTGATTTCAGCTGTCAGCATCCTTTCCCCTCTCTACAATAATGATACTATTATTATAGTTTGATTCATACTGGGGAGGGCTGGTCTCTCCACCTGCTGTGGAGACAGCTCAAACTAATCTGGCCTTATTCCTGTATGTTCTTGCCTTAAATGTCCCCAGCTGCCAGAGCTAGAGCATTTCCTCATGTGGGAACAGTCGTTGTCCTTTTATATATTCCATAGATTCAGAGTCTACCTAGTTGATCATGTGGATTTAATCTGCAGTGTGTTAAGGTGGTGAAAAGGTTTTCAACAACTGCTTCTAATACTTCCATGAACCATCGACTGGCAAGCACCTAAGTTGACACCATTGAAATAATTTGTGTTAATTTGTTCATTTGCTCAGTCATGTCTAACTATTTGTGACCCCATGGACTGCAGCACACCAGGTTTCCCTGTCCTTCACCATCTCTTGGCATTTTCCCAAGCTCATGTCCAACAAGTCAGTGATGCCATCAAATCATTTTATCCTCTGTCATCCTCTTCTCCTCCTGCCTTCAATCTTTCCCAGCATCAGTATCTTTTTCATTGAATCAGCTCTTCACATCAGATGGCCAAGTACTGGAGCTTCACCTTCAGCATCAATCCTTCCAATGAATATTCAGGGTTTATTTCCTTTAGGAATGACTGGTTTGATCTCCTTGCAGTCCAAGGGACTCTCACGAATCTTCTCCAGCACCACAGTTCAAAAGAATCAATACCTTGGCACTCAGCCTTCTTTACTGTCCAGCTCTCATTTCATACATGATTACTGGGAAAACCATAGCTTTGACTATACAGACCTTTGTAGGCAAAGTAATGTCTCTATTTTTTAATAAACTGTCTAGGCTGGTTATAGATTTTCTTTCAAGGATCAAACTTCTTTTCATTTCATGGCTGCAGTCACTGTCCACAGTGACTTTGAAGCCCAAGAAAATAAAATCTGTCACTGTCTCCACTGTTTCCCCATCTATTTGCTTTGAAGTGATGGGACCAGATCCCATAATCTTCATTTCTGAATGTAGAGTTTTAAGCCAACCTTTTCAATACCCTCTTTCAACTTCATCAAGAGGCTCTTTAGTTCCTCTTTGCTTTTGGCCGTATGAGTGGTATTATCTGCATATCTGAAGTTATTGATATTTCTGCCCACAATTTTGATTCCAGTTTGTGCTTCATCCAGCCAAGTATTTTGCCTGATTTACTCTGCATATAAATTAAATAAGCAGGGTGACAATATACAGATGTACATCAAGGTGACTCATTATACAAATGCACATATATTATTTTTGAAATGATTTTCCATCATAAGTTATTTTAATATATGGACTATAGTTCCTATGCTATACAGTAAACCTTTATTGTTTGTTGAATATCTATTTTTTAATTATAAATCTAGCATTCTTTTCATACTAAGTCAAACAAATGGAATAAAAATGTCATAATATTTTTAGTTAGGCAAAAATTCATATGTTATATAAAATATATATATTATGTATATTTTATATATTTATATACAAAAGCTTTTCTAGCACAGTTGATAAAGATTTCTTAAAGAACATCAAAAAATGAAGAGATGGATAAATTGGAGAACATGAACTGAATGAAATGGGAGCATTGAATATGAAATACAAAAATTGAAACAAACTAAATAAAAGATCATTATATAGTCAAGTTATTTTTAAGCATAACTACTCATTAGAAACATATCTGGAACTCTGGAGGAAAAGGCAATACCTGAACATTTGTATTTTTCAAAAAATTTCAAGACAATTCTGATATACATCTGGATTTTAAAAGTGATTACAGGTTTTTCTATTAGATCCTAGATTTGGTGATATAGAGTTCTATTATTTTTCTGTTGATTGATCATAATACAATTGTATAAAGAGTGTAATAGTTACATAATCATAATAGTAAAAGATGTTTATCAGTTTTCACAATCAATAGCCAGACAAAAAATAAATGATAATTACAATTGCAAGACATAATGGGAACATGATTAACTTACATGGTTAACAATACAAAATAAGTACATACAATTTGGGGGGATCAAGCAGAGTGATGTAGTAGGTGGAAATGCACACATGCATGCATTTTCATCCACCTAGCCAGTTTGTCTTTTGGTGCATTTAATTCACTTCCATTAAAGGTAATTATTGGTATGAATGATCCTATTACTATTTTCTTAATTGTTTGGGGTTTATTTTCTGTTTCTTTTCCTTCTCTTGTGTTTCCTGCCTAGAGAAGTTCCTTTAGCATTTATTGTAAAGCTGGTCGGTGGTGCTGAATTCTCTTAGCTTTCACTTGTCTGGAAAACTTTTATTTTTCTATCAAATATGAAAGAGAGTCTTACTGGGTAGAGTATTTTTGGTTTAGATTCTTCCCTTTCATCACTAAATATATCATGCCATTCCTTTCTTTCCTATACTGTTTCTGTTGAGAAATCAGTTGAAAGCCTAATGGGAGTTCCTTGTATGTTATTTGTCATTTTCCCTTGTTCCTTTTAACATTTTATCTCTGTCTTTAATTTTCATCAGTTTGATTACTGTATGTCTATATGTCTTGTGTGTTCCTCCTTGGGTTTATCCTTCCGGGCTCTCTGTGCTTCCTTGACTTGGCTACCTATGTTTGGGAAGTTTTCAGCTATTATCTCTTCAAATATTATCTCAGGTCCTTTCTCTCTCTCCTCTCTTTCTGGAACCCCCAATAATGTAAAAGTTGGTGTGCCAGAGGTCTCTTAGGCTGTTTTCATTTCTTTTCATTCTTTTTTCTATATTCTGTTCTGTGGCAGGGATTTCCACCATTCTGTCCATGGTTATTCTGCTCTTTATTCTTTCTAGTGTATTATTCATCTCTGTTTGTTTGTTCTTTAGTTCTTCTAGGTCTTTGGTAAACATTTCTAGCATCTTCTCAATCTTTGCCTCCATTCTTTTCCAAATATCCTGGATCACCTTCACTATCATTATTATGGATTATTTTTTCTGGAAGTTTGCCTATATCCACTTCATTTTGTTGTTTTTCTGTTATCTTATCTTTTCCCTTCAACTGAGACAACTTTCAGCTTTATCATCATAATTAACTTTCTGTAATATGGTTTTTGCTTTGCCTACTGTGAGGGCAGGCTTCTTCTTGCTTCTTCTGTCTGCCCTCTGATGTCTGAATCTAAGAGGCTTGTGTAAGCTTCCTGATGGGAGGACTGGTGATGGGAAAACTGGGTCTTGCCCTGGTGTGCAGGGCCTTGCTCAGAAAATCTTTAATCCAATTATTTGTTGATGGGTGGGGTTTCACTCCCTTCCTGGTAGCTATTTGGCCTGAGATGACTCAATACTGGGGTCTGTGGGCTTAATGGGGTCTATGGCTTAACGGGTCTATGGTAGGTTTAATGGGGGACTCCAAAAGGGTTTACACCAAGGGAGACTTTCCAGTGCCCTGCCCCTGTGGTGAGCCCCTGCTGACCCATGCCTCCACAGGGGGCCTTCCAACACCAGCTGGTAATTCTGGTTCAGTCTCCTGTGAGGTCACTGCTCCTCTCCTATAGGAGCAAAAAAAAAGTTGTTTTTCTCTCCAAGACTAAAGTCTCTGTTTCCCTCAGTCCTCTGAAAGGCCTATAACCAAATTCCGCTGCCACTCAAGGCCATATTCCCTAGGTGTTCCCAGCTCCTTTTTCAGGTTCCTGGTCTGGGAACACTGATGTGGGGTTATTCCAGAATCCCACATAAAGTGGGGTTTATAAACCCACAACCTTCACAAAAGTGTGCGAACTTCTTTGGTGTTATTGTTCTCCAGTCTGTGGGGGCACTCAGCCGGAGAGTATGGGATTTGATTTGATAGTGATTGCGCCCCTCCTACCATCTCACTGCAGCTTCTTCTTTGTCTGTGGATGTGGGGTATCTTTTTTCTGATGAGTTTCAGCATCCTCCTGTCAATGGTTGTTCAACAGCTAGTTGCAATATTGCTGCTCTTGCAAGAGATGAGCACACATCCTTCTACTTAGTCCCTTTGAACTGAAAGACCCAAGAATTTTCCACAGGTTGTTGTGATCTACACAGTTAAAGGCTTTAGCATAGTTAATAAAGCAGAAATGAATGTTTTTTTTTTTTTCTGGAATTCTGTAACTCAAATGGTAAAGAATCTACCTGCAATGCAAGAGACCCTGGTTAGATCCCTGGATTAGAAAGATCCTCTGGATAAGGGAATGACAGTCCACTCCAGTATTCTTGCTTGGAGAATTCCATGGACAGAGGAGCCTGGCAGGCTAGAGTTCATGGGATCACAAAGAGTTGGACAGGACTGAGCGACTAAGGCTACTACTACTAGCTTTTTCTATGATCCAACAGATATTGTCAGTTTGATCTCTGGTTTCCTCCGCCTTTACTGAATCCAGCTTGTACATCTGGAAGTTCTCAGTTCACGTACTGCTTAAGCGTAGCTTGAAGGATTTTGGGTGTTACCTTGCTAGCCTGTGAAATGAGTGCATGTTAGTTTGAACATGCATGTTCAATCACGCAGTAGTTTGAACATTCTTTGGCATTTCCCTTCTTTGAGATTGGAATGAAAACTGATTTTCCCCAGTCCTGTGGCCACTGTTGTGTTTTCCAAATTTACTGACATATTGAGTACAGCATTTTAACAGCATCATCTTTTAGGATTCAAAATAGCTGGAATTCTATCATCTCCACTAGTTTTTTTTTTTTGTAGTGATTCTTCCCAAGGTCCACTTGATTTCACACTCCAGGATGTCTAGTTGTAGGTGAGTAATCACACCATCGTGGTTATCTAGATCATTAAGATGTGTGTGTGTGTGTGTGTGTGTGTGTGTGTGTGTGCGTGTTTTAGTTTTGTGTATTCTTGCCACCTCTTACTGGTATATTTTTATCAATTTCCAAAGTCACAGGAATAAAATCAATAAAATTAATTGGAAAAGAAAATGCAAGCTAAAATGACTTGTTCACTACTAATCTGACCAATGTCAGTGTTCCTTAAAATTTGTAAAATTTTCACCAAAGATCACATCTCCACTTCAAAATGCATGCATGCTATTATAAAGAAGTCTCCACAAAGCCTCAATCTAAAGTATCAATGTTATAGGTCCCACTGAGATCATTTCTTTCAACCTTCTTTCTTATGCAGAGAAAATTAGAGTCAAGGAAGGCAAGAGACCTGCCCCAAATCACCAAGATTTGGGACCAGAACCCAAGTTTCCTGGCTCTTAATGTGAGATTTAAAATATTCTAAATAAAAACTCAATTATATAAAATCTTAATATTCAAAAGACTCTTTTGCAACCGACTCTTTGAGGCCCCATGGACTATTCCATGGAATTCTCCTGTCCAGAATACTGGAGTGGGTAGCCTTTCTCTTCTCCAGGAGATCCTCCCAACCCAGAGATTGAACTCCAGTCTCCCACATTGCAGGCAGATTCTTTACCAGCTGAGCCACAAGGGAAGCCCAAACAAAAATTCACTTATATAAAATCCTGAGATTCAAAAGTCCTTTTTAGTTCAGCTGGTTTATTTGTCCAGGAAAACAGGTGTAGTCTGAAATTCAGATTTCTTGCTTTAGTGAGCAGAACCCCATCACAAGGGCACTTATACAATCAAACTCATAAAAGCAAAGCTATTGACACATTATTTTACAAACGTGGGCAATGATGAGTGTCCAACCAAAATACCACCGATCTGAGAACCATTATAGTACCTGATTGCAAGAAGTGTGGAAAGAAAAGTTTGTAAGACCAAACTAAAAAGTGAAATACCTTAAAGATTCTTCATTTTTGTCTCAATAGGAAAATGCAACCTTACTATTACATTAAAAACCCAAGGATACAAACCATGCTTTTCTACAGTTTGAATCATTCCTCTTAAACATTCTCCTCAATAACCATCCAGAACATTATAGATTTGGTAATATTAAATATAAGTAATCTAGTTAATAATATAGCAAAATTAAATAATTAGATGTCTAGCTGATCCATGGATGTGCTGCTATGCAATTCAAAATAAAACCATTTAAAACCTCCAGATTCATTTGCTCTGACATATCAATAAACTTTTGCTGAAACAGAGCTAATCATTTCAGAGGTGCTGACTTAATTGCTCACCAGTTGATGGATAATAAACAGACCTGAGGATTAAAATATGAACTAATTACTCTACTCAATTCCATTTACTTGATTTCATGTTCCATTAATTCTTTGCATCATTTCTGGCAGAAGTCTTAGATTTATGGTCACCTTAAATGAATTATGCCACTTAGTTGCCTGTGATGTGCTCACATTCAGAAGTCATTGGAAAGGACAGAATTCTAGGCAGTTATTATTTCGCCAAAGCAGCCTAGGATATAGTAAGTGAAGGTAACTCTCCATTCCCAAATAGCAGCCAGACTCATCCTCTATAAATCTGTCCCCACCTCAGTAGTAAAAGGGCAAAAATAGAATTGTTCTCATGATTATTCATTAGATCAGCTTGTTATAGGCAGTCTCCAAGAGCAGTCATTGGCTTGATCTGGAAGAGAGCTTCAGGAAAGCAGAGACAAATGCATCATGAGGAAAGAACGTTGGCCCAGGAGACAGACAGTAGGAACACAAATCAGAGGGCAACATTTTGAATTATATCTGAATTCAGGACCCTATTCTGTCATTTACTAGCTGTTTGATCTTGGTAAAGGCAGAACTGGGCAAGTCTTTGGACTTCCTTAACCTTTTAAGGTGTGACAAGGGGTAATAATGCTAGTTCTATAAACACTATAGAGTGATTTGCAATGTAAAAAGAAAAAAAAAACTGAGATAGGGCTTTAAAAAGTGTTGTGCAAGTCAGTTATTAGCTAGTAGAGCTCATATAGTCCAATATGCTTGCAGATAAAACATAAAGATACAATGTACTGATGTTATAACTACCATCAGATTTCATTTATAGAGCATGCACTATGTTCCAACTTTTGCTCAGTGCCTATTGCACCCAATCCTCACAAGAAACTTGTGAGGTAATACTCATCAGCTCTATTTTACAAAGAAGGAAGGAAAGTTGGAAAGATCAAAGAAGCTGCCTGTAGTCAGTTGGTTGATATGGAGAAGAGCTAGGATTTGAACCCAGCACGCACTGAATGACCTTATATAAGTCAAATCACCTCTCTAGTTATGCCTTTAAGTAGCTTCTTGATCATACTGTTCTCTCTAATCGTAAATGATTATGTCTGTTACCTGAAATGATCTTTTGGTCTCTTCCAGTTCTATACCATCCTTAAGAGTAACCTGTACTTTTTCTGACTGTAAAGTATGACAGGAGCCTATTTCTTCAAGTGGCAGAATTGCTATGTAAAATATGACACAGAATCATTTTGAGTGCCTTCTAGAACAATAATAGCTTCATTTGCCTTCTTCTCTCAAATGGACAGCAAATGGAAAGTTTCATACAGATGCATATATTTTTCTCTCACTTTGAAATATGATAAGCAAGATATTATATATCTGTGAATTTGGTTGTATATAAACACATCGGTTTTCCTCTGCAAAACAGGAGAAACCATATTCCTTAGTCTCACAAGTAGCTTGGGCAAATACAATTTCTTGCTGTGGATCTATTTTCTGAGCCAGAAATTTCTGGATTGAGCCTTGAAAATGAATCCTACAGGAGCTATTTGACAAAATGAGCATAGCCAAGAGGTTTTAAATCACTTTACCAACCAGAGGGAGGGAGAGCCCCAGGAGCCAGATTCTTTCCTCAGAGCTCAATGTCCCTATACTAGTTTTTCAAAGCGAATAATTCTCTGCTTCAAGAAAGACTCACTGTGGTGGACCCATGTGGCCACCCAAGAGCGGCTGCTGTCTCAGTAAGGGCCTTTGTGGAGGACGCAATTCCTCCCTGCTGTGCCTGCCTCCCTAGGACTGCTGTGTTTCCTGTCCCATGTGGGCAGCAGAGACCTACTTGTGTGAGCAGCAGTTAGTTGCAGAAGTTAAGATTGATGCAGTTTTTCATTCCTGTGTTTGAATCTTCATCTGTCACGTATCAGCAGTTGCTTTAGACAAGTTATTCAACCTCCTTGTGTCTCAGTTCCATCATTAATGAGACTAAAAGTAAAGCTCATGATATAGAGTTATTTTCCATCCTCCATCAACATTTAACAAGAATCCAGAATGGCATCTGTGTGGGAGGTAAAAATTCTATCAGCCAATGTGAATCAATTTCAAGAGCCCTTACTCTAAGAAGATGGGTCTGAGGCCCTTTCTGATTGTCATTTTCTTACCAGTGTTAATACTCCTTGGAACTTTAACATAACATATACTTCACAAGTCACCATCCCATAATTTGTATGTTTGTCCTCAGCAGATTTGCACCTTCTTCTAATAATCACACTGGCTTCCCTGGTGGCTCAGATGGTAAAGTGTCTGCCTGCAAGCAGGAGACCTGGGTTCTATCTCTGGGTTGGGAAAATCCCTGGAGAAGGAAATGGCAACCCAGGCCCTGCATAGGCCAGCCAAATCCCTACTAACATCAGCTTAGACTTATGGGGAAATTTCATCAGATTGAACAAGTACAAGGAAGTTTACCCCCATCCTGGGCTTCTAGGAGTACCTTTGCCACCGCAGATAATAATTCATTCTTATAAAGGGTATCAGCAAGTGGCACGTTTTCTCATTCCCTATGAGTAGAAGGCAAAGGTTTGAGGTGTTTACACAGGATGATCACATGCCCTGGTTTGCCTGGGACAGTCCAGCTTGATGCCAGTTGGTGCAGGTGTCATCATAACAGCACCTCCTTTTACTCTCAACAGTGCTGCAGTTTGCACAGCGTATCGAGCATATCGTCACCCTCTGTCTAAGTAACTTTAGCTAAGTAAGCAGCTAACCTCTCTGACTCTCCTTTTCCTCATCCAGAAAATGAAAGGATTCAGTTCAGTTCAGTCTCTCAGTCATGTCTGACTCTTGAAATCCCATGGAATGCAGCTCACCAAGCCTCCCTGTCCATCACCAACTCCCAGAGTTCATTCAAACTCATGTCTTGAGTCGGTGATGCCATCCAAACATCTCATCCTCTGTTGTCCCCTTCTCCTTTCGCCTTCAATTTTTCCCAACATCAAGGTCTTTTCAAATGAGTCAATTTTTCATATCAGGTGGCCAAAGTATTGGAGTTTCATTTCAACAGCAGTCTTTTCAATGAATATTCAGGATGCACTGGTTGATCTCCTTGCAGTCCAAGGGACTCACAAAAGTCTTCTCCAACACCACAATTTAAAAGTATCAATTTTTCCGTGCTCAGCTTTCTTTATAGTCCAACTCTAACATCTATACAAGTGGAGGTGATGGATTTCCATTTGAGCTATTTCAAATCCTGAAAGATGATTCTGTGAAAGTGCTGCACTCAATATGCCAGAAAATTTGGAAAACTCAGCAATGGCCACAGGACTGGAAAAGGTCAGTTTTCATCCTAGTCCCAAAGAAAGGCAATGTCAAAGATGCTCAAACTACCGCACAATTGCACTCATCTCACACGCTAGTAAAGTGATGCTCACAATTCTCCAAGATAGGCTTCAGCAATACATGAACCGTGAACTTTCAGATATTTAAACTAGTTTTAGAAAAAACAGAGGAACCAGATATCAAATTGCCAACATCCATTGGATCATTGAAAAAGCAAAAGAGTTCCAGAAAAAAACATCTATTTCTGCTTTATGGACTATGCCAAAGCCTTTGACTGTGGATCACAATAAACTGGAAAATTCTGAAAGAGATGGGAATATCAGACCAGCTGACCTGTTTCTTGAGAAACCTGTATGCAGGTCAGGAAGCAACAGTTAGAACTGGACATGGAACAACAGACTGGTTCCGAATAGGGAAAGGAGTACATCAAGGCTGTATATTGTCACCCTGCTTATTTAATTTATATGCATAGTACATCATGGGAAACACTGGGCTGGAAGAAGCACAAGCTGGAATCAAGATTTCTGGGAAAAATATAAATAACCTCAGATATGCAGATGACACCACCCTTGTGGCAGAAAGTGAATAGCAACTAAAAAGCCTCTTGATGAGAGTGAAAGAGGAGAGTGAAAAAAATTGGCTTAAAACTCAACATTCAGAAAACTAAGATAATGGCATCTTGTCCCATCACTTCATGAGAAATAGAAGGAGAAACAGTGGAAACAGTGTCAGACTTTATTTTGGGGGGCTCCAAAATCACTGCAGATGGTGATTGCAGCCATGAAATTAAAAGACGCTTACTCCTTGGAAGGAAGGTTATGACCAACATAGACATCATGTTAAAAAGCAGAGACATTACTTTGTTAACAAAGGTCCATCTAGTCAAGGCTATGGTTTTTCCAGTGGTCATATATGGATGTGAGAGTTGGATGGTGAAGAAAGCTGAATGCTGAATAATTGATCCTTTTGAACTGTGGTGTTGGAGAAGACTCTTGAGAGTCTCTTGGACTGCAAGAAGATCCAACAAGTCCATCCTAAAGGGGATCAGTCCTCAGTGTTTATTGGAAGAACTGATGTTGAAGCTGAAGCTCCAGTATTTTGGCCACCTCATGCGAAGAGTTGACTCACTGGAAAAGACCCTAATGTTGGGAAGGATTGGGGCAGGAAAAGAAGGGGACGACAGAGGATGAAGTGGCTGAATGGCATCACCGACTCAATTGACATGGGTTTGGGTAGACTCCTGGAGTTAGTGCTGGACAGGGAGGCCTGGTGTGCTACAATTCATGGGGTTGCAAAACGTCAGACATGACTCATTGACTGTACTGAACTGAACATCTATACATGACTACTGGAAAAACCATAGTCTTGACTAGACAGGCCTTTGTTGGCAAGGAAATGTCTCTGCTTTTTAATATGCTGTCTAGATTGGTCATAGCTTTTCTTCCAAAGAGCAAACATCTTTTAATTTCATGACTGCAGTCACCATCTGCAGTGATTTTGGAGCCTCAAAAAATAAAGTCTGACACTCTTTCCCTTATTTCCCCATCTGTTTGCCATGAAGTGATGGGACCAGTGACATGATCTTAGTTTGCTGAATATTGAGTTTTAAGCCAGGTTTTTGACTCTTCTTTTTCACTTTCATCAAGAAGCTCTTTGGTTCTTCATTTCTTTCTGCCATAAGAGTGGTGTCATCTGCTTATCTGAAATTATTGATATTTCTCCTGACAATCTTGATTCCAGTTTATGCTTTATCCAGTTCAGCATTTCTCATGATATACTCTGCATATAAGTTAAATAAGAAAGGTGATGACACACAACCTTGACGTACTCCTTTCCCTATTTGGAAGCACTCTGTTGTTCCATGTCCAGTTCTAACTGTTGCTTCCTGACCTACATACACATTTCTTAGGAGGCAGTTCAGGTGGCCATTTCTTTAAGAATTTCCCTAGTTTGCTGTAATCCACACAAGGGCTTTGACATAGTCATGGTGTACCCTGCATATAAGTTAAATAAGCAGGGTGACTAATGTTTTGCAAGATGTACTCTGAATATAATTTTTAAATTATCAGAGTGACAATATACAGAGTTGACATCCTACTTCCCCAATTTGGAGCCAGTCTGTTGTTCCATGTCCAGTTCTAAGTGTTACTTCCTGACCTGCATACAGATTTTTCAAGAGGCAGGTCAGGTGGTCTGCTGTTTCCACCTTTTTAAGGATTAGAGTTGCTCAACCAAGGCCCTCCTAGTACCACAAGACCCAAGGAAGAAAAATACTACTGCGTAATTTTATCATCACATATAAACAATGACTGAGTGGATCATTGCACTGTCTGGAGAGTCAGAAACATTGATCTGTAATAAAAAGTTTATGTTAGATTTGATAGGTTCTCCCAAAGATTAAATATATACTTTAAAAATATACATTCTTTATGGTAAAAGCTTGGGAAATTCAGTCATTTGGTATAATGCCAAAAAAAAAAAGAAAACCCAGATTGTTATGCTCTCTTGGATATGTCACCTTTACTTGTTATGATGCTTGAAATATTGAATTTCCTATTCATGCCCTTGCCATCACCAGGCTACCAGCACACACACACAGTCACACATCAGTCATTCAACTGCTTCCAGATTAAATATTCCTCAGGTTAATAATGTATTTTACTAAAACTAGCAGTTACCCTTAAACTATTTTCTTTGTATATTTTAATTGCAATTCCAATTATTTCTCTATGCTGAGAACTCCTGGGAAGAAACCCCAGGAATTGTCATCAACGTCCATTTATAATTTGTTTCAATTGTGATCTTTAGGGAGTCAGAACAGCAAGAAGATTCTGTCACATTAAACTCTTTCATAAATCCCTGTTGGTGTCAGCATTTAGCCTCCTTTACCATCGTACAAAACGGAAAGTGTTTCTGCTCCAAAAAGTAGATGCAGGCTTTGATTTTGAAACCTCAGGGGCATCCAAACACTTCATCCCAACATCTTTTAATGTTGCTTCTGCAGTATTCATTTAACCTGATTTACATTGTTTTAATTTTCTTAGGGCTGTCTTTATTAGCTGGAGGGTGACTTTTTCTCCTTAATTAAAGAATAAGTTAACTCCAAAGCACATAGGAACAACAACAACAAAAATCCCCTTTAATACCCTGCCTCACTTGTCACTCTCTTCTAGTGTTCTCTCTTTGTGTGCTTGTCAGCTTTCATTGCACCTGCCTCCTCCAACTGGAAACAAGGTGAAGCAACAGCAAGGCAAGGCCTGCCTTTCAATGGAACCAACTATTCTTTTATTTCAAGTCATTTAATTTCCTAGAGCATATGACAATTTAGGGAAGTATCAATAGTATTGTCTCTGGCTTTTAGATTTAAAAAGCTGTATTAGGTAAGCACAGTTTGACAAAGATTCATGGAGTTGAACCAAGAACTATGCTCGCCTAAGTCTACAAAAATGAACAAACCTGGCTACACAGAGTTGAAATTTCTGAGGGGCTCTTCTTTGGTGTACAAATAACAGAAACTCACTCAAGCCGGGCCAAGGTACTAGGGAAATTTATGGAAGTTTTCTAGGATGTATCACAAGCCTCAAGAGCCACTGACCCAGTTAATAGACTGGCATCCAGAAGCGAAACAAGGCCATGACGCTAGAAACTACTCCTACCCCGTTTCGTATCTCAGCATGGGTTGCTTTATTCTCATTTTCTCCATAAGCATTACTTTTTCTGATCTGCTGCACACACGGAGATCCTTAAATGCTCTAACCCCTTAAACTCCTTTAAACTTTGGATGAAAACCATCCTGGGCTGGTTGGCTGGCAGACTCTTCATCCCAATTTCAAAATCTCCAAAAAAAAAAGATTTCATGTTCCCAACTTAGACCTGAAGTTCTCTCTAATTGAGTCAGCTATGTGGGTAGGGTGAGGTCATGTATATAAACAGGTCTTAGAAGACTTGCTCCTATAATGGGAATAGCAGTTACATGGATACTACAGGCATTATATGCTATGTACACATCCCCTAAAATGTCTACTGTGGTGGGAGAAAAGAGACAGTTCTCTTCTGTTTAGCCTAACAAAACCCACATGCTAAAGTGCTGTAGACACATTTGATTCAAATCTGGGGTTTGGAGAAGGCTTTCATAAATGAGCAATATCTTGAAAGAATAGTATAAGTATGTCAGGAATAGGATGCAAGCATCCCAGGCAAATAGGAATATCACTTATAAACAGAAAGAATGACTGTAGTCAATCAATATTGTGCATTCAAAGGGTTCTGCACCTTGTAATTGAGAGCCACAGCAACTTTATACATCACAAGAACATTAGGAGCACATCACAACAGTGTCACTCACCTTCCTGGTTGCTAACATTGCTCTTCCCCTTTTTGCTTCTTCTAAATCACAAGTCACAAGTTGGGCTCAAATAAATTATCTAGGGGTTAGCATTCAAATGACAGTTCTGCCTCTTAACTATGTGTCCTGTAATAATTTATGTAGATTCCTCCTAAATGAGAAAAAACATGGTAATAATAATGTCAGTCTCAGAGGACTGGATAATAAAGAAAGTGCAAGGTAAAGAATCTTATCACTGTGTCTGGCAGAGAGCGGGTGTCAAGAATGTTTTCAGCCCCTTCCCTCTCTATCTCTTCTTTTCCTATAGTGGGCTGAGGAGTGTCTTGAATTTAAAAAAAAAATGCAGACTTGGGGATGGATATGGGGGCTAAATTGGGACAGAATATTTAAAACAAGACCCACCTCCCCCAAAATAAAACAGGAAGTTTATCAATATAATCAATGCACCTTGAGACATATTCTCACCTCTTATTTCACTATTATGTAGTATCTGTCCCTTCCAAGGCACTGTGACAACCCCACTACTTATTAAATCCTTTGCACTGACTTAACTCTGCGTCTCAGATGTAGGATCCTCTCTAAAAATTGCTTGAATATTGAAGTCCAGAATATCCATATTGCAAGTTTTCTCATTATTAATGTTTTTAAAAATTACAACAGTTTAGAAATACACAGCTTCCAATGTTAATCAGAATCAATGTTGAGTCTGATCAACATTGCAGGTTATCTTATTTAATGTTGGTGCTTTGCTTTTGTGTCAGTATATCAAAACACTTATTTTTAATCCCATTTTCATTTTGGTTTACTATAATCTGTAACATTGTTGTTTTCTACATATGATCTTAAGTTAATTGTAGCTCTTAAAAAGTTTTTATTGAAGTATTTTGATTTAGAGTATTGTTCTAGTTTCAGTATTTTATTAAAAGAAAAGATTAGTTCCAATGGATCTTTAATATTGAAGATGCTTTTTTTTTATACTGGCATGTATTCAGTTTCTTCTTCAAAAGGAAAAAGGGTTTGTTTACCTTAAGAGCTGGGGATCAGGGTTAAATTTGCAAAACTGGTTTTGCAAGCTGTAATATGATTTTCTTCACTGCAAATACACATTGATTGCTTTATCCTTGCTTAAGTCTCAGTTTCAAGGCCAGATTTACAAAACATTTATATTAGGAAATAATGGCCAACAAGTTAAAAAAAAAAAACAATCTAAGGAGAATATGTTCTTGTCTGGTATGCCTAATAACTGCTTCATCAAGAAACTAGAATGACTAATCCAAAATAATGAATACTCCAAAAGCTCTGTATTGGATTACAAATATTCCTTATTGATACACATTTGAATTTCTTCTGGTTGAACTTTTTTGCCAGCCTCTAAGTTCAAATATGAATAATGCACAATCCATGTCCTCCAGGAGCTTCCATTCTAGTAAGCAGATATTCTTGGCAAGTTAATTTTGTGCTTGGATAAAGCACTGCCTGCAGTAGGAAAACAGAGAAGATTGCTATTATCTGCACTAAAGCCACTGACATGGGGTTAGGAACACATCCAGATTTCTAGAATTTGATTCTAGCTTCCTGTGCTGGTACTAGCCTTGGGGGAGTTATTAGTCTTTGCCTTAGTTTTCTCATCTGTAAAATGGGAATGATAATGGTGCCAACTTATGCCTTACTGATTCTTCTGTATTGATTCATTGGTCATTTGAGAGAGAGGGCTATGCAAGACATATCCCTTTACTGACCATGTGGGTTGAGTTGACTTTTATGTTTTCTTAAAATGAATGTCATCTCAATTTCAACATCATTAAAGAAAACAGTTTTGTGAGAGTTATAAAGAATGAAATGATACAGTACAACACATGCCAGCTGAAGTTTCCAGGCTGCTTTCCCGGTCTTTCCAGTTATCCTTTCTCTACCACTACAGCATAGCTACTAAAAGCCCAGCTTTGTCTATCCTACTGGAATGCCTGCAGTGAGGGCTGCAGGATTAGGTGCTTATTGGGTGGGCAGAAATTGGATCAAATGATGACTATAAAGGAAGTTTTAGAAATCCTTGATTCTGTCTCCTTTAGAAATACTGGGAATTTTCATTCAAAATGTCAGTTTCTCCTCAAAATACGTTTTTCATGCATAGGTTGGTAGGAAACGTGATGCAGATGCCCCTCCAGCAAATTAAGAGAGAGCAACAGAATGCATTAATGCCTGTGTGCAATAATTTAAATGCCAGTGTGCATTTATAACTGTATGCAGTGTCTAAAGCAAGGCAAGAGTAAACCTGTAAACCTGGAAATGATAACTGTCAAAAAAAAAGCAGCAAAGGAGGTGGAAATTGAACATTCACGGTTGTCTATTGGCTTGCCATGCAGGCCCAGTCAACTAAAGAAAGTGCCCAACACATGATTTCATGTGAGACTTCCCTCTAACTCAGAGCTGATGTCCCAAGTGACAGGGAAACCTACTCACTCACTGGGTTTTGGGTGTGTTGTTTTGTGTGTGTGTGTGTGTGTGTGTGTGTGTGTGTGTGTGTGTGTTGCAAGTTAAAGCTGATACAGAAAAAGAAAGCAGATGAGGCATCTTGAAGTTATCAGCAGTGAAGGTCCATGCTGCTATTTTTGATAAGAAGGTCAAGATAGGCATCACGAAAAAGATGACATTTCAGCCAAACCTTAAAGGAAGTCAGGAGGCTGCCTATGAGTGCTGGGTGTGGGGTGGTGGGGGAGAATTTCCCTGGAGGAAACGGCCAGTTCCAAGGCCTGGGTATGGAGTATGCTTTAAGGTACATTAATCCAGTCAGTGGGGTCGAGTAGAAGAGGCATGAGGTCAGAGAGATAGTGGTGGGAAGGACAGAGAATGGAGGTTTGTGGGCCAGTGGGAGGCTTTCACATGCCCTCTGGGTGGAAAGAAATTGAAAGAGAGCGAAATGTGAAATGATGCTGTTCTTGTTCCTGTATTAGAAGATTCCCTCTCCTTAGATTCCTTTCCCCCAGCTTCTTCACTTCTGTCTTTTTGTTATTCAAATCTCAACTGCAGTTGCCCAGTCACTCACAGTCACAGAGTGACTGTTTTAACTCTGAGATCATTGTTGAGTCACCTATGATATTTTTTTTCTTTTTCTTTTTTTATTAATTAATTTATTTTTTCCTTTACATTATTGTTTTGGTTTTGCCATATATTGACCTATGATAATTTTGTTTGTTTTTGTTTGCTCATTTACTTGATGTTTCCTATCTCTTTTCATTAAAAAGCACAGTCCACCTGGGACTTCCCTGGTTATCTAGTGGCTAAAACTACATACTACCAATGCAGGGGGCCTGGGTTTAATCCCTGGTCAAGGAACTATATCCCATGTGTCACAACTAAGAGTTTGCATGTAGCAGCTAAAGATCCTGCATGCTGCAACAAAGGTTAACGATCCCAAGTGCTGCAACTAAAGTCCAGTGCAGACAAATAAATAAATAAAATACTTTTAAAAAGGGAAGTTCCAGTCTAATTCCCCACCTGTTGAGTGGAGACAGAACTTTGAGATTTGCTTCCAAATAATGGAGAGCTGAAAGGGAAAAAGAGTAACTTCACAGAAGAAAAACCCAAAACAAGTGATCAGTGTTCCATCAGCAGGAAAGTCATGTTGGTATCAGGTAGTCCTGAGACATGATTTTGAGGGCACTTTATCTTTGTGATTTTTGGAAACAAAAATCCATAATCCCAGTATAATCATGGGAAAACTTCAGACAAATCCAAATTGAGAAACTGTATAAAATATGGTGAAAAACGAAGAAAGACTAAAGAACTATGTCAGATTGGAGGAGACTAGGGAAAAATTGCAGCTAAATGTATTTGGGATCCTGCTTTGGACCTGGAACAGAAGGTCAGTAGCAGAAAAGCTGGTAGAATCTGAATGCAGTCTCTAGTTTTGCTAGTAGTTTTGTGCCAATATTTATTTCATAGTATTAATAAAATTACCACAGTTATATAACACTAAGGGAAGACAGATGAAAAGTATATGCAAACTCTGTACTATCTTTGCAACTCTTCAGAAAATACAAAATTATTTCCAAATAAAATGCATTTTAAAAAGCCAGCTTTGCAGTATTAGAAGCACTGTCTCTCTTTCACTGCTCTGTCTCTAATGTTTAGAGTGGTACTAGTATCTCAATAAATATTCAATAATTAGGATGGATATTCAACCAACTCAATAATGATAGTGTTTACAAAATGAAGAAAATAAAATGCTTTGCTAAATGCAAAGTATTTTGCAGACAGCTCTTTACAAACATAAGGGAATATCATTATTATTCCATTTTCATGTTTGAAACTGGGGAAAGACTGCCCATCTCCTGGGGACATAGCTGCTAAAAGTGACAGCTTAGTCCAGGACCACTAAGAGCCACTATATTGGGTCAAGACACAGACCTGCAGCCAACTCTGTTCATAAAGATTCTCCAACTCAGAAACTTTGAGACAAGAGAACTTAAGTTAGTTTTTTAAATCATCATCTTGTTGGCATCTTATTAACCTGAGTTTATTAAGAATGTGTGGAATACTACTACCCATAGCTGATTGTTACCACAAGGGGAAGAATTTTCTTTATGAGATATAAAAGTGAAAGCAGATTATTTCCTCTTCCTACCTTTTTCAACCTCTAAATGCCAACTGCTTTGTGAAAATAATCCTCAGAAGGCTCAAGTAGAAGACAGTCTATTGATGAAGAATCTCAGCTTCTAGAAATGTGAGCTCCCCTTGGCCATGATAGTTGGGGGCCCTAGGATGAAGGGTAAAGGGGCTTAGCAAGTGTCTGAAGAGTGAGCCACATCAAGACAAATGTGCAGCTGACATACATCAAGCACCATGGTATCTACCCATTCCTAACTATTCACCCACCAACTATTCAGTAACTAATGAAGCAGCTGATAGAACAGGCAGACCGATAACCTGGGCACAGGAAGACCTGGGTCTGATCATATCAGATGGTTTCTTAAATGCAGGCATTTCATTTCATCTCTCTGGTGCTCTTATCTGTCAAGTGAGGACAGATCTCTGGAAAAGCTAGTAAGTCCTTGTCTGGCTCATTCAAAGTTTATATGAAGTATTTCCAAGAATTCTGTACTATGCTTGTCATAGTACGGCAACAGAATATGCATAGGATATACTCCATGCTTTCCAAAAGCTACCAGCGGTATAGTCAGGAAAAAAAGAGACATACCTTGAAAAGCTAAGCAACAATAGAAGCCATTAGATGAATAAGTGTTGACAAACAATTCTATAAGATTCTTTTAAAAGGAGGCCAAGTATTCCCTTGTCGTTGATCAGTCACTAAGTCATATCTGACTCTTTGTGACTCCGTGGACTGCAGCATACCAGGCTTCCTTGTCCTCCACTATCTCCCAGAGTTTGCTCAGGTTCATGTCCATTGAGACAATGATGTTATTTAACCATTTCAACCTCTGAAGCTCTCTTATCTTTTTGTCCTCAACCTTTCCCAGAATCAGGGTCTTTTCCAATGAGCTGGCTCTTCACATCAGTGGCCAAAGTATTGGAGCTTCAGCTTTAGCATCAGCCCTGCCAATGAATATTCAGAGTGTTCCTTAGGTAGGCTAGGTCCACTTCTTACAAAAAGTGAGAGTTAAGGGGACTTGAAAGGATGCATCACATTTACATAAAGAGAGAACACAAGAGTAGTTTTTCAGACACTTATCTGACAACATGTTCTTTTGCATCTCCAGGCTTTTGAGTAGGCAGTTCCTCTGCCCAGGACACTCAACTCTCTTGCTCTGCTTATAGGCCTGTCAAATCCTACTTCTCCTTCAAGATTCAGTTCAGATGTCCACCACATCTCTGAAGTTCTCGCTGTGCCCCTACCTTGCCAGCATCACTATTCCCACTCTCAAACAGACTTACTCTCCTCAGGGTCCCACAGGATCTATATAGATGTCCTTGTTGCATGCCACAGTTGTTTTTATACTCAGAGGGTCTTTCCAATGTTCATCGCTGCATTGTTTACAATAGCTAAGACATGGAAACAACCTAGATGCCCATCAACTGATGAATGGATAAGAAAACTGTGGTACATATACACAATGGAATATTACTCAGCATTAAAAAAAAATTCATTTGAAGCAATTCTACTCAGATGGACGAAACTGGAGCCCATTATCCAGAGTGAAGTAAGCCAGAAGCAAAAACAACAATACAGTATATTAACATATATATATGGAATTTAGAAAGACAGTAACGAGAACCCAACAAGGGAGACAACAAAAGGAACGCAGATGTATAGAATAGACTCGTGGACTTTGTGGATGAGGGTAAGGGTGGGATGATATGGGAGAAGGGCACTGAAGCATGTTAATTGTCATGTGTCTAATCAATCGCCAGCCCAGGATTGATGCTCGGGACTGGTGCAGCGAGATTTCCCGGGGGGGAGGGAGGAGGGAGGGGGGGATCCGAAGGGGAAGCATATGTAAACCCATGGTGATATCATAACAATGTATGGCAAAAACAATAATAAAAAAAAAAGTTTTCAAGGTGTGTGTCTTTCTTACCTATCTATCTCCAGCTAAAGATGTGATGTCCAACAGAGGATAGACACTATATAGATAGAGTGGATGAATGAACGAGACTGTTGGAACAAACTCTGAACCAAATAGAGCTGACCATTAGTATCTACCACCTAATTAAACCTGAGGGACAGGAATCAAGATGAATACAGAAGAAAACAAAGAGAAGTCATTAGAGAAAACAGAACCCTCTCAATGAGCAAACATACCTTCTTTGATGCTAGAGAAGGAGATAGAAAAAATCGTCCTTCTCCTATCAGCCAGTGAGTGGCTATAGGATACCTTCCTTGTGTCACTTCTACTTGCTACAGAGGATTTGGGACACCCAGGATAGCTCACTACTGGCCTTGCCATAGAGAAGGTTATTAGGAAAGTCCCCTCAACCTGATGACATGCTGGGCAGCAGAGGACATTTCTCCTGAGACTCATGGCTCAGGAAAAGGAAATCTTGGCAGTCAAACTTTCTAGAAAGGTGGAAGATATGCATTATATTTCATGTAAGGTTAGTTCAATTAAATCGCTCAGTCATGTACCACTCTTTGCAACCCCATATACTGCAGCACACCAGGCTTCCCTGTCCATCACAAACTCCCACAACTTACTCAAACTCACATCCATTGAATTGGTGATGTCATCCAATCTTCTCATCCTCTGTCATCCCGTTCTCCTCCTGCTTTAAATCATTCCCAGCATTGGAGTTTTTTTCAGATGAGAAAAGACCACATCAGATGGCCAAAGAATTGGAGTTTCAGCTTCAGCATCAGTACTTCCAGTGAATATTCAGGACTGATTATCTTCAGGATGGACTAATTGGATCTCCATGCAGCACAAGGGATGCTCAAAAGTCTTCTCCAACAACACAGTTCAAAAGCATCAATTCTTTGGTGCTCAGCTATCTTTATAGTCCAACTCTCACATTGATACATGACAACTGGAAGAACTATAGCTTTGACTAGATAGACCTCAGTCAGCAAAGTAATATCTCTGTTTTTTAATATGCTGTCTAGGTTGTTCATAACTTTTCTTCCAAGGAGCAAGCATCTTTTGATTTCATGGCTGCAGTCACCATCTGCAGTGATTTTGGAGCCCCCCCAAAATAAAGTATTTCATTATTTCCATGGTTTGCCCATCTATTTGCCATGAAGTGATGGAATGAGATTCCATGATCTTAGTTTTGTGAATGTTGAGTTTTAAGCCAACTTTTTCACTCTTCTCTTTAACTTTCATCTAGAGGCTCTTTAGTTCTAAGCTTTCTGCTGTAAGGGTGGTATCATCTGTATACTTGCTGATATTTCTACAAGCAGTCTTTTTTTAATATTTATTTTTATTTATTTATTTGGCTGTGTTGGGTCTTAGTTGGGGCATGTGGGGTCTAGTTCCCTGACCAGGGATAGAACCTGGCTCCCTCGCATTGGGAGCCCAGAGTCTTAGCCACTGGACCACCAGGGAAATCCCCTACAAGCAGTCTTGATTCCAGCTTGTGCTTCACCCAGTCCAGCATTTCTCATTATGTACTCTGCATATAAATTAAATAAGCAGGGTGACAATATACAGCCTTGACATACTCCTTTCCTGATAGGAAACCACTCTGTTATTCCATGTCCAGTTCTAACTGTTGCTTCTTGACCTGAATGCAGACTTCTGAGGAGGCAGGTAAGGTGGTTTGGTATTCCCATCTCTTGAAGAATTTTCCACAGCTTGTTGTAATCCACACAGTCAAAGGTTTTGAAATAGTCACTAAAGCAGAAATATATGTTTTTCTGGAAGTCACTCACTTCTTCGATAATCCAACAGATGTTGGCAATTTGATCTCTGGTTCCTCTGCCCTTTCTCAATCCAGCTTGAACATCTCTAAGTTCATGGCTCACATACTGTTGAAGCCTGGCTTGGAGAATTTTGAGCATTACTTTGCTAGCATCTGAGATGAGTGCAATTGTGTGGTAGTTTGAGCATTCTTTGGCATTGCCTTTCTTTGGGATTGGAATGAAAACTGACCTTTTCCAGTCCTGTGGCCACTATTGAGTTTCCCAAATTAGTGGGCATATTCGGTGCAACACTTTCACAGCTTTATTGTTCAGTATTTGAAAGGGCTCAACTGAAATTCCATCACCTCCACCAGCTTCATGCATAGTGATGCTCCCTAAGGCCCACTTGACTTCACTTCCAGGATGTCTGGCTCTAGGTGAATGATCACACCATCGTATTTCTCTGGGTCATGAAGATCTTTTTTCTATATTTCTTCTGTGTGTTCTTGCCACCTCTTCTTAAAATTGTTAGGTCCTTACCAATTATGTCCTTTATTGAGCCCATCATTGCATGAAACGTTCCTTTGGTATCTCTAATTTTCTTGAAGAAACGTCTAGTCTTTCCCATTCTATTGTTTTCCTCTCTTTCCTTGCATTGATCACTGAGGTAGGCTTTCTTATCTCTCCTCTGGAACTTTGAATTCAAATGGTGTATCTTTCCTTCTCTCTTTTGCCTTTGGCTTCACTTCTTTTCACAGCTATTTACAAGACTTGCTCAGACAACCATTTTGCCTTTTTGCATTTCTTTTTGTTGGGGATAGTCTTGATCCCTGCCTCCTTTACAATGTCACAAACCTCCGTCCATAGTTTTTCAGGCATTCTGTCTATCAGATCTAATCCCTCGAATCTATTTGTCACTTCCTTTGTATAATATTAAGGAAGTTTATTTAGGTCATGTCTGAATGGTCTAGTGGTTTTCCCTCCTTTCTTCAAATTAAGTCTGAATTTGGCAATAAGGCATTCATAATCTGAGCCACAGTCAGCTCTCAATCTTGTTTTTGCTGATTGTATAGAACTTCTCCATCTTTGGTTGCAAAGAATATAATCAGTTTGATTTTAGAATTGACCATCTGGTGATGTCCATTTATAGCATCTTCTCTTGTTTTACTGGAAGAGCGTGTTTGCTATGACCCAGTGCATTCTCTTGGAAAAACTCTATTAGCCTTTGTCTTGCCTCATTCTGTACTCCAAAGTCAAATTTGACTGTTACTCCAGGTGTTCCTTGACTTCCTACTTTTGCATTCCAGTCTCCTATAATGTAAACGACATCTTTTTGGGGAGTTAGTTTTAGAAGGTTTTGTAGTTCTTCATAGAACTGTTCAGCTTCAACTTCTTCAGCATCATTGGTCATTGCATAGACTTGGGTTACTGTGATAATAGATGGTTTTCCTAGGAAACTAACAGAGATCACTCTTTCATTTTTGAGTTTGCATCCAAGTACTTCATTTTGGACTGTTCTATTGACTATGATGGCTACTCCATTTCTTCTAAGAAATTCTTGCCCATGGTGGTAAATATAATGGTCACCTGAGTTAAATACACCCATTCCAGTCCATTTTAGTTTGCTGATTCCTGAAATGTCGATGTTCACTCTTGCCATCTCCTGTTTGACCATTTCCAATTTGCCTTGATTCATGGACCTAACATTCCAGGTTCCTATGCAATATTGCTCTTTATAATATTGGACTTCACTCCCATCAATCACATCCACAACTGAGTGTTGTTTTTGTTTTGGCTCTGTCTCTTCATTCTTTCTAAAGTTATTTCTCTTCTGACCTCCAGTAGCATATTGATTGGGCACCTACCAACCTGGGGGGGTTCATCTTTAAGTGTCTTATCTTTTTCTCTTTTCATACTGTTCATAAGATTCTCAGTGCAACAGTACTGAAGTAGTTACCATTCCCTTCTCCAGTGTGCCACACTGTCAGAACTCTCCACCTTGACCCATCCATCTTGAGTAGACCTATACAACATGGCTTATAATTTCATTGAGTTAGACAAGACTGTGGTCCATGTGATCAGATTGATTAGTTGTCTGTGATTGTGGTTTTCAGTCTCTCTGCCCTCTGATGAAGAAGGATAAGAGGCTTATGGAAGCTTTCTAATCGGAGAGCCTGACCTAGGGGAAAACTGGGCCTTGTTTTGATGGGCGGTGCCATACTCAGTAAATCTTTAATTTATTAAGTTTATTTATTAAAAGTCTTTTAATCTTTCATGCAAATATGGATACAATAAAGGACAAAAATGGTATGGCCCTAACAGAAGGAGAAGATATTAAGACTAGGTGGCATGAACACACAGAGGAACTATACAAAAAGATCTTCAAGACCCAGATAATCATGATGGTGTTATCACTCACCTTGAGTCAGACATCCTGGAATGAAAAGTCAAGTGGGATTTAGGAAGAATCACTACAAACAAAGCTGGTGGAGGTGATGGAATTTCAGTTGAGCTATTTCAAATCCTAAAAGATGATGTTGTGAAAGTGCTGCACTCAATATGCCATCAAATTTGGAAAACACAGCAGTGGCCACAGGATTCGAAAATACCTGTTTTCATTCCAATCCCAAAGAAAGGCAATGCCAAAGAATGTTCAAACTACTGCACAATTGCATTTATCTCACACACTAGCAAAGTAATGCTCAAAATCCTCCAAGCCAGGTGTCAAAAGTACATGAACTGCACTTGAACTTCCAGATGTTCAAACTGGGTTTAAAAATGGCAGAGGAACCAGAGATCAGATTGCCAATATCTGTTGGATCTTGGAAAAAACAAGAGAGTTCCAGAAAATCATCTGTTTCTCTTTTATTGACTATGCCAAAACCTTTGACTGTGTGGATCACAACAAACTGTGGAAAATTCTTAAAGAGATGGCCACCTGACCTGCCTCTTGAGAAATCTATATGCAGGTCAGGGAGCAACAGTTAGAACTGAACATGGAACAACAGACTGGTTCCAAATCAGTAAAGGAGGACATCAAGGCTGTACATTGTCAGCCTGCTTTTTCAACTTATATGCAGAGTACATCATGAGAAATGCTGGAATGGATGAAGCACAAGCTGTAATCAAGATTGCCAGGAGAAGTACCAATAACCTCAGATATGTAGGTGACACCACCCTTATGGCAGAGAGTGAAGGAGAACTAAAGAGCTTCTCAATGAAAGTGAAAGAGGAAAGTGAAAAAAACTGGCTTAAAACTCAACATTCAAAGAACTAAGGTCATGTCATCTGGTTCCATCACTTCATGGTAAATAGATGGGTAAATAAGGGAAACAGTGACAGACTTTATTTTGAGCAGCTCTAAAATTTTTGCAGATTGTGACTGCAGCCATGAAATTAAAAGATGCTTGCTCCTTGGAAGAAAAGTTATGACCAAACTATACAGCATATTAAAAAGCAGAGACATTACCTTGCAAACAAAGAGTCATCTCGTCAAAGCTTTGGTTTTTCCAGTAGTCATGTATGAATGTTAGAGTTGGACTATAAAGAAAACTTCCACAACAACATAAAAAAATATAATTCTTTGAGATTATGAGTAGTTACTTCCCTAAAGTGATATCTTTCCTATAGATGATACTCTCAGGATCACTCAGTGGACATCATGTCCGGTCGTGTGTGATACTGCCAGGCAAAATGCTTGTCCCAATACCATATTACAGGAATTGATAGCAGTTAGTTGCCATTCACGTCCTTGGTTCTGAATATTGTTCTTCATCCTGCTCCTGAACCTTTTGGTATCACCTGCATGGTTCATCCTCCATTTTCATCCCTAGCTTCCCACTTTGAGGTTGACATTCGGCACTTATCTTCTAGCCATGATCCTGGTCTTGCTAATCCCAATTCAAGTGCTCAAGAAAAAGACATATTCTGTGATAGTCTGAATAAATACATACCCATGTTTGATTCATCCTGGCATTCATCTTCCACCAACCTATGTAAATGGCAACTTACTCATTTAGCCCAATCTTATAGTTAGGAACCAGAAATCATCTTTAAAGGCTCTTGATAAAGCTGAGTTACTGTTGGTCTAATTTTTTTTCAATCAGCTATTCATTCTTTGTCTCATCAGATGGGGACCTAACTTCACGAGGAGTCTTTACTTCATAGATTGTGGTATAAGGGGGATAAAAATATTTGCTATTAAAAGAGAGAGAGAGAGAAATAACTGATGTAACCAAGGGAGAGATGTACTGAAGTAAGGATCAAGATAGATGGGTTTCAGTCTACCAAAGACCATGGGGTATTGGGCAAGTCCCTCACTTCCTGATCTGGGCTTTATTTTCCAATCATAAAATAAAGGGGTTGTGTCACATGATCTCCAAGACACCCTCCATGTTCAATATGTTTTGATTCTTTTATTACCAATGTGTCTTTTTGAGATTCCATTTTCTCATTTGGAAAATACTGTTAACACCTAGTCCAAACTTCTTCCTAGGGCTATTGTGAGTGTCAAATAAGAAAATTGATAAAATACCACAATACACTGTAAATTTTGGTATGTGGGCATAAAGTCATCCCACAACCTAAGATTTAGCAGAATTACTTACATGAACTGAGATGGTAAGTATGTATCCCTCTTCCTCATTGCTTCAATTAAACTTTCAAACACAAAATAGACCTAGATTAAAACGACACCCACATCTGCCCTGATGGGAGGTGCTTTTAAAGGAATAAATGTCACAAACTCACAAGATTGGAACTGATCTTTATGTTGGAGCAAAATGTTGGTCTAATGAAATCTGGCCAAATCACTGAAAGAGTTAAGGAAGCCTGAGCATGAACAAGCAGATGCATAGTGTCTGTTGTGACCTGTCCTTCTTGCTGCATTATTATTAGCTCAGTCTTTAGAATAATGTTGTGAATGTATATTGATTGTTATTATTATTACTATTACTTCTGCTGTATTCATCTCACTGGTGGAAAACCAGAGCTCAGAAATCACATACTTACACTTTTCCAAAACTCAGAACCAAACTGCAGTCTATCTGGTCTCAGTATCCACCTCATCACTACCTTAAAAGATTGGAAAATCCAGGTTCATCTCCATCGCTTATACTTGACTTCTTCAGTCATGAAGAATAGACATCTGCAAAAGGGTTTTAACCTCTCTAAGACAGAGACAGCTCTCCTTCCCATTCAGATACATTCAAGAAACAATTACTGAGACCTACTGTATCCCTATTCTATATTAGGTTTTGAGATTACAGGGAGAAATACAACATAGATCTTGTCTTTAAATCCCCAGTGACTCAACTTCCCAGTCTTGTTTTCAGCAATAGGCTGAGTTCAAATGTCATCTAAGTTCAGTGATGAGTAATATAGTTATTGCACAAGTTTTTTGTGAGGACGTTGCTGAAAAGAAAAAAGGAGGAGAGCCATCTGGGAGTTTAAAATTGCATGCTTCAATTTGCAATGTCATGCATCATTTATGTGGGGGTTTTGTTGGCATTTATTTTATTGAAAGCCCATTTATCCTTTCTCTAGTACTGTGTGATATTTTATAATTCATCAAATTCCTCTTCTCCATAATGTGGTTTTGCATACATGCTGGCATGCAATATCATTAGATGAGCTCTCAGAAGGAAAAAAGAGACTAAAGTGAGATCAAAGGAAAAATGTGACCTTTCTGGCAACTGCCTACTGCTTCCAGTTTACAGTGTTATGCTTAATTTGGAGGGAAAAAAAGCGAGAGGTACCAAAGCCTTTCTCACTGAAGTAAGTTTTCAAAAATGGCAGCTTAGATTTCATAGTTTACTCCCATAACACTGTAATTAATTTTCCATGTCCACATCCTACTTAAGATCCCTGTGCCTGCATTGTCAAAGCTTGAAAGAACAAAACTTGACAAGCAAGTGCTGGGTCCACCATGAACCTGGTGAATCTTGGACTTTATGTCAAAGGTAAAAGCAATTTTTCAGCAGCAAGCCTGAAGGGTGTATAAAGGAACAGGTTTTATATTCAGTTCAACATTTATTGAGGCCTACAATTTAGTGGGGGAGGTGATATATGCTTAAAATACCCCTCTACAAATAATACGGAGGGAATTGCAGCTAATGGGGCAAAATGAGGCTCCCAAGTTTATACATTAAGCAAATGGTGAGGTATTACTTAAACCATGGTACTGACATCACCTCATATGGCAGCTCTGTTATTTTCACCAGCTACGGTTCAATCCTGGAGGGAGAAGAGGAGAAGGAGAAAGGACCCAAAGGAATAACATTGGCATTTTTTTCTTTTTTTTCTCTTTTTTTTCTTCTGAACAAGTGTGACTTTTTTTATGCACAAGAGGGAACTGTGAATATTCCAGACATCCTCTCTTTGGGTAAAGTTTCTTACCCAGGTACATCTCTTCTCCCCAAAATAGTTCCTTAATCTTATCACGTTCAGGCCCCAGACTCCCTACTCCAACCAAATTCCTCTGAGAATGATTCAAGGAGCTATCACACGTCAACCGCATTTGCTATATCAAATCTGGAGAGAAAACCCCTGAGTGAGGTGGCCCAAGGGACTGTCCTCAGGTGAGCAGCAGGAGAAATAAAACAAAGCCATTTTTTACATTGTTTTGAATAGCATTTATTAAGTCAAGAAATAATAACACACAGTTCTGAAAGAAATTTCTTGGAAAGTGAAAATCATTCAGTCCTGTCCAACTCTTTGCAACCCCATGGATTTCCAGGCCAGAATACTGGAGTGGGTAGCCTTTCCCTTGTCCAGAGGATCTTCTCAACCAAGGGATCAAACCCAAGTCTTCCACATTGCAGGCAGATTCTTTACCAGCTGAGCCACAGGGGAAGCCCAGGAATACTGGAGTGGGTGGTCTATCCTTTCTCCAGCAGACCTTCCCAACCCAGGAATTGAACTGGGGTCTCTTGCACTGCTGGCAGATTCTTTACCAACTGATCTATCAGAGAAGCTTACTTGGAAACTGCCCTCCTAAATTTTTTCCCCAACCCGTTAATTTTGTTCCTTTCCCTATGACAAATTGACAATGAGATAATGTAAAGCTAAAAGAAATATGATTGCTGACAAACTTCTGCTGCTGCTGCTAAGTCGCTTCGGACATGTCCAACTCTGTGCAACCCCATAGACGGCATCCCACCCGGTCCCCCATCCCCGGGATTCTCCAGGCAAGAACACTGGAATGGGTTGCCATTTTCTTCTCCAGTGCAAGAAAGTGAAAAGTGAAAGTGAAGTCACTCAGTCAAGTCTGACTCTTAGCAACTCCATGTACTATAGCCCTCCAGGCTCCTCCATCCATGGGGTTTTCCAGGCAAGAGTACTGGAGTGGGTTGCCATTGCCTTCTCTGCTGACAAGCCAGAACTCTTATAAAATAGTGAGAATTTGAGAGAAGTGTTCTTTTGCTGACAGACTATGCTATTTTTCCATTCTCTGAATAATGAGCAGCTATATAGCCAGGACCACAGAGCAAAAAGGGATCTGTTAATTCTCATTCCTACTTTTCCACGCTTGTATCAGGCTACTAACTGGACCTGTTTAGATAGTGATTTCCTAGGCAGGTCTAGGGGTCCCCAAGGATAGAGGGGTCTGGAATTCTCAAGAAGGAGAAAAGGACAAATGTTTTTTTTCTTCTGCATTCCTTAGTCTTAATCAATTACACAACTCAGTTTAAACTCTATACTAGGGATTATACAGCAACAATGTATCCAGCTGGAAGACTCTTTCTCCTTCCTGAAAACCTTCTGACTAATCTTGATATCTTAGAATGTGTATTATGGGAGTGGGTTTGAAGGATCTTTCTATTGTCAAATGCTAATCCTGTTATCTTAAAATTTAAATTATGGGAGTAGGTCTGGTGAGGTCTTTACAAGGATTATAGAGCAATAACTATCCTGCCTGAGGAGAGTCTCTGGATTAAACTTTCTGGCTAATCTTGTTATGTAAATTATTGGAGTAGGTCTAGTGAGGTTTCTACAACCTCCATACATACATTCATTTGATTCAATATATAACTCTATTGTTAACTCTAGCAAGCTGGTACTCTTTCTGCTCCCTTCTGATGCCTATGTCAGAAGCTTTCTCTATCCTTTTTATACTTTAATAAGATCTATTGCACAAAAGCTCTGAGCGATCAAGCCTCTTCTCTGGCCCCAGATTGAATTCTTCTCTGGAGGCCAAGAATCCTGGTGTCTTTTCGTGGGTTCAACAATAACCTTTCACTGTCTCACATAAATATAGATGAAATCTATTTTCTGCATATGTTTCTGTCTTTAGACTCCTTTTACTCTCTCCATCTGAACACATTATTGCTTACATCTAAGCTAAGCTTCTCCCATTTAGGTGCATTATCTTAGTGAGAGTATGTATCACCTTTCCAATCGTATCTCCAGTGTTTGAAGCCACAGATAGTCTCTACTCATCCACCTGAATGTGATCTCATCAGTATCCTGACAAGGTTCAACACTGTGAAATAACTATGATGATGAAGATTCCAACCCACCTCCCAAAGGGAGGAAGGTAATTATTTGTTCTAGTGAAAGTGGGAATACTTGGTACTTAATAAGCATTGCCTTATTTATCTCTTACACCACCAAATGAGAAGATAGCTGTTATTGTTTTACAGGTAGGGAAAGTAAAAGGATGCATAACTTGTGCAGAGTTGCACAAATTGCAGATGATAGAACTGGCAGTCAAACCTAGTTTTCTTTGATTAGAAAATCTGTACTCAGTCCATTATAGCACTATGCCTCTTTGAGACAGAAATGGGTGACAGCACACAATATCACACCTTACCTTCCAAACTGGCACAAAGTCTGAAGTAAACCTCATGGAGGTGTACGAAGCTTGTCAGTGCATACAACAGCACAAGTGAATGCATATATAGGAGCAAAGAGGGATGGAGCTGCTGCTGCTGCAGCTAAGTCGCTTCAGTTGTGTCTGACTCTGCAGGACCTCATAGACGGCAGCCCATCAGGCTCCCCCGTGCCTGGAATTCTTCAGGCAAGAATATTGCCATTCCTTCTCCAATGCATGCATGCGTGCTAAGTCGCCTCAGTTGTGTCCAACTCTGTGTGACCCTATGGATGGCAGCCCACCAGGTTCCTCTGTCCAGAGGATTTTCCAGGCAAGAATACTGGAGTGGGGTGCCACTTCCTTCTCCAAGAGAGATGGAGAGAGACTGACATTTGTCTCCTTTGATATACTACTGCCCTCTAAACTGAATCACTCATTTTTCCTTGGTTATAAGCAGCAGAAAGCCACCCTTACAAACTTAAGGATTAAATTAACTTTTTTAAAATGATGATCAAAGGCCAAAAGATGGTCAGGAACATAAGGTCAGCACCATGGATCTCGGACTTGGTCTTTTTCAGTATTGCCATCAAATTATCTTAATCATGTTCCCTCCCTATTTCATTCCACTTATTATTCAAATTCCTAGGAGATTGAATCTAGCCTAACTTGTGAGGTCATGAACCAGGACTGCTATTTTCCCACCTACCATATACAATAAGACAGGGGCAGTTCTCCAAAAGAAAGAGAGAATGCTATTATCAAAAGAGGTGGGGAAAATAGACAGATTCTGGGCAGAATAACAACAACAACAACAAAATTAATTACCCATACTCTATTCTTTGCTCTGGTCTAAGTAAACCTAGGGGTCAGGGAATCTAGGCCTAGTTTCTAGGCTTGAATAACAGCTTCTTTCAGAACCTACTCTTTTCATAAGACTTTACCATCACGATTGTCCTCAGATGCTCCCCCTGTCCCCATCTTTGATGGGGTCAGTCAATGGATGATTATAATTGTCCTCTTATACCTGCCTGTTAGGTTTCTGTTTTCTTACTGTGGTCATGACAATGTCAAGAAATAGCCAGTCATATGTTCCTTCCACTTTCTGACCCATACCTGAAGTCAAATCATTAGTCCTGTCCCTAGTCAATGACAAGAAGAATAATGTTCAAACCATTTTATGTGTGTAAAAGAGGTTATTCTGAAAAGCAGTTCTAAATTCTTAAGGAACTTTAAAATGGGAACACACTCTGCAGAAGTCATCTAGTTGGACAATTGACACATTTATGTTCCAAATAATTAAAAATCCAACTTGTGACTTAGAGTTTGGCTGATTCTCTATAATGGCCTTCTTTTCTGGACCCATGAACAGTTGTCCATCAGGGGTAGAAAAGGGGAGTCTGTAAAGGTCAAAAGGGACAGCTGTAACACCAAGGCACAGAGTGCCTGCAGTACCATGCCCTAACCTAACGAGCCATCTAGCTTTCTTTTTGCCTTCCTGGCAGGTGATAGGGGGTGTTTTGCAACCCTCAAAAGTCACACAAGATAGTCTAAGAGGGCATAGTAGGTATTGCTACATATGTGCACATAGACCCTACAAGTTGTCAATACATGGAAAACTCATGTTCAGCCTGCAACTCACCATTTCTCTAGTTTAGAGGAATTCAAGGCCTGAGCTTCAAACTATGCTGGGAAATAAAACAATGAGACACTTACTCTAGGTTACCTAGCTTTATGAAGTAGCTTCATTCCTAAGAATGTGTTCTATAGAGTAATATTAATCCATAGTGCCTATCAATTTACAGCACAGTTCCAGTATCGTTTTAACTTTACACAGCATTTTTTTTATTACTAAAGCCTTTTAACCCTTTAGCTTTAAGTGTTTCTACTCCTTCACTCCAGCCTCTCTGCCAAAGAAGAGCATTTTATGAGAAAAAGCCAAATTGCTAAGTATTTCTATGTACCACTTCTGTTATTGCAAACTTTTATTTTACCTATCTTAAAGATCGGACAACTGAGGTCCAAAGCCACATACCTAATGAAAACTACACTAGAGTTCTCGCCCATGTCTTCTGATGAGAGTGAACTTCCAGAAGTATATTATTCTTGTATTACCCATGGGTATTTTTAAAATGTTTGGAAAGGGCATGGAAACTGCTGCATTTACAGTTAACACTATAAGTGATCTGTTTATCATTCATTTAACAAACATTTGTTAAGTAACTCATATGTTCAGAGGTGAACAAGACAGTGTCTACAGTCTGGAGTTGCTCACATTTTAGAATGAATTTGTCATCAAAGTTAACTTTCAGCCCTGTCCTTATCTAAATTCACCCAATGCTCTCTATGAGGCAGAAATTCCTTGGTCCAGCAGAGCAGTCCCACTGTCCAAATGCTATCTAGTAGCCTTGAGCCCATCCCCCAGTGGTTGTGACTGATTAAACCTGACAGCTGACCCTGTTCCTGGGACGTTGCCTCCTGCTATTACCCAAGAGATCATGCCCAACACTCTCACCCATCCCTAGCAGAAGCCCACAGCTAGTAACTGATGTATACAGGGCAGGGGCATAATGGATCCCTGCCTCAGGTGTTGTGTAATCCATACTCTAGCACTTCCCTAAGGCTCAGAGTGAAGCAATGTCTAGCTGAGTCAACATCCTTTCTTAGATATTTGTTCCAGCTCAGTCTTGCTTTCCTTCCTCCTCTTGTATAAGGAACACGTTCACAATAAATCACTTGAACTAGACTCCTCATCTCAGGCCTTGGCTAGGGGAACACAACCAAAGAGATAATTTGACTTTATTTTGTAACAGAAGAGTTAGAAAAGATAGGTCTTTGAAAAGAATCCATACACTATGTATTCACTCATTCAGATTGGAGCTTCTCCTAAAATTCAATGAAATAAGCAAGATCTATTTGCATTTGCATGGCTTTATTTGTATTGAAGGTAAGGAAATGGTGTTCTCTTATAACATTAAGGACTATTTAAAAATCACATGGTCATTGCCAATTTCCCAAAAATCTATCTCTAAATCAGTTCTTTGTGAGGCTATCACATCTACTGATAAGAGTCATACGTTTTGGTTTTTGAATAATAATTTTAATGCTAGTGTGAACTGCATTGAAAATTGATGAACAACAGAGCCTTGGTGATGTTGATGTTGATCTTGTTAGAAAATTATCTCTTTTAATCTGAGCATCCTTTTATATATTCCAATTTCTGTTTGCAAGTTTAGCCTCAGGTTTACTGAAGTTTAATTAACTTAAGTATTTAAACTTCTGGAGGTGTTGATTGATTCTAATCAGTATTTTCTGCTACTCTAATTGAAAGTTTTCTTGGACTATTGTTGGTAAAGCAAAAAATTTAAAAAAGCAAAATGTTGTTTAATCTTTGGCATAATCTAACACAAATTGTATAAAATTAGGAGGACAGAATGGAGCCAGTTTCTGTTTCCAAGCTGGAAAGTCAGCCCCAAGAAAAGAGACTGTGCAGCAAGCATGGAGAGGAAAATTCTTGCAACCTCTTGCCAGGACTTTGGCTTCAATCCAAGGCATTTTCAAGTTTGTCAGATTTCACTCTTTGTTAAACTCAGTGGAGGATGCTTTACTGGGACACTTGCCACCCAGAGAAAGTGATTTTATTCTTTTAACACCTCTTCTTTTCTCAGAAAAAAAAAGTCACCCCAATCTCCCACCTCCTGTAGTATGACCCCAGGCAAATGCAAACCTAATTCTTAGGATAAGACATGCCCAATCTTGATGGGGTCTTTCTATTGATTGTGAGGATGGAAGCCAGACTTCTAACTCCAGGTGTTCAGACAGCACAGGAATTGTGTTTATCTTCCCTTTAGAGTTTCACCAAGCAGAGGGGAGAGATGTGTCAGAACAGCTTTTGGGAGTGCTCCCAGACTGCAGGCACCTGAGGTATGATCCTAAGACCATTTCTCAACTTCAACTTTTGAAACCCAGGTTTCCCAGGTTGCCTTCAAAAAGTTTTTTTTTTTTTTTTAACCAAATTTTCATTGGTCTCTACTGAGACAATTCTGTTCTAGTTAACTTCTATTCAGCACAGAATAATGTATTATGGATACTGCACTTCTCTGCTAAGGAAATATCAACTATTAAACTAGATCAAACCACCCTCCAGTTTTTCAGTGCTGATTCACTTTAATTATTGAACTTCTTTCTCTGGAAAGTAATCTCTGTGATATTTGTGAGAAACTGGCAGTTTTAACAAAATTTGGAAACTTTTCATAGATTTATCACCCCAGGAAAACCAGCAGCTGATCACCAGATAAATTATTTAGTTAAGATTTCTTTGCTATATAGTGACACTGAAGAAGTGAAATAGTGGAGGTTTCCTCCCTACCATTCACTCTGGCTCTCTGACTGCTTCTATGACAGTGCCCTTGTCTACATGTAGCCAGGAGCTTTTTTTTTCTTTCTTTTTTATGGACTTAAGGGATGCAAGGGGCTTCCCTTGTGGCTTAGCTTGTAAAAAATCTGCTTGCAATGTGGGAGACCCAAGTTCAATCCCTGAGTTGGGAAGATCTTCTGGCGAAGGAAAAGGTTGCCCGTCCCAGCATTCTGGCCTGCAGAATTCCATGGACTGTATAGTCCATAGGGTCACAAAGAGTCGAAATCATCTGAGTGACTTTCACTTCACTAGAGGGTGCAGGTCTAGAGCAATGGCAAGCGCAGTGGTTCACCTTGGCCTGCTTTCTTCTCCAATTCTGTCCCTCCCTCCAGCCACAGCCTTCTTTTGTCTGCTTTGGGAAAACTCCAAGCTTTTCCCTACCTCAGGACTTTTGCATATAATACACTAGTACATTTTTCTTCTGGTCTAGATACATGAATTGCAACCCTGGCTACACATTACAATTGCTTTATGCCCCATCCTTTGATCAATTAAATAAGAACCTCTAAAGATAGGGGTCCATTGTCAGTAGTTTTTTAAATTAATTATTTTAATAGGAGGCTAATTACATAACAACATTGTAATGGTTTTTGTATACATTGACATGAATCAGCCATGGGTGTACATGTGTCCCCCATCCTGAATGCCTCTCCCACCTCCCTCTCCATGCCATCCCTCAGGATCATCCCAGTGCACTGGTCCTAAGCACTCTGTCTCATGCATCAAACCTGGACTGGCAATCTATTTCACAAATGGCATTATACATGGTTCAGTGCTATGCTCTCAAATTATCTCACCCTCTCCCATACAGTCCAAAAGTCTGTTCTTTATCTCTGTGTCTTCTTTTCTGTCTCACATGCAGGGTCATTGTTACTATCTTTCTAAATTCCGTATATATGCATTAATATACTGTATTGACATTTTCTTTTTGACTTACAGTGCTCTGTAAAATAGGCTGCAGTTTCCTCCACCTCATTGGAACTGATTCAGATGCATTCTTTTTAATAGCTGAGTAATATTCCATTGTGTATATGTACCACAGCTTTCTTATTCATTCATCTGCCAATGGGCATCTAGGTTGCATCCATTCCTAACTGTTTTAAACAGTGTTGTGATGAACATTGGGGTACACATGTCTCTTTCAGTTCTGGCTTCCTCTGTGTATATGCCCATCAGTGGGATTCCTGGGTCATATGGCAGCTCAATTTCTAGTTGTTTAAGGAATCTCCACACTCTTCTCCATAGTGGCTGTACTAGTTGGCATTCCCACCAACAGTGTAAGAGGGTTTTTTTTCTCTCTGCACCCTCTCCAGCATTTATTATTTGTAGATTTTTTGATAGCAGCCATTTTGACCACCATGAGAAGGTACGTCACTGTGGCTCTGATTTACATTTATCTGATAATGAGTGATGTTAAGCATCTTTTCATGTGTTTTTAGCCATCTGCATGTCTTCTTTGGAGAAATGTCTGTTTAGTTCTTTGGCCCATTTTCTGATTGGGTCGTTTACTTTTCTGGTATTGAGCTGCACGAGCTGCTTGTATATTTCTGATATTAATTCTTTGTCAATTGCTTCATTTGCTATTGTTTTCTCCCATTCTGAAGGCTGTTTTTTCACTTTGCTTATAGTTTCCCTTGTTGTTCAAAAGCTTTTAAGTTTAATTAAGTCCCATTTGTTTATTTTTGCTTTTACTTCCATTACTCTGAGAGGTGGGTCATAGAGGATCCTGCTGTGATTTATGTCGGAGAGTGTTTTGTGTATGTTTTCCTCTAGGAGTTTTATAGTTTCTGGTCTTACATTTAGATCTTTAATCCATTTTAAGTTTATTTTTGTGTATGGTCTTAGAAAGCATTCTAGTTTCATTCTTTTACCAATGATTTGCCAGTTTTTCCAGCACCACCTGTTAAAGAGATTGTCTTTCCTCCATTGTATATTCTTGCCTCCTTTGTCAAATATATGTTGTCTATAGGTGCATGGATTTATTTCTGGGCTTTCTATTTTGTTCCATTGATCTGTATTTCTATCTTTCTGCCAGTACCATACTGTCTTGATGACTGCCACTTTGTAGTATAGTCTGAAGTCAGGCAGGTTGACTCCTCAAGTTCCATTCCTCTTTCTCAAGACTGGTTTATCTATTTGATGATTTTTTTTTGTAGTCCATACAAATTGTGATATTGTTTATTCTAGTTCTCTGAAAATTATCATTGGTAGCTTGATAAGGATTGCATTGAATCTGTAGATTGCTTTAGGTAGTATATTCATTTTCACTATATTGATTCTTCTGACCCATGAACATGGTATATTTCTCCATCTATTTATGTCATCCTTGATTTCTTTCATCAGTTTTATAGTTTTCTATATATAAGTCTTTTGTTTCTTTAGGTAGGTTTATTCCTAAGTACTTTATTCTTTTCATTGCAATAGTGTAATGGAATTGGTTCCTTAATTTCTCTTTCTGTTTTCTCATTGTTAGTGTATAGGAATGCAAGGGATTTCTGTGTGTTAATTATACATTCTGAAACTTTACTATATTCACTGATTACCTCTAGTAATTTTCTGGTGGAGTCTTTAGGGTTTTCTATGTAGAGTGTCATGTCATCGGCAGTGAGAGTTTTACTTCTTCTTTTCCAATCTGGATTCCTTTTATTTCTTTTTCTTCTCTGATTGCTGTGACTAAAACTTCTAAAACTATGTTGAATAGTAGTGGTGAGAGTGCGCACCCTTGTCTTGTTCCTGACTTTAGGGAAAATGTTTTTAATTGTTCACCATTGAGAATAATGTTTACTGTGGGTTTATCATATATGACTTTTATTATGTTAAGGTATGTTCCTTCGATGCCTGTTTTTTGGAGAGTTTTTGTCATAAATGGGTGTTGAATTTTGTCAAAGGCTTTCTCTGAATCTGTGAGATAATCATATGTTTTTATCTTTCAATTTGTTAATGTGGTGTAACACATTAATTGTGAATATTGAAGAATCCTTGCATCCCTGGGATAAAGCCCACTTGGTCATGATATATGATCTTTTTAACATGTTGTTGGATTTTGTTTGTTAGAATTTTGTTGAGGATTTGTACTTCTATGTTCAGTACTTTTTAAAGCTCCCTGTGAATCAACACTTTAAATTTGTATGTGACTGGGTCCCCTCCGTTGCTTAGGTCTCAGTTCCAACATTCTTTCCCAAAGAAGCATTTGCTAACCATCCTATGCAAAGTAGCCTGAACACCTCCCCAGGACTCTGCATCACTGTATGTCTTTATTACCTTTATAAATACTCATGACTCTCTAAAGTTATCTCTACTATTTTTATTAGTTTATTGTCTGTCTTCTGCACTGTAGCTCAAGTTCTAAGATAGCAGGGATTCTGTTCATCTTGTCGACTTTTACTTCATCAAGTCATATGCTTAATACATAGTAGGTACTCAGGAAATATTTGTTGGGTGATTGAATAACTGAGTGAATGGATATATGAATGAGTAAATAAATGAGTAGATATATGGAGTGAGTGATTGAGTGGCTTTCTGTCCTTAGAATCCAAGTTACTGTTTTTGACAGCATAGTTCATCTGATAAGAACCGACATTCATTTCACTTCAGTTCAGTCACTCAGTTGTGTCTGACTTTCTGTGATCCCATGGACTGTAGCATGCCAGGCTTCCCTGTTCTTCACCAATTCCCAGAGCTTACTCAAACTCACATCCATTGAGTCAGTGATGCCATCCAACCATCTCATCCTCTGTTGTCCCCTTCTCCTCCTGCCTTCAATCTTTCCCAGCATCAGGGTCTTTGCCAGTGAGTCAGTTCTTCACATCAGGTTGCCAAATTATTGGAGCTTCAGCTTCAGCATCAGTCTTTCCAATGAATATTCAGGGCTGATTTCCTTTAGGATTGATTGGTTTTGTCTCCTTGCTGATCAAGGTAAAATACACTTCTCTACAGACAGTCATCATTTTCTGTTTTGTGGTTCTCTTAGCAGCAACAGATTTATATAATTATATTACAAGTTGGATATCAGTATTGGAAGTTCTGAATTTCTAGGTTCTTAAAGCCCTCTTCTTCCATGAATCCCACAGACGGCCATCAGACCAGCAAGTCAATACTCTACTATTCTGTACCTGTGCCCTCCCACTCCACTGCCACACCATAACAGAGGCATCAGAGTTATCTTTCCCTCCTGTTCCCTATGTCTCCCATCTTGGATTCCCAGAGGACTGCTCATATAATATATGGGTCTTCAGTATAAACCATTTGAAATAGCTACTGGAAACCACTCATGATCACTGAAGTAGCAAGGAGTGGTCATGTCTTTGGGATCCTTCACTATTTTTAGTGCCATCTTCTGCTCGTCTGCACTCTCAGATAATTCCTGGGTGGATATCTTGCTATATATGTATTTATAAATGTCTTACTCTAGCAAATGCCTTTCTCATGAATTTTTCTACTGCTTTTCCTTTGACCAACACATGCCCCAACATGAACAAGCCTGATGAGTTCTTCTGAGCCATTTTCTTCCTCAGAAATTCCTCAGCTTTTCCCTTAAAAACTCAATTGCTGTTTTCCAAAACAGAAAGAAGATACAGCCCAACATTTGCCAGCCAGTCTTTCAGAAGTGTTTCTATTTTTCTATTTAAGGCTAAAAACATGAGAAACAAATATTTATATTCATCCACTTTCTTTCTCTGCCCAGTAAACAGCCCAGACTAGAGACCAAAATGGTAAACATCAGAACTCTTTCTTTTTTTCTTACCTATTTTGTACACCAGGAAATGTGTTTCTGCTTCAGGAAACCAAGAGATATTTCTGGTGACCTGAGAGAACTAATTTTCCTTCAGGAGGAAATGAGTAGCCAATTATTTATACTGCATCAAAATCTAGCTCATTCTTCACTATCATGAAAATGTGTCACTGTAACCTAAAGTTAGAACTGAATATCAGGGACATCTAAGATCTGAGATTGACTCTTCAGCTAGAGAATTTGGAAACTTAATTGTAGTAGAGTCTCCCTAAAAAGAAGAGGCTCAGGAAACCTGATTCACATCAACCATAAAAGCCAGGACCATTTATGAAGGGTCATCCATACCCCAAGCACTGAGGTGACAACTCAGTCATTCATACATGAACCTGATAAATATTTATTATCAGGTAGCTGATAAATATTTATTATCAGTATCAGTAGCTCCTATCATGTTGCTACTATTAGGATCTATGCACTGAGATCAATGGAAAAGATAAAAATCAACATGTAAACTGTATAGTTCATCAAATAATGTCAAGTATTATGGAGAAAATAAAATAGGAGATGACTAATGGGAAAAAGTGTCCAGGGTGGAAGAAGGACCAAAATATTAAACAAAGTGGTCAGAGAAGCCCTTACTGACACTGTGACCTGTGAACAAAGTCCTAAAGAAGATGGGGAGGTCAACTTGCAGATTTCCAGGTGGAAATGCTTCCAGCATGTTTCACAGAGGCTAGTTTAGTGGGAACCTATGTGTCTGGGGATAAAAGTGTTAGTCACTCAGTCTTATCCAAGTCTTTGCAACCCTATAGACATGCGTTCCCCATCCTGAAACTCCCTCCCACATCCCTCCCCATCACATCCCTCAGGGTCATCGCAGTGCACCAGCCCTGAGCAACCTGTCTCATCCATCAAACCTGGACTGGCGAGCTATTTCACATATGATAATATACATGTTTCAATGCTATTCTCTCAAATCATCCCATGCTCATCTTCTCCCACAGAGTCCGAAATCTTCAAATTAATGAAGATCAAACACTAAGAACAAATATTAAAAGCAGCAAGAAAAAAAATCAAATACCTCACAAGGGGATTCCCATAAAGATAATAGCTGATCTTTTAATAGAAACTCTTCAAACCAGAAAGAAATGGCAGAACATACTTAAAGTGATGAGAGAAAAACCACAACCCAGATTACTGTACCCAGCAAAGATCTCATTCAAATATGAAGGAGAAATTGAGAGCTTTACAGACAAGCAAAAGCTCAGAGAATTCAGCACCACCAAATCAGCTCTCCAAAAAATGCTAAAAGATTTTCTCTAGACAGGAAACACAGAAAGGGTTTATAAATTTGAACCCCAAACAACAAAGTAAATGGCAACAGGATCATACCTATCAATAATTACCATAAATATAAATGGGTTGAATGCCCAACCAAAAGATGAAGACTGGCTGAATAGAAACAAAAACAAGACCTCTGTATATGCTGTTTACAAAAGACACACTTGAAACCTAGGGACACATACAGACTCAAAGTGAAGGGCTGGAAGAAGGTATTTCATGCAAATGGAGACCAAAAGAAATCAGGAATAGCAATACTCATATCAGATAAATTAGACTTTGAAATAAAGGCCATGAAAAGAGACTAAGAAGGACACTACATAATGATCAAAAGATCAACCCATGAAGAAGATATAACAATTACAAACATATATGCACCCAACATAGGAGTACCGCAATATGTAAAGCAAATATTAACATGTATGAAAGGGGAAATTAACAATAATGCAATAATATTGAGAGACTTTAATGCCCCACTCACACCTACAGATAGATCAGTTAAACATAATATTAACAAGGAAACACAAACTTTAAATGATACAATGGACCAGTTATACCTAATTTATATCTGTAGGACATTTCATACTAAAACAATGAATTTCATGTTTTTTCTGAAGTGCACACAGAACCTTCTCCAGGATAGATCATATCCTGGGCCATAAATCTAGCCTTGGTAAATTCAAAAAAAATGAAATCATTTCAAGCATCTTTTCTGGTCACAATGTGGTAAGATTAGATGTCAACTACAGGGGGAAAAAACTATTAAAAATATAAACATATGGAGGCTAACCAGCACACTTCTGAATAACCAACAAATCACAGAAGAAATAAAAATATGCATAGAAATGAATGAAAATGAAAACACAACTATCCAAATCCTATGGGATTCAGTAAAAGCAGTGCTAAGGGGAAGACTTATATTAATACAAGCCTACCTCAAGAATCAGGAGAAAAATCAAGTAAATAACTTAACTCTACATCTAAAGCAACTAGAAAAAGAAGAAATGAAACACCCTAGGGTTAGTAAAGGGAAAGAAATCATAAAAATTAGGGCAGAAATAAATGCAAAAGAAACAAAGGAGAACATAGCCAAAATCAACAAAGCTAAAAGCTGGTTCACTGAAAAGATTAAAAAAAAATTGACTAACCATTAGCCAAACTCATCAAGAATCAGAGGGAGAAGAATCAAATCAACAAAATTAAAAATGAAAATGGAGAAATCGTAACAGACAACACAGAAATACAAAGGATCATAAGAGACTACTATAAGCAATTTTATGCCAATAAAATGGACAACTTAGAAAAAATGGACAAATTTTTAGAAAAGTATAGCTTTCCAAAACTGATCCAGGAAGAAACAGAAAATCTCAACAGACCCATCACAAGCATGGAAATCAAAACTGTAATCAGAAATCTTCTAACAAACAAAAGCCCAGGACCAGATGGCTTCACAGCTTAATTCTACCAAAAATTTAGAGAAGAGCTAACATGTATCCTAATCAAACTCTTCCAGAAAATTTCAGAGGAAAGTAAACTGCCAAACTCATTCTATGAGGCCATCATTACCCTAATACCAAAATCAGACAAAGGGGCCACAAAAAGAGAAAACTACAGGCCAATATCACTGATGAACATAGATGCAAATATCCTTGACAAAATTTTAGCAAACAGAATCCAACAACATATTAAAAAGATCATACATCATGACCAAGTGGGCTTTATCCCTGGGATGTGAGGATTCTTCAATCAATCAATGCAATACACCACATTAACAAATTGAAAGATAAAAGACATGTGATTACCTCAATAGATGCAGAAAAGCCTTTGATAAAATTCAACATCCATTTATGATAAAAACCCTCCAGAAAGCAGAAATAGAAGAAACATAACTCAAGATAATAAAAGCCATATATGATAAAGCCACAGCAAACATTATCCTCAATGGTGAACGATTGAAAGCATTTCCCCTAAAGTCAGGAACAAGACAAGGATGCCCACTCTCACCACTACTATTCAACATAGTTTTGGAAGTCTTGGCCACAGCAATCAGAGCAGAAGAAGAAATAAAAAGAATTCAGATTGGAAAAGATCATGAAAGTTTTGAAGGGCAGGAGTTGACATTCATTTTAAGTGCAATGAGCACTAAAGATGTTTTCCAGAAGAGGAGTGGCATGATTCGATTTAGATTTTAACATGTTTGTTCTGACTAATGTACCAGAAAAAGCCTAGAGGATAAAGGCAGAGTCAAGGAGACCAGTTAGGAGACCACTGCAATTATCTGGTGAGAGCTGCTGGCAGCTTAGAGATGAGAATTAGCAGCAGAAGCAAAGATGGCGCAGTTGGACTGTGAACACATTTTGAAAGGAGAGCCAACTGTGGTGATGATGGACTTGGTGTGCTATGGAGAAGAGAGGAGTCAAGGTGGGAGTCTCAGCTCCCATGGGAGTCTACGTTTGGCAAACAGATTCACTCAAAAGTCAAATGCAGACCAGCTGGACCCATAATCATGAGCACAAAAGCAAAAAAATGGAAAATTAACCTCACTGATAACACGTCCATGTATGAGCACCGAGTATGTTCTGGACTCTGTATTAAGCTCTTAGCCTTCATAGCTTCATTTTCCCCTTCCAACAACCCAGTAATAAACATACCATAGTTTTCATAGAGTAGGAAGTTGAGACTTAGAGCAAAGTGTCTTCCCCTGTGCTGGAACCATGACTACTCCAACAACCCCTGTCCAACTTCCAGACTCATGCTCCCAACAAGTGTTTAGGCTCTCATGAGGCTGAGATGCTAGTAGGGAAGCTAAAGATGAAACACACACACACACACACACACACACACACACACACACACACACACA